>JAPYZS010000119.1:0-161838 GCA_030522925.1 Trissolcus japonicus | reverse complement strand
GGGAGTAAAAACAGCTGAAATCCCGCTCCCATGGTACAAAAAACGCTGTATTGACCTCGTGCGCATGCTCCGCATGCGCCCTTGGTGCATAATATACTAATTTTTTCCCTCAAAAGAGGGAGCAAAATGAATTTTTTCTCCCTTAGGAGCAAAACCGCTGTCTTGGGCGCAAAACTTAATTTTGCTCCCTTGAAAGTAAAACTAAATTTCACTCCAATTCACTACAGAAAGTAGAAGCTTATTTTGCTCCCTTGTTGCAAAATGTACTATTCCAAAACATTAATTTTATTAATAAAATGTTGGCTCTACACCAAAAATACGATTTTTGTCACGAATATTTACATTTTTATGGCGCTGCAGACGTTATGGAAAAGGCCTATAATCCATTAGGAGGACGTATTTCACTTATCCTTTTAAAGTGAACTTTTTAATAAAAAGCGACTTCTTTTTTAATTTCCCGTTGAAAAAACGACGCCATTTAAGTTGCATAATGCCATTGATTCTCACAATTTTGTACGAATCCACGGACGTTTTTCACCGTCTCAAAGATGATAGAGCGTCCGTTCTAGTTTCACAATACTAAATGTTCTGCCTGAAGTATTGAAAGAATAAAATAAACGATAATACAGAAACATCTTGCAACGGAATTCAACATCAATTAGGCGTGCAGACAAAAAATGTACAAAAATTTTGCACGTTAATTGACCGTTGTTTATTTGTTTCAACTGTTTTCAACGGATTGTTCTTCATCTCATCGTTATAAAACGGATTGTTTTCTGTACTTTTATGATCTAAAATCCGTTATTCTTTCTTTCCCTTTTTTGCAAAATAATTCCTGCGTTCGCTGTAATCTTCTTCGTGATTAATATTTTTCTTTTAATTAAAATTTTAATTAATCCAATTTTTTGGAATTTGAATTAAATTTAAATTAAATTTTAATGCAATGTTTGAAAATTGCGTCAAATGAATTAGAAATTGAAATGACAGTGGCTAATTTAAAATTAGTTTTATACGGTCAAATAAACGAATCATTTGTGGTGGTAATTAGAAGCCCGGGAACGATATTTATAAGGTCTTTCAAATTAATTAGTTTGCCTGCGACAGAAGGAGTCGACAGATATCAAAGACACCAAGGATATACACTCGGCGGCGCAGTGTACGTTCTATGTCAGGAACAAAGGACTATCTCGAATAACTGCTTGTATACATCAAACGAGAATCAAATTATATACTAAATTAGTTATTAATAACACCAAATATTCCATTTTGGTAGGATACAAAACCGACGAATTTAATATTTAAATCTTAAATATTTTAGCACACATCAATTTTAGATTTTTCAGTCACGTTTAATCAGACCGAGTGACAAATAGAATTTTGATGTTACATTGGGAAAACGAAATCGCAAACTTGACATCTCTTAAAGATCCTTATAAACTGTTCCAAGAATTTAACGTCCTGATCAAAACTTATAAAATCTATGATGAAAAATTGACGTGTGTCTCCGGACTTATTTGTACCTATTTGAGATACCGTGTCACTGATAAAATTGATAAGAAACGCAATTTTCTATGTGCATTTTGTTTTTCTTCAAATATATTATACCTTATTATTTTTATTTATAAATTATTATTTCATAACGATTATTATTAATAAAAACGTTGTGGAACAAGGAAAAGATGATTCAAAAGATGTCGGCACATTATATAAATGAAAAATGAATTCAATATTTCATCATGGCGAAACAAATTCGCATCGAATTCTGAAAATCTTCTGTTTTGATACGGTCTTATCAAAATCTCGGGTGACTTGGGAAAACAACGACCAATCGAATTTATGCCATAAACAATTGTGTAGCAGCGATGCTCGATAAGGGATCTTGCCAAGCTCCCAGAAACGAGTTCATTCTGCGACAAAACGACTTTTTTTATTCCCAACGAAAGCAGGTGATTCTTCTGGATTATTGACCGCTGAGAACGGAATTGCGTGGAATTCTAGTGTCAAGCCTTGATATCGAAACCGGTGTCGATTCTAATTCCATTATCAAACGAAAAGGGACAAAAGTTCACTTTCTTATTTTATTTTTTCATTCCTTTCATTACATACGCCTCATTCATTTATTCATTTACCTGTTTGAATTATTTAGGTGTGTACTTCTTTTCTATGGAACCGTTTGCTTTAAGCACCGTCGAATGTAAACATATGAGCTTTATTCCTGCTCGACAAAGACTAAACCTATCGATTCCTTTTTTTTTTCGGCACCGAACAAAACTTCTTTTACGGGTTCACTATTTATTTCTTCCGAGGAATAAACTTAAGTTGCCGGAGGGTGGAACCGTTTCATTCTGAGTCATAGTAATAACGTGAAACAATACGATAAACAAGTTAGAGCATCGTTCGAATATTGAAAGCAAATCTATAAAGGCGCCATTTTGAAAGTCACGCGTATTCGCAATATTATTATCTATACATTTTATACGTTTTCGTGACTATTTACCAGTGAATTTCGCACACAACAATTTTATTATTATTATTATTATTATTCTCTTTTGTTTTATAAGTTGCACTTTGATAAAAACCACTTGTTATACAATCAAAATATTTGAAAAGTTCATTGTGAAGTAATTAGATGAAAATAAAGTTAATTTTGTTTGAATGGTCAATATGAGTTTTATACCTCGAGTTTTACATAGTACGTAACGTGGAAAAAGAGATCTGCCATCTATGATGTGTATGTAACGTATTAATATTCGTTAAAAACTTTTGCTGACTTTTGTTAACACTTTTGGGTGAATTTTATATTTTAATATGTTGACATGTTATATGGCATATGTCAAAAAAAATAAGATTTTTGATCCAGTTTCCCAAGTTCAAAGCACTACTTTTTTTAATACAAACTTTTAGACTGATACGAACTTTTTGATACTGAACTTTTTTTTTTAATTTTAAACAAAAAAATTCTTTTCAAATCAATTTTCAATCATGGACTTCATAAAGTCCATAATTGTTTCATAAACTCCTTTTGTCAGAATGAAAAACTACATTTTAACAAACGAAAAAAAAAAAAAAAAAAAAAAAAAAAAAAAAAAAAAAAAAAAAAAAAAAAAAAAAAAAAAAAAAAAAAAAAAAAAAAAAAAAAAAACAATTTAAATAATAAAAATGTATGAGTTCGTCAAGGAAAAAAACCAGTTGTAACTGTTGAATTTTATAAGGCCAGGGAAAATTTCATTCATACGTTATATACAACGAATCATAATTTTTTTTCATATCATGTTGTGTTTGTGCAGCGAGTTAAGCTTTTTTTCTCAACATTATCGCAGAGTGGAAAACGGTCGTGGCTTTGTTCTCTCTTGGTTTATCAAAGAAGTGAGCAAGGTAATTGCGGTTTAAAAGATACTTTAAAAATTATATACAAATTCGACGTTAATGGCTGACGGAAACGCGCGTATTTTTTCCTGTTTGTTTTTATATCTCCCTGCGCGTAATGTCTGCCTTTGTGCGACGGGTTAATTCGCACGGTGTCTCGAAGACACTCTCGTGCATTTCTCAAACAGGGAAAGCGTTCATTAGAGTAATTTTATAGCTCCGATATTTCACCGAGCCACTCGACTTAAATTACAAAATTCTTTCCATTAAATACGAAAGCAAAAAGCTTACTTCGTCGAGGGCAAAAATTTTCCGTTCAAATTGTTTTTTCTTATTTGAGATTAAAAAAGCACAGTATTCGTTCATTATTAATGCACCCCAGTATAGACGATAAAGCCAATCGCAAAGTCGTTTAATTAAAATTTCTGCTCTGATATTATCGGGTAAATAATCGGGGCCCTTACTCTCTTGACAATAATGAATTATTGTTGGATTATTATTGAATTAAAAAGTCGTCCGGAAGATTAAAGTGATTATGAATTCAGTGTAACAGAATGAAATAATGACGAACTTTTCTTAAAGTCCACGACGCGCACGAAGTTTCAGAAATGATCTAAAACAGTTTTCAGTCCATCGCAAAAGGCAATGAAATGTACAACGTATACACACGTTCGTTCGATATTTTTTTTTTTTTCGTGATAATTTTTTTTCGTGAATTTGAAGGAAGCTTAAACGAATTAGGACTGAATGCGACGTGTGCTATATAACATCTGAATTACGGACTCTACGGCCAGCGCCACGCCACTCTTTGATCCCTTTTTCGTAAGTAATTTAACTTTCTCTCCGTTAGTCATGTTGAGTAAAATATTAAACGTCATGAACTTAAACAAAATGCCATTATCGAATAGTTCCGAGGAAAGTTGCTAAGTATATGTTCCATTCAAAATGATATGAATAAGTTTTATAAATAAACCGTACATTTTACGGAATTTTACCTGGTTTTCAAAGGATTCGTTTAATTTTACGTCTGTTGCTTTTTGATGATCCTACTATATTTTTGATGTATTTTTCATCGTCCAAAAAGATAATCGCTGGTTCATATCATATTTTCATCAAACAGTTATTTTATTTTCTCATGATCCAAGCAAAGAAGTTAATAAATTAGAAAAAAATTAGCATTCCAAATGACCTCTCTTTTGGGATTCGCGAATTAGTTACATTTGTTGACGGAAAAAGAAAATCCGCCCTCTTTGAGATAATTAATCGTTTTCGAACTTTTGAAAGCCGCCATATATTATGCCTTGAGTACGACGAAATTACGATAATAGGATGCCTATATTCGACGGTGAAACGTTTGGAGGAGTTCGCTCTAGAAACATGAACTTGCCGAAACTGTCACCCTCGGTTGGGAGCACACACACACACAAGCACACTAATGAGTTGACCGAATCAACGAATGTCTGAAGCTCACACAAACTCGCTTGGTGTTTACTTACATAAACGTAAATAGCCATCCACCGCTGCAACCATCTCTCAACTTATTTATGCACCGAATGAATGCAAAGCAAAACGCTAATTTTTTCCTTCTTTTTTCCCTTCTGACAAAAAATTTTTGACGTTTTTTTTAACGTTTTCCCTTATTTTTAAATTTAGTCACTCACATACTTTTATATAATTATAATAACATTAAATTATCATTAAAATAGTGCAACGAGTTTAGATTTATATGATGAAAATAAAAAAGTACCTTTGAACAACATAAGGATGCATTTTGACTGAATTTCTGAGTTTTGGAAATTTATTTGATTTTGATATAAAAGATACGTGGGGCATATAAAATTATACAAGCTAAGGTTATCGGTCGATAAATCGCCGAGGTTAAAGTAGTCTGCTGAACTCCCCTCGAATAAAGTTTGCGCGGCATCTTTCTCACCACAGCAAGAAGGTCATTTAAGAGGTAGCCAGCAGATATACAGAATCTGATCGAGCTTCGCAGGTACGCTCTGGTGCGAGAAGGACCTCGAGAAGCCCAATTGAATGTCAGTTGCAGAATGGCCTCGCCAAATGCGCTCCATAATGGAATCCCTTTTTTTGCTTATGGTTATGGAATAATGCTCTTAATTCAATCCGAAATAGAACAAAAATTATAAATTCAATCTTAAACCCTTCAGAGACCAAATTTCGAAATTTCCTAAAACACACCATATGGGTCTGACAGAGACCCCAAACGTATATTAAAGCTTATAAAATAAACGTTTTATAAACATCAGACCCATACTGTGTGTTAAGGGGTTGGTTTAAAATCCAATTATTTGATTTTAACTGCCAATATTGAATTCAAAATGAGGTTTCCGCTTGTACGTAACATATCTGTGGCTTGGTTAAAAATTGTTTTAGAAATGAGAACAACAGGAGAGCGGAGATTTTGAATTGCAATTTTCTATGATAAAACTTGAACTATTCTTAACTGCAGTTTAGAACTTTGACGTATAACTTAACAATATTCACTCAGTATGTAGTTCGCGGATGATGATCTTGCACAATCAATGCAATATTAATTCCAAGGATCAAAATGCACTTAATAAATATCTGTAATTTACTATTAAACAGCGCGTCATGCTTGCGTGCTGATTAAGATTAAACAATGCTCGCATCATTATCACCGCTCTAAAGTTTTGCACACTTATCTCTGCAGGCTGGTATGATGTTTATGCAAAAAAACGTCGGCCGTTGTACATACATTGAAATAAATTTGAAGCGTAACAAATGTACGTAACATGTAAAAAAGTTCTTACGACTCAATTATCATTCTTTAACCTGACAAGAAATCGTTTTTCTGGGTTCAAGGGAAGAAAATAATAAGCAAATAAAATTGACTATAATTATTCATTTGTGTAAAATTACACTCATCTGGTGGAACTGACGCTTCTTAAGAGATTACATTGAATATGCATTTCAACACTCATGCGGAATTTAGAATTCCGTATAAGTTTAGTGCGAGATGTGAAATCTTAATGGAAGATAAAGTCTGCCGGCATATTATGTTTAATACAACGGATCTTGATCAGGAACTTCATGATGCATTTATCAAAGATGAAAATCTCGAGTCAAATCAAGACTGTGCATTATGTGCGATTGCCTAAAATATATATGCTTCGGGAAGCTCTTTGAGTTATATTTTTCCTTGTTCCGTGTTCCTAACTGACAAATCGATTGACCTATAAAAATAAAAATAAAACATCTAAAATAATGAAAAATTTGTTTACTAACGTAATTCTGTCTTTTGTACAATAAGTTTCATTGTTGCTCATCAAGTAGTGCGTAATCTGACTGGATTTATAGTCAGTATAATGTATGTTAATTGAGTGATTGAAAACTTTCGGCGACAAAGTTTATATTTATCTTATTTATCAATGCCACTAATGCTTTAATTACACTGAGAAAAATAGACTGTTAATATGACAGTTCAAATTGTTCTTCTGATACAGTGCTGAACTGTAAATTGATTTTACAGTTCAGACTTTTATTTTAACAGTCCTGACTATTCATAGTCAACTGTAAACATAACAGTGCGGAATGTAGAAATAACAGTGTTGCGTTGATTGTTTTGACTGTACAGTCAGCATTGTTGTCGATTATATTTATAAATTCGTAAATTATAAAATTAAAATAATAGAGGTCTATTTTTGTAGTGTATGGTGTAAATGAAAGAAATTTCAATTTCAAGTATTCGAAATGAAAAGTCGATAAAATATAAAATTTACAGACTAAAAATATTACAAGGAGATTGAAAATTTGGTCCGACTAAATACATGATCATACTACTGATTTTATTATTATTGAATATCCACAGTATTGAGTGTCACATTTCTACTGATAAAATTATTATTTTTTTTTTATTAAACGGAGTTTTCTTTGGATAGGAGAATGACAAAATTCCGAAAACAATTAAAATTATTAAAATTTAGTCCGGAAAGTTTGGTTACAGTTGAATTTCATCAAGTTGAAACTTTTAATTATTTGCTTCATCTTTGAAGCATTTTGTGAATGCAAGATCTCACGAACATTTTCGTCGTGTAAATGTTGAATATTATATTCCTTATACCATATGAAATTTCATTCCAATTTATGATTAAATTTTCGTTAAAATTTTATTACAGAAATGCAATGGTACCGTGAACCAGTCGAGCTGACGTGCCCGCATCCGACGATGACTCGGAAAAGTTTTGAAATTTCTGTAAGTAATTTTGCAAATTTCTATTCACATTTTCATCGGATCGGGAAAAAGGCATGTTCTAATGAACCACGAATACATTTTCAAGACAAAAGTGAAGATGGTCGAGCGTTTGATTCCATATTCAGGCTAGTTACAGTTGGCGCACGAATTTCGCACGATCCAGTTTACAATTTAATTTTGATCAAGTGCTCCATGTAAATTCTGCCTCAATCGAGTTTTAAATTGAAATTGTATTTTCCAGTGTATGCTTGCTAATTACCATTTCAAGAATAATCTTGTTACGTTACGCAAACGAAAATATCGTCCCTTGAATAAAATCACACGTTACTTATTACCAATGAACACGAGCGTAAAACAAAAAAAAAAGTAGCGATCGAAAAATTCTTCTTAGTTAAACAAACATTTTAGTTTTTGTAATTACACGAACAAAATAAGTGTCTTTTTTTAATATCACTTAGAAACTTTGCAAGTGTCTTTTCTGTTCGAACGTTTTATTTTAAGATATTTTTATCTTTTGAACCAAAGTATCATGAAACAAAGAACCTCGTTTTTACAGTGTATAGAAGTTGCATTATCATGATCGCTTTCTCAGCGGCACGGTTCGGTTTCAATAGTAATAATAGGTCGACAAAGTTAAGATCTAAATTAACTCTTGGTCAGACTATTCGGGCCTATGACTGTGCGGTATAATATTTGAGGACAAACTGCGATCTCTTAAAAGCAATCCCTAAGTGACTAATTCTCTGGATAGAACATTCTCTTCATTTTGTTCGTATAGTGTTTGTTTTCTATCATCGTGCGCGGTTTGTCGTGTGACACGAAACTCTCAGTCTGTGTGGAAACGTTTTAATAAAGATAAATTGTCGTTTGGCATTATCAACAAAGTCAGCTCAAATTACACTTCAACTAAAACATTTTACCCTTTTGCCTCATTGCCAATCGACATTGTTAATATTTTAATTAAAATGCCGCTCCCAATTTCTCCCGTCCTTCGAAAAGTTGTCTACGAGTGACTGAAATAAAATTATCTTTTAATTAAATTATTATCCGCGGATCAAACGCAACGTGCATGTACAAAAATCTTTTCCACGCGAAAGCTCATCCGGCGCAACCCAAATCAAACCCATCTCCTTCCGTATCGAAATGTTTACTTCATTAACTGAATACCTTTTGCTCGACTTCCTATTTGCCAACCGTTTTGCTATCTAATTTTTTTCCAACTACGAAAATGGAATTATTGTACCGGTGGATGTTTTTTTTTTTAAATCTACTTGGTGGAGGAAAAGAGAAAAAAAAACTCTTATTCTGTTCTTAGCATAATGATTGGGGATGGAATTGCGTTCGAAAAAAGAAATTAGTGAAATGAAAAAGCCAATTATACGATCGACTTGTCTTCATTTATTTTATTGATGTAACACAAATTCTTCTTCTAATCTGGATCTTAATTTTCTTTTCGTGTTTCATTTACAATGAGATATCTTTTTATTCCCCCAGAAAGTGCATTGTAATTTCAAATGAAGATTGAACAAAACGGATGCTCGTGATTCATTTAAAAATTGCTTGGTGTGATAGAAAAGTAACATGTTGGTTGCAATATTTCGTGTCGATGACACTCAACAGATCAATCATTGTACAATTTTTTTCGTTAGTAAAATTGTGCGTGACATATGGTTCCGCAAATGCCTCGACCGGGTTTCAATTTTATCAACCCTTCGCGGTAACACTTTGAATTGATACGTACACGGTGTACAAAAATATCAAATGAAAAATACGTCTGATGAAATTTCTATGATAGTTGTGGGGGGATTTTTCATATTTGCTATGAAATGTTAGTACAGTTACGATTGGTTTTTGAAACATTCGTTTGGTAGTGGTGAATCAAAGATGAAAGGAGGGAAATATATGAATCATGAATTTTCGCGCATGAAGTTGAGATTCCAAGATGTGGCTTTATTGACATATGTAAATAAATTACAAACTCCGATATAAATTATATGGAAAGTTTTTCGAGATCTCAACTTTGAAATACAATATTTTGAAATTCCGACACGAAGTCGATTCAGTATGTGATTTAAACGAAATTTTTGCCCAAGTTCAATCGAAATTTGATCGGTCGTGGATGTTTTCTATTTGAAATAATAAAAAATTTGGTAATGTAAAAATAATGTTTCGAAATGCACTTTTTAATATGCTATTCAATTTTTTGTTCTCTTAATAGAACATAACATAATAATTGAGATGGTATGTTTCTTTCCTGACGCCTCGCCCCGTAAACCCCCGTATTTATGAATTATTGTTTTTTTATATAAAATAAATAAGTCTAAAAATAATAAGCAATAAAAATTTAATAAATTGTCTATAATAAAATTGAAAATCAAATAAAAAAGGAATCCATTCGCCCTTCAAAGGCAGTTACAGGGCACAGCGTCACATGCCCTGTAAGTGCCCGGATAAATCGTCAAAGAGCATTGGGAAAAAAGAAAATTTGCAAGGAAATTTTTTAGGATTAATTTATGTATATATATAATCAATCTCACCCTGTGTATAACAAGATTATTCAATATTCATTACTTTGATACTAATCGGATATTTATTTTGGGTAGAAAAATTTTAATATCATTTAGAATAAAAGTTTTTATTTTAAATGAACAAAAAATGATGCACATCCCATTTACACGATTTTAGGTATATTTCAATCTGAAAGAAACTTAATATTTTTATCTTTTCAGGATATGAAACTTAACCGTTTGCTGGGTCATCGTCTGTTCATCGTTTGCTGGTTGTAACAGGTCACGTGACGTGAAGGCAATATTTTGATTGGTATATAACCTTAATTGAGGGCTTAAAAATGCTTGTCCCAGCAAACGGTTAATTTCTCAATTCAACTCATTGAATGTATTCATTTTTAAACCTGATAATTAATTTATAATTGATTTATTAATGATTCATGATCATTGTTCTAAAAATATTGAACTTTTGAAGTGCACTATTCAAAGCAGAAAATGTCTTTCTTAACCCGTAAAGGACACACTATTTTTAGTATCCTTGTCTAACACACATAATTCACATTTTACTATCCCTCTTGTTGGTGCCAATTTGGCAACAGTGTGTCCCGTATGGGTTAATATGATTGTGAATATAAAAACAAAGTGTCCGGATGGTGGGGATCTTCCTTTATATAATAAGAGTAATATCATAATTCCAAAATTACTGGTGCACAGATTCTTATAACGTTGCGCATAGTTTACATCAAATACCCTTTCTTAAAAATAGTTGACTAACAAGCAAACTTTGACAAGCATTTTTATTATCGATATCGAGTTATTTAGCTTTTCCTTTCCTTTTCCCAATGTTTTACATAACTTTTATTTTTACCTAACTCCGATAGCATTTCAATATCTTAAGCTTGGTTTTTGTGTATCGATCAAGCTCTTTGCTTTTTCAAAACTTCAAACGTCATTAAATTCGTTTTGTTTCCTAAATTCTTTTTTCTTAGTTTGTATCTCTTTGAACCACGTCCAGTCAGTTTTCTTGATTCCACTCAGAAGCTCTTATTAAATCTTATTAAACTTTGCTTTTTAATTGCAGAATAAATGTATATGACTCATACGTGTACGTTGTAAACACCTATTATGTTCTAGTTTCAGCAACGTATGCTAACAAATACTATTGTTTCGTACGGCTCATTTTTGTCTCTTATTCTCTGCGCTTCGGTGTTTATTTTCGTTTCGAACCATTTTTCACATTTCGCTGGATAAATTAAATATTATGTTGTTGCAAACGTGCAATTTTAATTTGAAGCGCAATTTGCTTTAACGTAAAAATGTAACGTTTTGTTTCTTTGTTGCATAAAAGATAATTGGGATGTTCATGTGTTTTAATTTTTTAGCGTAAGCGTAAATTATAGGAACATAGAAACAAAGGCCAATGGTACAAGACGTAAGACTTGTTGAATTTGACATATCGCTCTGATAAGTAAGTCCAAATTCTCATTAGGAAACTAATGAAAATTTAATTCGTGCAAATGTGTGACACTCTAATAAAAATTGATTGGAAAATTAAATGGCGTGTGATAGTAGCCCTAAAAAAGATCCGATTAGGGGTAGCATTACTCGTTCAATTATTGCTCAATCAATTTTTACCACAGTAATCGACCAACACTCGGGTTGGTCGAAAAAAATACATTTATGTAATTCGTATTTTATTAAATTAAAAATTAACAAATCATTGAAATATCAATGAAACTTTATATTTATGTTGCAGGCAAAGTATGTAATTCAGGCAATTTATAGAATGCCCGGCATATAGAATACCGGACCATTTTAAGCAAAGCATATAATAATCATAAACTGAAACATTTAATTTTATGAATTATAATTGTTAAAAAAACAATTCTGTTTGCTTAACTAATCATTGCTTTGCTTTGTTGATTATTTGAAATAAATTTTTAAATAAGTTTTCAAATATAAAGGGCATGTCATTATCTGACATGCCCTCAATCTAATAATGTACCTTGCTTTATATTTTTAGATAGACGTTTATTTTCGTAGAAAATATGAAATGAGAACATTCGAAACGAGCTCAAATCATGAATCATTTTTGTATCCGTTCAGTTTGCTAACGTATAATGCTCGCATTGTTAATGTGTATTTTATACTCCAGTTATGTTTGTATTAATGTAACTATGCCACTGGCCATTTTCCATACGATGTTTTAACTAGTAACAATTCCAAATGTTCAAGTGTTTAAATTAAAGTATAAAAAAATCTACAGAATTGAAAATACATATTATTTGCAAAGACCAAGAACGTATAAAAAATGTGCTATTTCGGTTTCGAGTCTTATTACAGCGGGATGTATGTCGTGAAAGTGTACATTTGAGTAAATAAAAACAGAACGTTTAATTTCGCGTTTCTTCTTAACATGACAAAAAAAACTGCAACGCCACGCTACTTAGGAATGAAATGAAAGTTGTTATTGTGTCTTATATGAGCATTGACTTACGCCGAGCACACAAAATCACGAGGAAACACACAAACGAGATACGAAAAATGAAATATCTTACCCGACTTTATCAGACTGGGCGAGCTCTCAGGCAAAATATATGCATTGCCATATATATTGTTGCCGCTTATTTTTCATAGTCAAAAAAAAAATAATATACATTTTTGTATCAATTGATGTCACTATAACAACGTAGAGGGATTGAGAGATAGACAATTTCTTTACGATGAAGTGAATATAAAACCTGCATTTAAATGTAAGAGCACACTTACTCAATTTACAAAAACATTGCTGTTTGGAGAGCATAATTTGTTGACTTTTTTTGTTCGATACTGACAAGATATCCTCATTAGTTTTCCTATAAGCCTCTGACGATGGAGATAAATTTAGAAAAAAAAGTAGCAATAAATTATTCTTCGATTTAATGCTACTAATGGAGCCGGTCTGATTGGATTAATTGGCTAATTTTTATGAAACATCTTTTCTAAACGAACTTGGATACGGCTACATCACAGACAAATAAAGTTACAAAATAAAATAAAAATGATCTTGTAATATCTAGTAATATTATTTAGTACTATCTAGTAATATTATTTTATTGTAATTTCAATTTGAGGACGATGGCTGATGATGAATAATATATTGCAAAAAACTTAATCGTGGTTAACTTTTGAATTGTGGATTGTGAAACAAAAAAATGTGGAAAAAGAAAGCATTTTCATAGTTTGCAAGTTTGAAAAATGATAGAGTTTGTTAAGTGCTGCGCGATAGGTAGAATTTAATTCATGAGATAGATTAAAAGAAGGAACAATCGTGACAATTACAAGATTATATATGCTGCTATAAAATTAAATACCTTTTCATAATGTGCGCAGACGACGAGGTTAAAAGGTTGTATATTAACGTGACAAACTTTGTGTAGGCCGAAAGACGTTCTGACGATATATACTGATACCGCAGTTTAACTCTAATCTACTGTTATTAATCAGGTGTTTAAGAGTAAGCCGGAAATTACGAGAATATCGATCGACTTATCAAATTTTTGGCATCAATTTATTGATAATAAATTAAATTCGCAGAGCATTCTCTCTCCGTCTATTTAGAGTGGGCCATCAATAATTAACTGAATTTTTAATTTTGCAGATTTATTGATTTCATTTAACAGCAAGGAAATAATTAATTTTGATTAAATCTTTATATACGAGATAAATCCTACCGAATGGTGTTCAACTCTGGTGTGGTTTTCGGATTGATAAAAAAGACCGTGTCAAGTCTACTTTACGAACCATTATTTCTCATGTTTATCGTGTACGTTGTATCAACATGTGTTTAGAATTGATTTTAAAATAATAGAGGATGTGTTTGCTACGATAGCATAGTTTCAGTTCCTCGGGAGTAAATAATATTTTTATTTCGGAGCTAAAAAAAGATACGACTCGTCGGATTGTTTGCACGGAGAGTAACAAAACATTTTTTTTCACCGTTGGTATACCGACGGTAAAAAACGGTTTTCTTGTAAGAAATTGCAAAACGCTTTATCTGAAATTTATGATCCTCCAATAATAATATTTATTTTTTCTAATTCAATCCACCGACAGAAGATTTCCACTGATGACTTTTATCGTGGCTTGAAATTTTGAAAGATTTAACTTTCAAGAAGTTTGAATATCTTGAAAGCATAATACAATTTAATCAGATTATCATACGCCGACTTAGACTTACAAATCCACTTACTCAAAATGTTGTTCTACCAAAATAACCATCAAAATTTTCTTATGAGAATATAATTTATCGTAATTTCAAAAGGTAGAAATAGTTACATGGAGAAATATTAAATGTAGTTGCCTGGCAAAAAGTTGCTCCCCTTTATCTATCAAAAACTTCAGAATCAAATTGCCGAAAAACCAAATTGAAATCTCTTAGTAGTGTACGTTTGTTAAAAACTTTTTTTTATTCAGTAATGATAAATTTTTATAATTAAATAATAGTCATTCTATAATTTCTATTATGATAATAACAATTCGTAAATTTGTTGCTCAATATTCTGTATGCCTGTTACGTGCCAAAGCTATATCTTTGGTTTACAATTACATTCCATTGAAAATAACGTCCTTTTTTATTTCCAACTCGTAAATTCATTCATTCGCTATTTTTGAGCTTGTCCTCCTTTTGAACTCCAGTTAGCCAATCAAATGATGGAAAACTGAAACTTGTTTATTAACCTAGCAAAAAATGTTGTTACACTTTTTCCTTCAATTTACGAATGAAACCGATTCAAAAATAGTAAATCAAACGGATTGATTAGGATTTTATCATGATCATTGACTCCTCTATTTTATACAACATTAAGAGCATGTAGTTTCTTATTTTTAAATAGTTGGCAAATTGATTAAAAGCCTTCGTACATGTTTTCCCTTGGAGAATACTGATAAGGCATTCAGGTCAGGTACTGCATATATGCTTCGACTCTGACCAGGCGGGGTTGCCGGAATATTTGGCCGGGGCTCGATCGGAGAGCCTTAGAACCCACATTTAGCTTAGGTGGCAGCGCGGAAAAATTCAAAAATTATTCTTTCAGCGACTTCGATGCTAGACACAATTCAAGGCGCATCACTTAGTCAGTCGCATACAAATGTCACAAAATGTGAATAACTGAATCATTCAAGTAAACTCTTCTTCCGCTCGTTTTGTAAACGTGTGTTTTGGGGTTACCAAAAATAGATTTTCGTCTTAAAAAAAAATTAATAAATCACATTCTTGATTTTATGAGTCATTTTTTACAGCTAGGAAGAGAAAGTAGGAAAGCGAATTTCATCACCCCACTGGATAATAATATTAGGACCTTTTAGGCTGCATTAAGCACGGCTCTGACAATAATTATGGAAACATCTGGCCCTCGGTTTTCAGGCAGCGACTTTACATGATTTTCGGACATAATAAGATCACGGAAGTTTCACGCTGGAACTTGAGTAGAGGTGTACAAATATAATTAACTAATTTGGTTGAACATGTTAATGAATTTTTGTAAGAAAGAGTTTTATTTCCTCTTTCAAAATGTTATTTGTTTAATTCTTGGAAGATAAATTTCTCGCCTGTGCTAATGTTTCAAAGGTTTGTTTAATTATTAAAGTCAACGAAGGATTTCAAGCTCAAGTGGATCTGGTTCACAAAAGTTAAATACAAGTTCGTAGTGGTCAGAAGTCTAATTAAGTAATCTTCTTACTCGATAGGTTCGATTAACCGATGTGTCGGCGGGAACGATAAAAATTTTTGCTCAACTTGAACCATCTAATCTGCATCGGTTCAGGTTCATTCTCAATTGGAGTACAGCAGCTTCAATTTTTTCCATCAAAACTGGGATTAAACAATTTCACTCTACATACAACTTGTTCCGAAGATATTTTATATTCAATAAAATTCATCTTCTTAGTTGAATTAATCAACAAAATTTTGCTATATTTTTTGTTCAATTAAATGTTTCCCCTTTTTTTAATTGATTGAAAACTAGGCTGTGTACGGAAGATTTACACTCTAGAAAAATAATAATTTGTTCTTAAGTAAATTCTACTTGGCACACTCCGAAAATCGTTTTGATTTTCCATTAAATACGAAAATAAATTTCCTTATTACAATTTTCTATTTGCCATGCTTCTACTTGTCTCGATTAGAAAATATGATTGCTGCATATATAAATCTCTTAATATTCTAAACGTCTATTATTGAAAAAACAGGGGTTAAAATCATAACAGTAATCGATTTAATGCAGATTCGATTGTTTACCAGTAATCGTGACTAAAATTTTTTTATACGATAACTGTAAACGTAATCACAATGGCTTAACTATTTTTTAATTAATTACTAATAGATTACGCAAATCAAAAAAAACTTTTATTGATAAACATTTCACTATGTATCTGTGGAAAAACTGTACTTTTTTTTAAATTGAATAACTTTCATTTCAAAGGTATATGAAATTTTGAAAAAAATTCCAAAAAAATCTGGTCAGTTCTATTAGTTTGGTTTATTTGGTTTTTTCTTTTTAAATTGTAAAGAAATTCAGTCAGTTTTGTTGATTTTGTTATTTTGTTTCCATTGTTCCATTGAATTTTGTTTTTGTTTTTTTTTTATTTTAGCGTCACCAAAACACACTTATCTTCGAGATCAATAGAAATCGATTTTTCGTGACTCATTTTCGGATTCAGAGAAGTAGAAATTGAGTTCCACTAAAATGAGAATAGTTCGTAGAGATACGAAATTTTAATTACAGCAACTATATTTTGCATTGAGTTAACATTATTTCTGACTAGTACAATCCGATCAGAGCCAAGTAGAATGGCACTTGTGGAAATTCGTACATTTTTTAGAGTGTACTCATTATTCATTTCAAAATTTTACATCAATTTCTTCAATTATCATCATTGTTTTATCTCAGCTGAAAACATTTTCACATTCCATCCTCGGGTATAACTGATTACCGGATCAATTTATATGCGTAATCAATTCCCAATTCGCATATTATTATTTTCCACCAGGCGGCGTACAAAAATTGATCGTATCGAAGCGTTAACGGATATACTGTGAACTGTTTCCTATGCCAAGCAACACGTGACGTCTCGGCGGGTCAAAAGTTTTGGACAATGGCGATAATTTCTGCCGGCGCAAAGTACAGGTCAATCATGCTGAAAAGTTTCGACTTATTGGACCGGTCAATTCACGCGCTTCCTTTGTCTATATAATTATCGATTTATGCCTGGCCCCTTTGTAACCGACTCATGTTTTATCACAATGTCCACCATTTACGGTTGCTTATTAGTTTAAACCATCCGCCATTGTCGGCGCGTTATTTATGTTAGCGTGCTATCCGTATCACACGTCCGATAAATGTTTTCGGTAATTAAAAAATAAAAGCTGATCGGAATATTATCCCGGTAATGGATCATTTTAGTGAACGGTTGTGGTGCTCGAAAAATTGGGTAACATATTGGGTAACAATTTATAATGGTTTATTTTTATTGCCGTCAAATAAATTGAATAGAATTGTTCAATTAAATATTATGAAGTAGTGATTGATGGTCATTAAATAAATAATGTGGGTTAATATGTGAAACAAATCTTAGCATTACCTGCGCGTGTAATCGATCAATATATCGTTGGTCATTATCATGTCACAGGGCGTTACCATAAAATCAATTGTGAATCACGAGGCATTGTCGCGAGCGCCGCATATGAGTTACAATTTTATGATGCAGTGTTGCTGCACAATGATACCGATGCGGATGTGCTGTTACTGCGCACTCGAAACGCCTTCGGAGTGTCATGTCGTAACTCTTTTAAGATTCACTCGATGTGCTTATTGAACAGAAAATTTAATATGATGAATAAAGTGATGCTAATTCTCATATTTTCTTATTTCATACAATATTTTCTCATCAAATCGTAGAAAATACTTTTTGTTGATAAATTGTTTCTAATTAAAAGAAAAGAATTTCTAAGTACACTTATAACGCTCATTCATTTGTAGATTCGTCGAACAAATTGCAGAAATTAATATTAAACTAGAAACATAACAATAATATACAGTAAGTTCCAAAGATGAATCGGTTAAAGTAGTTTCCCTCGAGATGTACTAAGATTAATAGTTAAATAATATACGGATTATATAGCAATTACAAGCCTTCATTACAAATCACCTCTAGATTTTCGGTTAATCACAGTAGGAAGTACGACGAGCTCCTATACATTCGCAACTAAGTACCTGACAGTGGGAAACGCAATTAATTAAATAAACCTATGCTCGCCATTGTACAATAGACAGTTTGCAGCCCAAGGTAAGGGGTAAAGGCTTGGAATTTATACATATATCCATGTATATATGTAGAAGTTCATAGCGTGCTTCATCCAGCTTTTAATGAACTCAATAAAAAGTTATAGTAGTATATTATTCGCATCTACCTCGGAACACACGCGCCTCTGCGCTCAACTTGTGTTCGTGTGTGATATTGTATATGTTTCGGTAACTTACGAGAAGTAATAAAAGCTAATTCGAGCAAGTGTTTCATTCCTTGTATGCAGTCAGGGGAAAAACTCAGTCTGCGTCGGTCTAACCAACTGTAACTTCTCAAGGCTAACATGACCCCCTGAAAAGAACGAAGAGAAAATTAAAATCAAGTCCGATGATTGTATGCAGTTCCAGGCGTTATGTAGTTCAAAACCACTAAAAATGGACTGTTGACAGAACAATTCAGAATGTTATGGCAACAGTTTTAGAATGTACAATTGTGAAGTTCATAAGACTGTTGTTTTATGAAATTTAACAGATATTAACTTCCAAATTATGTTTTCATAATTTATGTTAAATTTACGTTTATGTTAAATCAGAATTTAAACAAATCAAACTTGTTCTGATTAAATAATTGATATGACATTATTTTATACTCTCACGCACATAGAATAGATTTCTGTAGTATATTGAAATTATTAAATGATCGAAAATTAACAACAAATTTCAATTTGTTAAAATAATATGTATGACCAAAGATAAATTATTAATAATTGATACCACTGATTAGTTGATGTTCATAACCCATAATAATAATAATAAATTAATCAAGAATTAACCAAATAAACATTCAATTTTTCATTAACCCTAAATGATAAGCACGTCTGAATAATTTACACTCTATATTACATAGTATTACATAATGCTTACAAAATTAGTATATTAAGCAACTGGGGAGCGAAGATGTGCTTTGCTTCCGAGTTGCTTATACTATTTTTCCTCACACATGAAATAAAATTAATAATAATAAAGATTCAATGAATTGTTTTTTATGAGGGTGACATCGAATAAACGCCTGATCGTGGTTACTAACGTTATCAGGCATTGATGCGCAAAACTAAAACCAGTTTTACATGGCTCAGAAGCTCGTTGAACTAAGTTTTTACTAAATGTTGTTTCTTCCCTGCTGTCATTTTTGCCTCAAATGAAAAGTAATGCAATTCTCACAGAGCAAAGAATGTCCTAGTGGAACAATTTCCAGACGATTTTAGGATAATAACTTTTGCATGTGAAATTGCTGTAATACATTTTGCCTTCTGGAAATGTGAGGTTGCGCCCTGTGTAGATGAATATATGAAGGTAGACATGAATCTAAATTATGTCATGCCAAAGTTATCACATCTTCTAAAACGGAGGTCAAAGGTCAAGATATATATTTTTTTAAAAACTTTTTGAAAGATTTTTTTTTTATTTTTATTATTATTTATTTTAGTTTTCAGACCTCTTTGCTTATGGTGCGCAATTTTAGAAGCTTTTTAACACATTAAAAAGTATACCGAATATTTTATTCGACGCATAAACATTTTATGTTTTTTAAATCCACTTTCGGACGTACTTGCATCAGCTACGAATGAGTCCGTGCGTTAAAAATTACGGGTAATATTGAAATATCGAATGGCTGTGGCAAATCTTACAGTGACAGATTTATGATTATGATCTTTGACAGATTGACATGTACATAATCAATAAATCAAACAATTAAACTAATTTATATATAAAAAATTTTTACAAATAAAAAAATAGTTGAAAAAAACATAAAACATTTTTTTATTAAAATAAAAATCATTTTTATATAAATTGTATTTTTAACGTTTTAAAGAATTTACACGTTTTTTAGAATGTTCAAATTCCAGAAATTAAAATGTTCTTCACAGAAGCATGAATTTCTTTATACTAACAGGAATGATTTAAATTAAAATGAATCATGTTAAATTTAGTCTAAACTAAATGAAAAGTTTAACGGATCTTAAAATTAAATTATTATCTTAAAAGTATAAAAAATTTCAGAAAAAAATCTGTGAATTCTTCTTATTTTCAATATTCTTAATTTCAGACGTCTGTCTTTCCTGTAGAGGAGATTTCTGTGCAGTGAACACAAAGCGACTTTCGTGTTCTTTTGCTCAACAAAACCGATCTTGTGATCCTCCTTTCTTTTCGAATTTAGTAGGTGGTGCATGAAATATTGCGTAGGTTCTCTGACCTGTCGATATGAACTCGTGAATTATCCTGCAAGACTGAGAGTGAAACTCAACAAGCTCGGTCTGCCCAACAGGAGAAAAAAAAAGATATAAAATTCAATTGTAGAAACTCGTGCATTTTCAAATATTTAAATATATCCTGTGAACGGTATACGGAAATTCACAATTTAACTTCCACATGTACGTCGACTTTGAGATAATGTTTTACGGCTGTGCTTCTGAATGATCCTTTTTGTGCTTTCAAAGCCAAACGATAGATTATAAAATTAACAATTGCGATCGTAAAATTCAACTGTGCCACACGTACTGGTCTCAAACTTCTAACAATGACACATTAACAATATCAAACTTTGTTAAATGATTTTATGAACGCTCGAGTTGTAAAGCTGACGGTTATATAAAAACGCGTTTGTCTGAATATTCAATATACACATGATCTCTTATTTGTTCAAACTTTTTATACGATTCTATTTGTCACTTAAACAGCGAACATTCGTTGAACAAACGTCTTCATTTAGAATACAAAAGGAGAATTAAATCACGTAACGTCACGGACGTTCGCCCGCAGCAAAAGTTTTGCGAACGAAAAATAAGGACGGCCAAAAAGTGAGAGTCGCGCCGTGAAGCATCATTGTAAACTCTCGTACAAACTTTTTGTTCCGAGAAAGGATTTTTTTTAAATTGGCATAAATCGAACAACTACTTATTGTCACGAACAATGGGATGCACACTTGTCTTTCGCGGGATATTTGACTAGAGAACAAGTCGCAACAAAAAGAGCGCTAAAAACCTTTCGGAATTTTTGATTTCGGATGAGCATACGAGACTCTGCTTTGCCACAGGCTATGGAGACAAACTCGTGACGTCGGTGTATACTTGTCATGCATAGTGAAACAAATTATTCACAAAAATTCTAAACACGTCCCTTCAGAAGGTGCCCTAGAGTAAAAAGTTTCCGGATATACAAAATGTTCGTAATTTTTTTTATTCTACAAAATATAATGGACTGGAAAGGTTAAACTATCCAATAATGTTTTGTTTGTGTGCGAATAAAATTTATTGAGTTTCATTAAGATGAAAAACGTGTCTTTCTATTTGCTCGTTCCGCGTGTTGATACATTTGTGATCATCTGATTGAATTTGGTAATTTAATGCCATTTACTTGTAGATAAATTACGCGTTGATTCCATGAAACAATATGTATTAAACAGCGATTGAAATATTTCGTGAATTCGAAAAACGAAAGTAAATATTGAAAATTCGATTTTTGTTTCCAATAAAATATGCATCTCAGTGTCTTAGATACGTGCCTGAAACCGTAAAGTCTAAAGTCGCATTAATAAGAAAGTTACAACTAAAAATGTAAGAACGAGCGCACGCTCGAAAAATGAGGTCTCCACGGACAAATCGGAGGACTCTATTTTTCCGTGTATCTCTTTGAGATTAAAAATAGCAATAAAAGCTAAAATGCACGAAATCATTTGAAACATCTCATATCTTTGACAGAGACCAACAATTTTATCGCAATCTCAGCTGTTCATGATGTCAGTCTAAAATTACAAAAGGTGTACCTAACTTTCGCGTTGTTATAATACGTCAGCTGCAAAATTCAAACGCGATAAACAAAATGTTACAATTTCCATAACTCAGATGCTATTTTTCAACTTTCAACTGAAATAGCTAACGAGCTTTGTAAAGTTTTTATCATTTAATTCATTTGTTTCGTATCAAATAAAAATACAGTGCCATTTTTTTTAACGTATGTCGTACGTATCGTACAGGGTGCTAGAAACAAAGTTTGATATGAAGAATTTTAGGTGTTCATTATAAATGACTTTTCGTGTTTGTTCATTTCGTTGTTTTCGTTCTGTATGAAGTTAGTGTTACAAAAAAAACTAATAAATGCATTATAAATCACACCCAGTTCTCATATGCCCTTACACACACGGCTATGTAAATTTTTCGTGTATAAACTACTTTCAGCGGCGTATATTGTCATATGTAATCCACGTTTAAAAAGTTTACCAAAGATTTTCATAAATGCAGCAAGCCAAAACGTACGAATATGTCAAAGAGCATGTTAATTAGCAATATTCGCAATATTATTTTTTCATAATTATAAAGGTTGTGCATATTTCAGAATTTCAATTTAGGTTGTCAAACAAATTATTCATCGATGAACATTACAGCGTCGACTTAAAACAATATAATCATCAGTCTAGCCATTTTTCAAATAAATCAATTTGCTTTGTTCATCGAATTGATAAAAGTTATAGTGCTACGTTTTTTTTACACTTTGAACAATATTTTTCGTTATTCAAACAAATAATGAAATAATAATGAAAAACCTTTTGTGTTATTTTATCAAAAATCGAGTTGAAAGTTTGATTGCGCCAATTTCAATATTTTATTTATCCACCAAAAACTAAATCAATTTCATATATTTTTCGGTATTGAAAAATGAATAAACCCGAATGGCGGGAGAGTGTATAGCTAAAAAGCTGTGCATTGGTTGTTTACTTTATCTAGATTGCATCAATACTTGTAGGACAGTAGCACGCCAAACATCCGCCGGTACAACCATTTCGATATTGGGCCGTGACGTGATATAACCAGGTCACAGGTATTAGCCCAGAAAAATAGCGACAACCCTGGCCCGGTATCGAGCGCCCAAACTTTTCACCAGTCAACCCTCGCCGGACGTAATACTAATATTTGTAAATTTGTAATTTATATTCCGATTGTGCAGAATTGCTTCTTGCTTCATCGTTTTCGCAGCTTCAAAGTCGCATCAAGCATAGTAATGCAGATTACCATTGCAATCGCGCTAACCGCTCTAAATTCGTTGCTAACATTCTTTTAAAATATGCATTCCGTAATAACATTCAACGCACAGTTTGCACATTTTAAAATAAGCACAATTTTCAGTTTCCCAACAATTGTTGGAATTGCTTTCAACGTTCACCATATATACATATATATTCTTCATCCAGCATTTTTTTTTCATCATTTTTATTCAATTTATTCAAATCGACCATATTATTTTCACTCATTATTTATATGAAATCATCATTTTATATACTTTCAGATTATCATAATCTTTCATACCTTTTATTTAGCATAAAAATTTTTTATACAATATCGAAAAATTATTATTTTTTTTATTGCAAATTGATGCGCGTTTATGACTTCAGTCCGGATAAAAAGGAAAATAGTTTGAGTAGCTTCAGACAATCATTTTGCGTTTTATATTTTTTTTTAAATAGACAAAAATAATTAGAGCCGAACTTTCCTAAAGTGATACCTTTTTTTTTTTTTGCAAATATGCAAATTGACCTCTTTTCTATATTGATGAATTAATTATGAATTTCTCTAATTTGAATTTAATTTGCTCATTTTGAGAACGCATTTAATTAGAAAACAAAATGGCTAGCTCTCGTGTCGTGGTATAAAGATCATTCTGAATTTATAATGCGGCGCATATATAAAAGGGTGTAGAGAGCGCTCGGTATATTGGTTCGTTCTCGCAGTACGAATATTTTTAACGTTTGAGTTTCGGCTGAATGAAATGCTGGATTTTCTATTTGATGTCGATAACACGTGACTGCGATTTATCGCCGTGCTCGCGTATTGTGATACGACTCATAATAATACATCTCTATATTCTTGTCACAATAAGCAAGTCATGAATATTGGATCATTTCGTATGTGACTTATTGACGTAACACATTCTCTGCCGATATACGATTTCTAGTAAAAAAGAAGTATAAATTATAACCCTTTGTTTCGCTCGATATCATATATGTATCAATGGTTTTTATCCATCAATTCTTTCTAATTGACTAAATGAATATGAGTCCGCTTTCCAAACTCAATCAATGGAACTGGTGCTTTGTTATGATACATATCATTTCTCCATTTAAAAATTTTTATATTTGGGTCCATAATTGGTACATATATTGAACATAAATGGCACATATATGTAACATAAATAACAAAAATTGTTGCTCACTGGCGATCAAACTTAAAAAATGAATTGTTCCATTTTATGCGGAATATTCATCCGGAATATCCATGCGGAATATCAATCCATATATATATTTACATGTGCCATTTATGGACCCATATATTAATGTTTACTTAGGTCATTTAATCTTCATGATGTTTTTTTTCAACTTAAATCCAAAAAATTAAATCAAATTAAACCCGCAAACATCATTCTTATTAAGGAGAATAAGACAAGAGATATTTATGGATTCAAAGCGTGAAAAGTTAATTATCTTGTGCAATGACCGATATCCTGTTTTCTCACTGCGTTCATTCTGTGCATTCGTTTCATAAATATATCGTTTGGTGTTATTCAATTCGCAACCACCCAAGATACGCAAAATTAATCTTCGCATATAAATCACAACGGCGCGGCAGATTTTCACAAACGAAGAAACATATTAAATGCACACCAAGCAAATTTCAAAGTTGTTGATTTCAATCTTACTTCAAGGTGCGAGGTTTCTTTTTCTCTCAAGTTCTTACTTTTACATCAATTATTCACGTGCTTTTAAATCGTCATCACTCCACGAATTTTTCCTAGATCAAAAAACGATATTATCAAATTCAACTTTTCGTTCATCTCGGTCGTTAATTTTATCTCAAAAGTCAGAGAGCTCATTTGTTCTTGCAAAATATCGCGGTATAATTAATTAGTGCGTATAAACTATTCGCGATAGTTAGACTGCACGTTTGTATCGTTATGCTAACGATCCGTTTTTATCCATGTCGAAGAAAACGGTAGCAACTTTGTAGCACAAATTCTATGCCAGCGATCACCTCGTCGCCGAACAGTTTCAACTTGGATACAACTGCCATAACTTTGTTATTGGTTTGTTTTCGAAATACAACTAAGTTGATAACTTATTGAATCTGCCGGACATGAACATAATCACTGTGCCACCTATTTGATTTGACCTATTTGCTTTGTAGTTCAAAATTTGATTCCCTACATTTATTAAAGCATTGAAAATGAAAAAAAAAAAGAAACGAGCAGTTCCCTTTTTATGATTCATACATTTTCATCTTGATTTACAAACCACATGCGAATCGATGGTTTTGCGACAATGTTAAAGGTCTATACGAGAACGGTTTGATTGAATTCGTTTCATCGTGTAAAACATTTCCAGAAAGACAAAAAAAGTAAGCGGATAAATGGCGAATATTCAACTTTCAAAATTGACTTTCATTTGTGATGATTTACATCTGGGGATAATATCGACTGATTCAGATTCTAAATGAGTTTATTGTTTGATAAATGTTGGGAAAAAATGGCCAATCAATGATTCAACGTAACAGTCGGATAATCAAGAGGTGCACTTTCGCGTCGCGTTTTGTTATCGGCTTTTTGTGAGCTAGATGTTGCCTGACAAAGCATTCGGATGTGATGGGAGCGTTTCGATACGTATACACACGCTGCTAAGACATAATATCATTATGCGATCTACAAATGAAACGCTCATTTAACATTGGTAATGATCACAACCAATGGAATTTTCTTTTCTAAATTTCTAATTTTTTTTTTAATATGACAATAAAATTAATCCCAAAATGTTCATTCATAAAATTGTGTTCACAAAATTGTCGAGTCACTGAATTGATGCCAAATCCTATATTGACATTGTAAAAACATTATTTGTTTTCAAAAAAATGGTGGATTTTCTTTGGATATCGTTTTCGATCGGATTAATAGAGCGATTAAAACATTTCTTTTTATTTTGGTCGGTGGGAAAAATGCAGTCGAAACGCGGATCAGCGAGCTTGAACATTTTAGAAACGGATTGCACATGAATCATTTGATTGTAGCGTTATTGTGCAGTTTCACGCTGACTCAATCGGGCACGATGTTTGGCCGTTGGAATGGCTTCGCGCCATGCTGATTCGTCAAACAATTGTTAACAATTAGAAAATTTCCGTTCGTGATCTCGCTTGGACGTCAACAATTGATAAATGTTTAACTCCCACTCAATTAAATTTCAACGAATTTGTGCACTTCGAGAGCTTTCTCCTGCCTACTTTAACGAATTGATTGACCCAGAAAACTTGAAGGCGCTTTTTTGTCCAGGATAACGTTTCGGTTTTCATATATATATATTTGTTCAAACGTAATATCGATACATATGATAAAAAATTCAGAAGGAATATAAACAGAAATTTTGTCGTACGAGAGATTAACTCTAGTAGAAATTTTTATTAGGCTGACTCCAACCTAAATAAGGCCCAGGAAAGATTTCCACGTTACAACCAATTACGACCTTTTTTCTTATCTGGGTTTTTATTACGGAGGAGTTTACCTACCTTTCTAATCTAGGATTAAAAAAATTTTATCAATTCGGAGGAGTTTGAATGTCGCCCATTCTGGTAAATAAATTTTAAAATTGAAATTCATTATTATTAATTTTAATAAATTTAAATCAGTGGCTCAGAGATAAAAAACGTATACCTACATCATTGTATTTTATTTTAAGGAATAATTTTTAACCAATTCAATTTGTTCTAATTTTATCCGTCTAAATTATAAAAACATATTGGTAAAACATGTTCCTGGCATCTAAAAAAATTTTCAATCTTCAAAATTGCATGAATTTTTTCTTTCGCTTTAACGCTGATGAAATGTTTATACATTTCAGACGCTTATATCTAGTTAACTTTAAAACTTATTTTGAGTAAACTTGAACCTAAAACGTCCAGTTATTGGTCATCAAGATTAAAAATCTTTTCAATCTCGATTAACAACTGTTATTCACTATAGTGATTTCATAATTCTACCTCCACATCGTCAAATTTTTTGTTATATTCATTATACAACAATCAATAATTGATGGAAAAACTTCCTTGAATCCATTACTGACAATAAATTATATGCATTAGCGAAGATAATAAATAAATATGAAATTTCATTTATGTTTTGAAGTTAGTAATACTGAATAATCAGTTTTCCGAATTGTTTTTCTTAGGAATGTAGTATCAAACAGGACTTTAATCGGGTTTTGATCAGGAAAACTAAAACAAATTTTGAATGTTGGCTAGTGTTTGGACGTCCACTGTTAATTTGTATCAAGTATTGCGATACTGATGATGGTTAATTAGGTTAAACAAGTTTACGAGGAGAGAAATATGTTTGTGGAGTCTCCGTACGCTACGATTCGTCACGGAGGTTTAATAGAAAATGCAAAGCGCTTAAAAGCAAACGGTATATGGCCACATATTTTTCGCCTACTCTCCGTGGTTTGTTCAATGTCAAATTGACACAAAACGCCCGCTTGTTATGCGAGAGCAAATGTTTGCAACGAAGTCACCGGGTGTTCTTAGATTCAATATTTGCGTTAAATAAAAGCAAAGTTTTGGAAAAACATCGCCGGGAGTCTATTGTGCACATGCTGAATCGGGATTTAGTGGTGCAACTAATGTTTCTAAAGGGGGTGAAAACACACCTCTTGCAAAACTTGCGCCTCGTAAATCCACCACCAACTATTCGAGAAATAGCTTAACTCTAATTACTCGTTTCTAATGACGAAATTAGAACAATGCCTTTTCATATAAAAACAAACAAGCTTTCCGACATTCCCGCAAATATTTGTCGTACGCTGCTCTCTCTCTCTCTCAGTATGTTCGAAAGTTGAATCAGCTAAACAAAAACAAATGATTAATGCGACGAACCGAAACCTTAACAAATATATCAGACTTTTCAAAACAACACATTATAAATATATATTCTCTTGTATTTCTTTTGTTTGTTTACCTTTTTTTTTAGTTTACGAAGAGTAGATGGTAGTCATGAAATCACAACTTTTGATCATACATGCGTAAAATAATACGTGTTTAAAAAGATTCAAACAACAAAAACGGTTTTTTATTTAAGGAGATTGACCTAAATAAGATATTTTTATGATTTCTTTTACCAGTTATATAATAACGGAGAATGTTGTCGTAACTTAAGTTTTGTAGTGCTTAAGAAAATACTCCACATGGTTGTAATTTTCTTTTAGCATAAATCTTTAATAATTAAAATTAGAAAACTGAACAAAAATTTCAATTCAATTTTTTTTAATTTTGCTCATATTCGATGCATGTTGTATTCCTGAAATTTCCACACGCGTGATAAATCAACAAGTAAATATAGTAGACTGTATAGTTTTCGAATATCATTCACGTAAGCCTATTGTTCAAAAGGGTCTTTATTGTTGAGATCGTGTGAAAAATTTATTCTTACGGCGTCGTTCAAAGTCCATGTTCGTTTTTTTTTTGCTCTCGTTTACTTTTGTCGTCCCGAAAAGAACACGTTGCGGTCGCGAAAAGAAGCCGTCCTTCCCGTTTGGTTTCTGCCGAGAATTTTACGAGGACGTATCAAAATGATTGTATCCTTTGCGCTTGCTTTTTGCGCGTTCGCACGAAAATTGCAACGATTTCGCTTAGCACTGCCGACTTTTTCGATCACGCTGCAATCACCAATTTGCGGCTCCGAAAAATATTATACATGAAATAGCCACGTTGTTTTTATTTGTTATGCCGTAAACAAGTGACCATCAAATTTTTCTTCTTTATATGAAATGTCACTTGTCTTTTAACCTTTTTGATTCCACTGTCTCAATTCACGTCTCAATTTGTTTTATTTTCGATATTGGAGATTCACCATTAATTTTTGAAATCCAAAAGGATGATAAACTCCTGATTGGAGATCAAATAAAAAAATCGAATCGTCATGTCTCAAATAGTTGTGATCAATAAGTTCGTAAGGACTTGAGCATGATTAACCAGAGTTTCGGTCAAAATTGAATCCTCGGGCATCTTCTGAACGTCCGGTTCAATTTGGCGAGTAGTCGATTTTAGCATGAATTCTGGGTGCTCATTTAACGAGAACGTACTCAAAGTTTTTTGTCCCTGTGGTTGATGCTCCCAGTCCACATCAGCTGTCCCGCTACCTTCCTTCGTCCAGTGCAATGACAATTCGAACAAGTACTCGCGATGACGTAAATTCGAGCTCCACTTCTTCTGCAGTTTTGCTTTCAAAAGAATATTGACCTTTGAGGCAAGTAATCACTGTTCGTTTTACTTAAAG
The DNA here is from genome assembly GCA_030522925.1 of Trissolcus japonicus. Classification (NCBI taxonomy): domain Eukaryota; kingdom Metazoa; phylum Arthropoda; class Insecta; order Hymenoptera; family Scelionidae; genus Trissolcus; species Trissolcus japonicus. The sequence goes on along the minus strand of JAPYZS010000119.1, from coordinate 132,088 downwards.
AATCGCTAAAATCGATATTCTACAATCATGGCCAGTATACTGTGTTGTTTCTATCAATAACAAACATTTCAAAATTGGTTCTCTCAATCATTATTTCAGATGTCAAACTAACATCGAAAATTTTTTTCTAATCTTGGAAAATAAAAATTATATTAACAATTGAAAATTAGTTTTGTACAAAAATTGCAATTCGCTATGATGAAATATTTATACCTTCTATGAAATTGCAACACTGAAATATGTTTTCTTACACAAAAAATCAAAACAAAATTTATACTCTATAATGGTCTTAGCATATGATATAAATTATACTGCGCCCTATTTGAACATGAAAATTATTCGATCCATCAAAGCATTTCGTAAACGCTCAACGCACCTTTTGCATATGAAAATTTGCGTCGACGCAAGGAAATTCTCTATAATTCGCTCTTATTTATTTTCGTCATTCTTTTCATCGAACTGAGGATTCTAACTTGGAACTTCCAACAGGAACAATAAACGATTTCAGAAAAATGTAAAGATTACTATCGTAGAATTAAAATGAAAAGCATGTGCACTTCGTGTCTTATACGGTATCAGTGAAAAGCGTCTCCTCTTGTGTAACTCTGCAGAAGAGTCCGCGATTAAAGCATCACTGAAAAAAGTGCTTTCATTTTTCGACATACCCTTTGACACACAAAGTTCTCGATTATCTGCTAGAGTTTACACTGATAAAATATAAACCTTGCCGTTGTGAGCAAATTTTTTTATTCAAATTTATTTCTTTTGCAAACTGAAATTAATATTAAACGCTGTCAAATCGTGTTGCAACTTGAGCTATCCATTGCATAAAAGCAAATCAAACATCTCTTAAGACATCTGTGGATAAAGAGCCGACATGAACGACAATGGTTTTCCGGAGCTGTCAGTCATTTGCCTCAACTCCAACGCGATAGCGGGATAAAAGTATAAAAAGCTTTTGAGAGACCAAGTTTTCAAATTGTCATGGCGTCAAAAAAATGCAATTGAGAAAGTTGCCGGTTTGTTATGGAAGAAAGCCATTTAATATGTTCTTCGAATAGAACAGTTCAATGAAAGAAGAGCAGAAAGGAAAAAAACTTCAATTAACCTTTATCCGGGGTTGCATTATGCTTTTTATCGAAAAAAAAAATGTGTGTGGTCGCATGTTCGTTTATTTGCTTCGCTTAGTTACATCAACCGGTATATCAGATTAAGCACCGGGGATTTCGTGTAATAACACACAAAGACAATCGTAATCAAATGAAAGCGTTCCTCTAATTCTCTGTAGTTTTCGGAGAAACGAACATTTTCATCACACTCTAAAAAATGTACAATTTTTCAAAAGTGCCTTTTCTACTTGGGGCAGATCGAATTGAACTATTTATCTCAAAAATAAGTATTTTGGTGACTCTAAATACAAAAACAAAAACAAGATAACAAACCAACAAAAGTGACTGGATTTTTCTACAGTTTCAAATAACGAAATCAATAATGCATCATAATGCATCTCTGGGATACGTTGCCCTGTGCGTTACAAGTTTAGTGCTTCGAACTTCGAATCATTTTCGCAGTAGAAACCCCTTAAAAATCCCCAAAATAATGTCAGAAACCCCAAATTCTCATTAGAATACTCAGAAATCGTTAAAACCACATGTACTCACCGTGAAGGGTAAATTACCAAAAATTGGTTTTGCGTTTGTGAATAGCATTATTCCACGTATTTTCTATAAAATTTTGAATTGTTTGTCTTACATTTAACCTTAATCGACAAAATGTTAATTTAATTAAAAATTCTAAAACTTCATTTTGAAAGTGAAGTTTTTTCTAATCGTTATTCAAAAATCAAAGATTAAATAAAAAATATAAACTGTTATTGTAATTTTGTTTGTCTACATAGAATTCATGTTTACATTGTTGTTATCACAGTATTAATACATGCAGCGCCATCATATACTTTAGTTACACCCTGTGGCAATCATACTTTCTACTAGAGGCAAGTATACCCAAGTAGAAATCCAATCGGGCATGCAATGCCAAAAACCAGGGCCCGGTCTGGTTTAAATCTCGATGAAAGGAATACTGACTGGGCCCTTACCAGGTTCCAGTCAGTATTCCCGACTGGGCATTGGTACAGTGCGTCACGCCGGGCGTTCCCGAGGGCCAGACCGGGTTTCCATTTTCGTTTTTTTTTAAATTTAATTACATTAAATAATTATTTTGTTAGTTTATTTAAATTATGTGAGTTGAAACATTAATTAATAAATCATTTTGCAATTATTTATATTTATACAACCACACTTATAATTAATAACATATTTTTCTATATTTTTGGCACACATCCACCGTATGAGTGAGTTTCCCAATAAGAAACATAGCTGGAAAGTCCTCATAGACTAGTGGATAAGATAGTGTTCTTATCACCGCGGAGGCTTGGGTTCGATTCCTTTAACATCGAATCTGGTTTTTTCATTTGAAACCTCAATTTGAATGGCTTTAAAAATCAAAATAAATTAACAATAAAGAAAATTTTATTAATTAGTTATTTAATAAATTTTTTGTTCATTTATTTTTAAAAATGGCAATTCCGACCAGGCCCTGGTCGGGCCCTGGTCGGGTTAAACCGGATTCCCGGCTGGGCCCTAAGGGACGCCAGGCGTGACGCTCATACACAGTGCCATCCTGGGATTCCATGGCGAGTCCTTATCTGGTCGCATGGTTTCCTGGTCAGGCCCTGTTTCAGCCCGATCGAAATTTCTACTTGGGTACAAGCGTGGCAAATAGGAAATTGTGATAAGGAAATCTATTTTCGGATTTATGACAAATTAAATCATATAGATTTTACCTAAGACAAATCACTATTTTTCGAGTGAAGATCCGATTTGGCTGAATGTTCATGTTGTTCCAATTATTATATAAATGTAAAAGATGTTTTAATAATCTTGATAAACTTATTGACCTATATCAAAATTATTTTTCCGTTTGTAGATAAAGAAATTATTTGTCATATCTCACTCTGTAATGAGCGTACACAAAGAAACCAAATTTGCAAGAATTGTAAATTTTAACAACGTGCATTGTAGAACTTACCGTTTCATCGCAACAACTCACGATTTATTTGCAAAATATACGAATAATTTGTAGAAAGTACGATATACATCGTTATAATTGCGTTATATGTTGCAAAAAATTGAATTCTTATACGAATTCGTTTTCTCAGTGTAGTAAAGGAAGAAAAATTATAAAAAGAGAAAAAAATCTTTAATTTTCTCTTCGTTTCTATAATTGAGTAAAAAATTTTTGTTTCTTGGGAAATGCAAGCATACATCGTGGGATTAATTTGAGCACCTTGCATTGAATACGAGGGTATCCATAATTCATGCCGAGGCAGCGTATAACATGCCGGCACATTTCGGTATAATGTAATACGAAATTGTTGTCTGAGTACAACTCAAAGAGGGAATATCGATTTGAAGAGTGTGTTTCGTGAATTCATTGAATTGGCCAAGCGTGGCCTAGGATGATTAATTGTTCTAATGACGACACCGTCGGGTTGTATGTACTTCGACGAAAGTGGCGTGGTCTTACCAATCGGCTGCGAATTAAAGTCAGTCCCGCGTTGCAAATTTGATTGACGCAATTAGCGCGAATTATGCGCGGACAAGGAAAGTACAAAGCAATGGAGAAAGCATTTAGCTGAGGTAATTCGTTGAAAATTAAATTCCCCACAGTTATATAAAGTTGTTTTATAATTCCGTTGCAATCGATAACACTTCGGGCGCGCTTCAGTGCCCCCGGACTTTGAAATATTTCGTTGCATTTTTTTTTCTTTTTATTCAAAGGTAAATATTCGTGCTTGCGAGAGTTCAAAAGAACTTATCTACTGAATAAGACAATGATAAGTTAGTTAGTGTCTTGTTTAGAGTCGTACATTGTGATCACATGTAAACACGATTACAGTTTGTGCTTTATGAATATACATTTCACGTGTGACAAGACGTAGGGACGTTCCTACAAATAAACAGACCTTACATAGCAAGCTGGTTTGGTATTTTGTTTTTTTTTTTTTTTTATTTTATTTAAACAACGGAGATGCCTCCAAATTGTTAATCTGAAAATATTTAAATTTGGAATTTTGTCCGCGGAGTTTGTGAAAATTGTCCATTTAGTTGAAAAAAATGTTAAATTAGGGCCAAAAAATGTATTAATTCGTAAGATCCTGGCTGATCTGACAACGTGTGTTAGATCAATAGAATATGTCGTTTTTAGGAGTAATTTACGCTGCTTTTATGAAAATTGCTGGCAGCACGCGATCTTGTCATGTCATCATGTAACACATCCTCGATAATAAACCATTCATCAAAAATGTTTTCTGCCTGTTAAAAATAGGTTAAAGCGTACATGTCACGATGGTTATTTTGAATGTTGTTTGTTGTATTCATTACGGGTACGTGCAGCCACGATTTTATGATACTTTTGCAGTTGCTCATAACCAGGCGCATGAAAAGTTCATTCAAGAGAGAAAATAATCGGTGTAAAAAAAAGCACAATTTTCATAAGCTAGTAATTTTAACGGCTGCTTGCAAATCGCATTTATGTGCCGTGCTCGCGCACGCAATTTTCGTCTGCTATGAATGTCCGCTCGAAAGTCAAGCTTTCTGTATGGCGCATAACTCAGCAACAATTTTAAAGACACGAAACTACAGAAATAATTTTTTTACACGAAATGGCGCTAAGTTAATTGTTTGTTTTGCATTTCTCTCTTTTTTTGTTCGTGTTATTTGGGCTAGAAGTTTATCAAACAATTGAGTTTTTAATTTTTTTTTCTCGTGTACAAAAGAGATGTTTTTCATTCCGTCAGATGTCTACAAAACTTCATATTCTGCGTGGCTTTCAGTTTAAAATATAATTATGCAAAATAAAAAGTTCGATTTTTTCGACAGTCCAACGAAATTTGAGAGAACAATTTTTATTGGTAGTTTTTTAAATAAATGATCAAAAGGTGAGGTAAAAATAAAATGTTTGTCGGATGTAATTAAGAACCCTCTTTAAAACAAGTATCAACTTACGTATCTTTTTGTACTCTTCTGCATTTTCTTTAGAGAAAGTGAGAAATCTAGGTCAAACTAACGTATCAAAATATTTTTCAATAAACTGAGAGAGCTTATTTTACTTTTACATTTCAACTCCTGTAGAAGAAATATACCTATTTTTGTAAGTTGTGAATATTAATTTAATAGCTTTTGGTTTAAATTTTCATTAACCATCTTGCAACATTGTTCCGGCTCGGATAGTAAAACGTCAGGAAAATTTCATCCTTCTTTAATTTTGACATAATTTAAAAAAACGAAACAATTTTTTGCAAGAAACATCGGCGTTAGAACATTTCTCTTTATCATGTTTCTTATCTTCTGACACTACGTAAAATAATACTCTCCTTGAATGTATGCGAGAATCTAGAATTCTTTTTTTCCCAGTGCATAAGAAAAATTGATTTAACGCTGAACGAAGGATCTGTCGTGACGTAAAACGAGCAAGATGCGTACAACTACCATTACACATTTATTCGAAATACATAGATTGCAAGATCTAGAAGTCGGAGAAATGTGAAGAGTCATCTTTAGCATGGAAAAGTGTAGTGCAATGTATTTAAAAAATATGAATAATAACCGCAATTGAGCAATCAAATTCAACCTTTGTCATTTGGATCTCTTGTAAGAGTGGATAATTTTTTCAATCTTCAAAACTTCCATCCCACTCAAAATCAAATTGAAAATAATTAAAAAAAAAAAAGACTTCGTAATTTTATTGTTTTGAAATCACAAATTTTTGTTTCTGAATAAATAGTATATTAACTTCTATTCAGATGTAATCTTCTATTCGGATTTAATAATAGAATGATACAATGAATTCTACGTGAAACGTCTGACTTAAAGTTTCTCGTGTTTGAACTGTTTTGTAGTTGAATTATTACACAGAGAGTATTAGTATAATAAGTTGCGAGGTAATACCATGAAACTAATTTTCATCGCGCAGATGTTAAGTAATATAATTGTTTTGCTCGAAAAATTTTACGATCAACAGTTACAATCATAACGAAATGTTTCTGAGAGCAAGATGACTTGACGATTATAAGACTCATTTGTGCAACATATATTTTCTCGAAGAAAATATAGAAGATACGTATTTGGGTTTGTTTGAAACCACCGTCTTACATTCATTCAGTGATTGAACTAACGTCGAAAGTATTAGTGACGTTCGGATCATGAAATATTAAAAGCTTGTATTTCTCAGTTTGCCAGTTTCTTATTTCCGCTGTGCAGATGAAATATCCGATTTAGATAGCGGGCAGAAAAAAATTGATGCGTGGGAAGAGGAATCGCTGGCGCGTGAATGCGAGTCACATTAGAACGAAAGAAGGTTAGCTCACCGTGCTTGCAGAAAATCGGCTGTTGGAAATATCAATAATAGAAGCCAGGTTATTATGCAACTCGTTTTGCTCAACCGTTTAGCGCGTTTTTCGGTTTTCGCTTAAATAAGACGGTATTCGTAATACGACACTTTTTACCTTTTTTAATCTTTTTCTTCCTTCCTTCTTCTGCCTGTGCTGTGTCGTTGCATCTCCAAAAGGAACATCTGGAATTTTCTTATCTCCCCGCGCAGTTGATGCTTTTCTATCATCCGATTGTTTATTTGTTTGTTGTAATAAGCAATGCCTCGGCATTGTTTTGATTAACCTTTCTTTTTTCCACTCGGTCATTTTTCTTCCCAATGCTTTCAAATTTTCCGCTTGCACTGTCGTGCAACGTTTTGGCCATCAAATTCGATGGTCTGCGGTCGGGACATTTTTGCGATAGCAAACAGCTATCATCATTTTGGGTCTTAAGTGCACGTTCATGATTCCCCAACTGGAACCTTATGTTAAGCTTAGAGCTAAGTTTGACTATAAATCTTCTTCGCTGGAGCATTGAATCTAGAACAATGCATTACAGCATTATCCGTCGTCCAAATTAATATCAACAAAAATATATCGTATACAATCGTGAAAATAATGAAACAATTGATAAACCAAAGAAAATTAGTAAATTGAGGAGATTGGCAAACTGGTTTCTTTTTTGTTTCCGTTTGCCGGCACAGATGCGTTATTTATGAAGCAGGTGGCGAGTGTGCAAAATTCGTCACAGGTTCAGAAATCCACGACTGACAGATTAGCGGGCGCAATTCCGGTTTTCTCTGAGAGCGCGAATAAAGCCGTCACACGGTCCAGATCGGTTACAATCTAATCTTGGAATAATTTAGTATCCAAATGTTCCACAATTTGCTAACGGAGTTCTTTATGAACATTTTAATTAAAATTGTTGAAATTAATTGGATGCCTTTTTTTCATTATCCGCAATTTGAATAATGAAATCTTCGTTTGAAAGATCAGCTTTTTGTTCGGCATGTTGCACGTGTGAAACTTAATACAGTATTACAGCGATGTAAATCGAAGAAAAGCGACGACGCACGTTGGAATAATTGTCACGTTGAAAATAACGACAAATGATTTGCAGCGAAAACGTGAATGAATGCAAATATTACCCATCAAAGTTGATAATTTTTTAGATGTAGTAGATGATTAAACTTTTTTCCCGGGTTGCCCGAAAAAAGTGCATTTTATATAACGTACATTTGATCGACGTAAATTTAATTTACGCTTGACGAGGGTGTCGCAATTCTTTTTAACGAAACTAATGGAAAGCTTTTGAAATTTGCTCGTTAGTATTCGTAATTGAATAATAAAAACTGATTGTGTTACATGAGTGAGACATTATGTTTAGCATCATGTGATTTGCAAATCAAACGATGACACATTGAAAAATTTTCTGGCACGGGTTGAATTTACAAAAGAAAAACAAATGACCCACTGACGCACTGAGCATTTTGTTATTTATTCCATTACAATTGCATGTATGGCATGAAAAGACATAGAAATGGAACAATCATTTTAAATTCAAAGAAATTTGATTTAGTACAATATCGAAGGATTAATTCAAATGTCCAAATGGAATGATTTCGTAATAACGAAACAATCTCGCATTCATGATAAACTTATCGCACAATGTTTAGGATAAAATTATTGTTTAAATATAAAATACTGTGTTAAATTTTCCATGAGAGTATAGAATGTATGTTCTGCGCAAAGAGAACGAGAATAGAACAAGGGAATAGCAGATGTTTAATTGTTTATTTGTTATGGTCAAGTTGGACAACTGTTTCCAAGCAATGGATAAATATTTTGCTCGCATATTTGCAAAACAGGAACTAAATTTTGCCTCAACAACTGGAATAATTTACGACTATTTTTTCACTAATTAATTAAATAACTAATGAAATTACGAACTTGTCGTTTCTAATTAAATTTGTAAATATAATTTGGTGTTTGAAGTTCAATTTTTCGATCACCGAGATATACATTTACATAATGAGATTGAAATTCTCTCGAATTTCAATACAAGTAAATTGACACTGCATCCGACAAGAAAGGCGACATTCGAGGATATAGCTTAGTCAAGAGGTGCTGTTGTTAAATCATGTAAGTAGTATGCACATGCATATCTCGCACGTGTTAATTGAGCTCCAATGAAGGTGCTCGTGAATAGTGTACTGTAACTCAAAGTAATTGAAGCATAAACCACTAAATTAAGGTTTAATTAAAAAGAGAAACAATTATATTGAGTAAATATTCCACTGGAATTAAATCGCACACTTGATTTGTAATTAATATTGATCTAAGGGATCGGAAGGACATACGAATATCAGTGAAACAAGAATGTGAAATAGTCAGAGAAACAGGAAAACGAGTAAAAACGACATTGGGACATGCATTGTCATGTAACAGCAGCAATTTCTTTTTAGTTTCCGCATCCGAGCTGAAAACTTTCTCAAATTGGGCTTCTTAGAGCGTTCATTCTCGTTTCTCTTATTTGCTTATACCGAGACTGCGGAAGATCGCATCGTGGCCGAGAGTCCACTTGGATTGCCAAGTGCATACTCATACTTCAACTTCTGTTCGGTCGCGGAACAACGTCATTTTAATTTTCACCATTTTTTTGCACTTCAAACAATTTGCGGTAAATTAAAGTTAATTTCATTCAAGCCGGTACAGCCGAATTGTCATGAAAAATTTAGCGACAAATTATATCATCATTGGGACATGAACAAAACTTTGCAATTGAATAATTATAAGAAAATTGACCAATTAAACAATCCATCACATTGTCTTTTAACATAATCAAATAAATGCAGCTCGGTCTGACTATACCTAATGCTGTACTACTTGCAATTGTAAAAAGCTGATAGAAGCCAGACCGCGGGGTAATGTAAGTGCACGGTAAATATATATAATTATTTCCATCAAAGATGAGAAAAAGAAAATATGGATATTCGCATTGTTAAGATAATTGGACACCAATGATGATTAGTTTGGTGGAAATAAAGGGAGCTGGTTCAAATAAAATGGGATGATAAAGGATTGGTCCGGAAACAATGCGTGAGAGAAATCTTTTAGTGTCGAAAGTATTGTTGCATGGGTTTCACATTTGTACTGGGTCACTTCACTTAACCATCTGTATTGTTTACTAGACAGCAAGATCAGGTGAGGGATTTTCACTGGTTGTTAGAGGACAAACCAGAATAGAAGTATCGACATTCTGATTGTTTCAAACAGACATTAGTTCCGTGATTAATTTACGTCGATTTTTAAACTGAAAACACTATGATCACGATTTACCAACGAATTTGTTGTTCAAACTTTTATTGCATTTTTTCCCGACACTTTCAGTAGTTCGTACCTTTGAATCTAATTAATAAATTTTCATATTTATCAAGCAACAGAGCTCACTTCGATTTGCGTGTCAACTACCAAATTTAGGTTTATTGTGCTTTCGAAGTTTTCGACCTTTTGGTACATCAACATCATAATCAACACAGATTGACTCGGGTTAAAAGCTTATCGGAAAATCGTCGTCTTTACGTTACGTACAGTTTTAAAAATTAATTATCTTGTTATGTTAGATTTTAATTTCAAATTCCATCCATCCACCCATCCATGGAATATCCCCTTACCCTCTCGTTTTAATGTAAAACGTTTTTAGAAATTAAAACACTTCGAAGTTATACGTTTAGTTATACATTTTGAGGTTAGATGTGTTAAATAAAACACCCTTATAGAATAAAACATTTGGTAAGTGTTTTAAAATTACCCTGTAATGTTTTAATTTGAAACACATTTTTTGCAGTATATTAATGAACTATGTATCGCGCGTTCTTTCATATTGGCATAATTGTTTCGCGCTTATACGAAATTTTATTCAAAGATTCGCATAACTCAATCTTTTCTTCGCCCATAAGCAATGCCTTTTTCGTTCAGAATTTCTCCGATTTCATCAAAATGCACGAACGATTTGTATGCTTCTGCTAGGGCTATTACGTGACATCCGTCGTGTGATGAAATACCGTTATTGCGCGTGCTGAAAAAGAGGATTTGTAGTGAACGCGAAATTTCTGTAATTCATATTTGGATAATTCGTTTCCTCGATGACCTTAACTATTTTGAACTTAAAAACAACAATTGGATAAGTAATTGGATTCATCGTGTCACTTACATAATTATTGTAATATATAATTATATAATAGATAATCATGTTGTTTTTCATTTACAAATAAGAAGGCGATCTAATTCAAAGAGATCTTTACGTTATTCATTGTACAATTAAATTCGGTGGCTCTATTTTGTTGCACAAGAAGCATTGTGACGGCGTACATCCAACGAATATTATTGGATCTATTGGTTATTGTTAACAGATCGATTATTATTAACAGATCTATTGGTTATTATTAACAGATCGTAAATTATATAAGCTCGAGTACAATTCAAGTCAGCATAATATAATTATTGTTTTACATTTCATACAGAAATGCAGTATGTATTTGAATTGTAATATAAAATCAACTTAGTTGGATGTAATTATTTGCGTTCGTTGTTTACTCAATAATCGACAGATCGGATGAAATATCACTAATTACGAATTATAAATAACATTACCGGAATTAAACATTAAAAGGCAGATGAAATTACTGCATCTCGATCGTATTTACCGTTTTATATTAGAATTGATTTTTTCATCAAAACTGAATAAACCATGTAAACATAAGCGATAACAGTTCTAGTATAAAATATATTTATTTAATTGAAAGGCATGGAATGAATTTAACAAAATTGAACAATCTATATAAATAATTCGAAGATAAAATAATATAGTAATGAATGTTTCATTGTCTCAGTAAAATTTCTTATTTTTCAACGCATATCAATGAAAGTTCGGTTCTTTTATTGGATTTTATTTCAAGTGCTGCTATCAACAACGAAGGTATCAGTAAATAATAAATATTCTGTTTGTCAGAGAGCTTTAAATGAAATATGTAATCCGGGTAGTTTCAATCCCTCTGATGTTTCGCAGGCTTTCTCGTCCAATCGGCACGCAATTCATCAGTACAAACGTGGTTATTGTGTGTGCAAATTATTCAAAGTTGTTCGTGTAAATGATTATAGAGAGTAAAACCGACCCATACATCTCGTAGAAGACTTGAGAACCAACATAAAATAAGATAAATGAATATATTTTCCGTTTCCAATACGATTCAAAAAATTATCGTATTTTTAATTTGTCCTACATTTGATTTGTATACTATAAACTCAATCACTCAAGTAAATAAAATGCCAGTCGAACTTATTGAATTAATTTGAATGTTTGTAGGTTAAGTGAAAATTCAATAATTTTTTAAAATTTATTTGAGAACATAAGAAAGAAAATTGGAACAGCCTGAAATTGAAAATCAGAGTAGGAAAATCAATTAACCAAACCCAAAACACCGGAGCCTGAATTAATTAATTAATTTTCAACAGCGATAACAAACAGATGCGAGATGTTGGTACGTGCTGCGGTGGGATTTGCTTAGCGGGATAATTATTGACCGTGGTCCATTCGTAAATGACAACAAAAAGCCCAAGCTTCTTTAATAGCAGTTGTAAAAGCACGCAAACTTGGGATACCAAAGATATTTCACGTTCATCTAACCGAAGAACTTATTTGAAATCTGATAATCTCGAAAACACATTCCAAGTTGTACGGATCGGAACAGTAATATGAGAAAGTTCATTTGTGCTTGTACTAACGTAGGTACATTACGAGTTCGTGCATTAATGAAGAACGAGATTTAGCGATCAAGAGCTTCTACGTGTAATCCCACTTTTAGGGCGTTTGTTAGATGGTCAATAGCGCGATCAGTCATACGGCGTATCATTCCAAACGCCGCAGACACTCTCTGATATAAACTTGAGAGTATTTGCATAAGTAAAGTGATCATCCCAAAATCGCTCTCGTATGTTTAGGTTCGAGCCGTCGATAATCCGCAGGACGCATTTCGTGAAATATCCGCAAACGCGTGCTCACCGCAGGACACATATCGACAAGTTCCAATTCATTACACGACAATTGACCGAATTATCATTATATTTTGATTATGTTGTTGCAGATTACCCACGTATGACAAGTGTCATTGTTTCCTGGGCTGCACTAATTATTTTAACATCAAAGTCGTACGTTTAAATGTTACAGGAAATATGCCAGTGAATGCTTAAACTAATATGCTTGCATAACTGTAAATTAGCAACGAAAAAAAAAAAAAGCATAACCCACATAACTGTGGTTGGCGTTTGTCATCTTTTGGTCATTGAGGGCATACATAAAATTGTTGTTTCAAAAACAGTATACACTCTTTTGTTTCATGATGTTTTCTTTGCGATTCAAATGAATACTGAAAAATACGAATTGTTTCAAAAAATCTGGTCTATTATATGCTGCACTATATGTAAACAAATATTGGGGTTTCTCTAAACTTCAATTTCAACATCTAAAAAAAAAATTAAATTGTTGTTATGAAGAAAATTTCCATTAGGAAAATTGATTTCGACATTATGTGGAAACGTTATTTGTCATATTTGATAAATTCCCGTCGGGCTATCGAGCAAAGACAATATTTTTTATTCATCCTCAATTTGTCGGGCTGTTTTGATGTTGACGAACGATTGGGCGAACGATTTTTCGTTCGTAGTTCAGATGATGTGATTACTAGGGATTTTCATAAGCCAATTTAACATTCAAGTATATTGCTCAAACGATGATAAAAATTTTACCTGTCGGCTGATGGTCATACCTTCATTCATCCAGTGCCCGATTAATTAACAATGCCATGAGCTCAAAGAGTTTTAATTTAATCATTCATCAATTCATTATTTACCGTTATTGTGGAACAAATACATTTTGTTGAACTTTTTATTCTATAATTCTTTTATTTCCATTGAATGAAAAACTTTTTTATTAAAAAAAATTGCAATTTTGTTCTGTCAGGATTCAGAAGTATTTGAAATACAATTGTTTGAATACTATTTACTATTTACAATTAAATTTAACATTCGGTGCTTAAAAAACGTCCTATTAACCTATATGAGCGCTACTAAATAGAACAGAATACTTTCATAACAACTGTATTGTTCAAACGTTGTATTACGTTGAATAAGTCATTCTGATTATCGTTGATTGAAAGGAAAACATGAGAAGCAATTGGCTTCATAATGAATAATAATAATGACGTTGTTGTATGAACGCGCTTAATTGTTTCTGATTTAGAAGTCATTGAAACACCGCTGATTTGAATATAAATTCATTTACATTTGATGATAAATTCAATTAGAGTGACATGTTATAATAGAGTACAGAAAACGAAATTAATTTTCAAACATATCCCTGCGGAATTTTCGAATGACCACTCGACTGACTTTTCGCATTTAAATTCATTCGGTCTCGGCAGCAAAGACTCGCATTTTTTAATTTGTTTTATACATTTTTGCACCATATAACGCTTAGATTGCAACTGAGGACAGTTTCGATCCGACAATAACTATTGGTTCTCTCTTATATATACGCGACGTATCATCTCTGCGGCCAGACATTATTGATATATACGTAAATTTTCACTTCAAACAACTTTTTGAAACTGGAGTTATAACGAAATTCCTGAATTCATTTCCGAGTTTCAAATTCTGATAAACTGAAATTGCGTGTGAAATTCTGCCTGCAAAACATGAAATATAATAAATTAACAAGGAATTTTTTTAAACAAGTTGAGAAAATGAAATTAAGGATGGTATACAAAACAATTTCAACGTCAATATTGAGTTTATTAGAAATTAGTGGGGTGTTAATTTACCATTCATTAATTATTTTGTGATTAAGCCGCAACAAAGCTTGGCGTTGTCGAGGAATTGGTGCACTGAAAAAGTGTCAAACGGGATATTAGAAACACTAAATTTTGTTCATTCAATTAATGAAGCATTAATGCAGGGATTTAAAGTTTTTGGAACGGAATATTCTATAATACATTTAAGACCAACTAAGTTGAAAAACTTAAATCACTCAATGTTTCTAAAAGAATTACTTTCCGTGAGGGAATAAATAAAAAATTCTTCACCATCTTCAATTATGTTTTTATGCTAAAAACAAAATATTTATGACATTTCTTGGAACTGTTGAGTTAAAAATTTGTTAAAAACAACTGGGATAAGTATATGCCAACGATTAATTCAACAATCAAACGCTTTTAAACTAACAGATAAAAGTAGATAATCTGATATGAGAATGACGATCAATAGCGTAATTAATCCGTTGAAACCTTTCAAATGACCGTCATCAGTTAGGTGGGATTACCTTAATCTCTTTTATAACCGAGCAAGAGTTGACGGTTCTTATTTGGTTTCGATGCATTGACATCGTGTTGTAGCATTGCATTTGGTAAGCAAAATAATATTCCTCCCACATTGTGCAAATACATATGCGATTCCTTAAAAATAAATGTACGCCAGCGAATATTCCACTAACTTTATTTTTCAAGAAGGATTAATTATTCCACGACGATTTATTTTTAAGCTCACAACTTATATAATAAGTGACCCAATTCATAGAAAAATTTCCATTCAATGAAAATATATATTGAAGTTGCGAGTGCAGGAAATGTGTACTCATCAATTTTTCTTCATTTTCTTATTTACCGATGGGTTTAACCATTTATAAATAATATTTCAAGGAGGATTCAGAATGCGACAAATGGAAATTTCATTTCCCGTCTCGAGAAAGGTAAACACATAAATGACTCCAGTCAGTTTCTTTAAGGATTACACGGCATTTGAAGATTGGTATATTAGTGGAATCGCACGGTCAAATGCTTTTCCAATAAGCCCCAGATGATATAAAGTTTTTCGCGCGAAGTCGTTGGTGCCTGTCATAAACTGTGTATCAAGTGGCGTATATATATCTTTATCACAATTGTGATACCACTTCTGCCGCAGAGTTTGCTCAAGGTATATTAATTATGCGAACAATTATTTAATCATGAAATTATGTGCCATGAATCAATATACTTCATTGCAATACAATCAGTGCAGATCAATTTGTTTAGAGTTTCAGAAAAATTAAAAACCGTTCGCTGTGCAAACGGGCTCGGGGGAAGAAAAATTGTTGACTTAATTTATCACATCGTGTTCTAACTATGAGCTTCCAACTTGATTGATGCCAAGCAAACTTTTACACGACATAACATTCGGTGCAGTCAGTGCAACTTGCTGCACAAAAAGTGAAGTGCAGTTTTGAGTGGAAGGTATATAGAAGGTTTATACGTTTCATTTTATTCATGAGAATCCTTTTTTCTTCTTTCAAATGAAAATTAAAAAAAAAAAGAAAACAGGAAAAGAGTGTATAATAATTGAAGCGAAAAAAAAATGTTTTAACGTCATATTTTTCACTCTACATTTTCAGAATACACTCAAAGGAATGAAACTGAAAAAGCAACAGAAAACTAAAAAAAAATGTTGTTTTAGTTCAACTTCCTGACTCCAAATTCTAAATAACAGGATCTCGAAAGTGCATCGGTTTCAGATAAATATATTTCACCAATGACAAGATCTTATCGATTTAGCATTGACTGCCAATAGGTGATGGTCTGATATTAGTGCAGATAAGCCGTCCACATTGACCCTATACATAAAATCAATCTGTGGGATTAACACCTCATAGCCAAATATACTTCGGACTTCAAGGTGATGATTAAAGATTACCTGTGTTTCAGATTTAAGTTGTAAGTAAGTTAAATTAAAATGTTGAGTAAAAAGAAAATTTTCGGTTACAAAAAACCAACTATCTGTCGGGCGTGTAAATTAAGAGGATTTCCAAATGGACAGCGCATTACACGACAATGTCAGTTGGCGGCGAACTATATAAAAGAGTTGTGATAAAAGCAAAAGTACACGAGACCTCAAGAACAGTTGAATAAATAAAAAGTGTCACATTAAATTCAACGTGTATAATTAGAATAATTATCCATTTCTTACCCATAATTAGACAGACGTAAACAACTTTAATGAATGATAAAAAACAAAGAATCGATGCAACGATTGTTTTTAATTACAATTCAAGTTTAATTGGCCGATCAGATTTTAATTTGTATCAACTTTTTCTCGATTCGAAATTTGTTATAATTAAAAGAGATTGAGTTTTATAATTGCAAGCTTCTGTGGTCATGACAAAAGCTCTCTCCCGCTTGCTTAAAGAAATCGCGCAGAGAGCAGAATTAAACATTCTAAACACATGTTCCTAAGTAACTCCGACCTCCGATCTTTGTAATTGGTTGCTCAAGTTACGTGGAGTTATCCATGCATGCGGCAAGAATGGCGCAGCATATTTAATCCCGAAAAATACCGCTGATTTCAATTGCTATGTAAATAAATTGCCCGGGGCACGTTTTCGAAATTTCATTTGCAACTTAACCCAAATAAAATACAAAATAATCTCGCGATCGCATTGAAATGGCACGAGAATCCCGAGCTCAACGTTTTTTTTTATGTGACCACACCTTCTGAACCACCCGTGCGTTCGTTTGTTTTGACACAATGAATGATCGTGCCTTTAAGTGCGTTAAGATGACATGGAAAAATACTTTTCGAGGGTTGATTGAACAAATTTTCAATGGTAATTTCAACAGTGACTTGTTTTTATCTTTTGCTAACATAAAAGACAAAAGCAGACTGAGTGACTTTACATTCAACCTACATTAAACTTGAAGGAGCAACGGCGATATTTGTCAAAGTTTATTTTAAAAAGGTTCCAAAAAGAAATTGCAATATGGTATTATTCTACTGCTGATTTGTTTTTTTATTTTTAAAATTCAAAGGAACTAAAAACAATTACCTTCCATTGAGTTATTTGAAAGTTTCAAATTGAATTAATCAATATCTGACAGCCACTTGGATGGATTTTTTTTTATATTCAACAAAAGCTTTTAGCTTGAAGTACTTCATTTTTTTATCAAGTAAATTTTCACTCGCGATGCGTATCCACGTTGTACAAACGTCGTAACTAAAAGTACATGAAAGACACCTTTCAAGCTGTACCAGCATATGATTTCAACTTTTAATCAACAAGGACTGGTACGAGTGAGCAGTAAAATTTAAATCGGGTTTTAAAGCGGTCTCATCATCACATACGTAAAGACTTTACTGAAACAATACTAACGTTAGCGAGCTCCAGAGCGTGCACACTCCTCGAGAATCCCGCAATTATTGCCTCCCATCAGCCAAGCTCAATGCGCGTCTCGCGCAGATTTCCCAAACTACTTAACGCACAAAATGCAGCCAACGATTTGAACCTTTTTTATCATAAATGTTCCCCCATGTTTAGTAAATTAAAGAAACGTACTGAAATTAATGATTCGCTGATGAGTTGTTGAATTTAGTTTTTTTTTCAGCGGAAATTATCTCAAGGGTTTTGCAGTTTTGCACAAATCAAAATTTCCTTAAAGAATTCAATACAAATCTTCCGACGGTAATTAATCAATTTCTTGCACTATTCATGGCCCGGAACTGCCAGGGAATGTGTCACGTAACGTAAAATATGTATCGCTGGTTGAATGATTAATCGCACGGGATCTTACGACATAATAATTTGCGTCGCAGCAACTGTATAAAATATTTATAGTCGTACTGAAAGGATGCTTCAATAATTTTTAGCACTTGAATGGAATTCGTCTGGTGCTATCAGTGAAGCTGTGCACGCTTTTGCTATTGGGAATTCGGAGGACTATTAGTTATTAGAAAATATTCTATTTTAGAAAATATTTGTTATCAATCATTTTTCAAAATAGTGAAAAAAATAATTTTAATGAATGATTTTCAAAAATGGAAGCTCTTTATATAAGACTGGTTGTTCCTTTTCTGTTGCAGGTGCAGAATTGAATGTGAGATTATCGGTTCATCATAATGTGGATGCTACTCAAATTACTAGCTTTTTTATTGGAAATGCAAGTTTATCTAACAGGTAAGGGAAATTGTTTTTTAATATTGGACAGAATTAAAACTTTTCTGAAAGGAAAAAAGAAACTAAAAAACACGGTTAATTCATTAAGAAAGTTTTTTTTTCTCCCCAAGTCAGGATAAATCTTGTTTATCCAGTTTTATAATCAAATGATAAAAATTTATTTCATTCTATACTCGAATTTTAAGATGGTAGAGACTTTAAATCACAGGATTAAACTTAAAGTCGATAGTCCTTTCTCTTAAATCATTTCAGATTTGCTCCAACAGTTTTTCCCTTGAGTTAATATTATGCGAAAATATGTTATTGAAAAAAATGTTCGCTTATCCGTTTGATTTACAGCCAAACTGTCGTTTGAAAAGAACTAAGAACTGAACAAGTAAAATCACGCGCAACAATTTGTTCATTACGACGCGGACGAATTCTAATTAAAAATTAATTTTCAAACATTAATTCAGTACTCCTAGCGTTCGCCGTGTACGGATGGTCATTAATTGAATTTACCAATGGGATGATCTTTAAAAGCAACGCATTTCATCGTTTGTTTTGTTAGCCAAACTTTTGTCTAACTTTTTTTGCGTCAATTAGCGACGTTGTATGTAATAACATGCTCCCTGGAGGTTCCTGCGATAACAGTCTTAAAAGTGTTTATGAACAGACCATAAATTATAATTAACCACACATAGGACTTAAATGTCACTTTGAACGACCTATATGCAGCGACATGATATGTGCTTTCAAATATTTTATACGAGTCTACAAGCGCACATACAAAATGTATAACGTTGGTTACAATCACTTTTCCCCATGCGCTGACATCTCGGCTATTGAAAAATTACTGTCTTTATATAAATCCAATTTCTTACATCTTGATATTGATTTCATCATCATTAAAATATTTTATATTTTAATTAAACTACATCAATCGCGAAGATATTTCATCTTTTAAAATGATGATATTAGGACAATTGTCTTCCGTTCTGATTAATCACGTTTGTTAAATTTTATTGTTCCTTAACGAGACGAATCAGAATTATATCCGAGTTATTAATTATGATGAAACCAGGCAGTTGGGGGCAATAGCAATTTCGAGTCCTCTCAGATCGACACTTTGTGACGTTGGACATAGTCCAACTGAGAATAATCATTATTGGAAACATGTTGAAACGATACGTCATTCAAAGACAAAGTATATTGCAAATAAAGTTTGAAAATTAATTTCCTTCTCAAATCCTGCTATATTGAGTACTTTGGCGCACTGAATTGAATTTACATCTACCTGAAAACAAAATAATTGGTTAATAACGTCAAGTGTCCTACAAGTGCATCACTTGTGAGGACAAAATCAATATCAGCTTCAAACATCCAGCTTTGATATCCACTGATTATCGTGCATCCATGCCAATAAATTATGAAAAAATGAAGAATCGGTGGAATTTAACTGTGTTGGTGCAAGAAACTCTTTGATTTGTCGCAGATAATTTTCGTACCGCGTGTAAAGGAAATGTATCATTTCTTTTTCTCGAATAGTTATACATTTAATAAACCAATCTAAACGTCACGTTGACAATTTGTGAATATAGAAGAATATTAGAAATTGTTGAACACGGTGTGACAGAAAATTGAAAAATAATTGTCGATTTTGTGTGCAACGTTTAAAAATGGACAAGAAATATATTTCACCTATTCGTGGAAACGCGCGCAATTTGTGTCTCGCTGTAAAAATGGTTTTTAATGTTTAAGAAAGCTCCCGTTGCCCAAAGCCAAGACACGTTTGCTCAGTTAATCAAAGTGTTTGAGAAAGATTTTTGCTTTTCAATTTCGACGCAATTCGTCACGCACTTATATAAAAAATTGTTCAGTTACTTTTTGAATGTTTATATTCCGCATAAAATGTAGTTGATAAATTTTAAGAGCACTTGAAATATGCTTTCATAAATTTTTCGATACCGTTGGAAAATGTTTTACTATAAAATTTATCTTGAATTGTCTTTATTATTGCCTCGAATTTTTTTATACCAAAAAACAGGAATCTATTGTTTCGTATCAAAAGTTGAAACAAAAATTTCTTTTTTGGGAGACCATCATTTTTGATCTGGAGAAATTATTGTTTCATTTTTTTTTTCTTCAAGATAAAACACTGATGACTAATTGTAATACGGAGAACATTCTTATCTATCAATACGAGCGAATAATATACTGCGGTGAAGTTAGCGTGAGTCATTCCAACACAGTACATCAATATTTATCTTTATTGCATACTCCATAAATACTGTATTTATTATAGAAGCTTCCAACAAAAAAAAATTGTGAATACAATTTATTACTTGAGTAACAACGAAACCAGAATAATATCGATACCAACGGAAATTCCGTCGAAATCATTTTACCGCAAAAAGCATGGAACATTTTCGATTGTTGGAGTTTGATTAAGAACTCTAGTAAAAAATTGAAAACAATATTTATCAATTAAGATAAACAGTCAAATGAAATATTTTTAATCCAATTGAATTTTGTTTTTCATTTTGACGTATCAAATCTCGGTAACAGAGTAATAATAATTTTGTTTACATGCGTTCTGAATCAATGATCAGACACATAGTAGAATATATTGGTACATTTTAGTGCGAAGGGAAAAAAGTTTTACTGTTTGAAAAGTGCGATCCTTTTAAAAGTTTTATCATAAAGACAGTATCACCTCGTGCAAAGTATTACCATGCGCGCAATTTGGTCGTTTGGGAACAAAATACACCTCTATATGATTTTGTTAAATGTTTTCGCGCAAGTCAATCACCAATTTTATCGCTCTGTTTGCATACATTTGACTCTTCTCTTGGAATAATATTATCACCAAAATGAATGTATATCATTTTGCACGAATCATATCAAAAACGCAACACCAACTATTTTTGCCCGAAATAATGTTTCGAGGCGCCGGCGAGGTTCGTCACCTACCCGCCAGATGTAAATAAATTTTAAGATGGCTAGGCAAGAAGTTCTTGCTTAGTCAAAGGCAACAACAACAACAATAAGAATGAAAACTGAATTAAGAAAACTGAATTAATAACGTATTCAATTTGCGCAACTCATATATTTCTTCTTTCAAATATATGTATACGTTACAATGTTGGCAACGTCTGATTCCTGAAATTGTACACAAAAATTGTAAACAAAATTGTAAAACAAAAAAAATATTAAAAAAAAGTAAAAAAAAAAACATAACATACTTCCTGAAAAAAAAAAAGATTTTAACACTAGAATTAAAATTTTCCATTTATATTGAAACATTGTAGTATATATTGCATTGTGGTGAAAGAATAAAAAAATTGATTTTGAGTTTAGTTCAATGATAAAAAGGAAATTTGTTGTGGAGAATAAATTGTCGTTGGCACAAATCTAAGCCCTTTATCTAATTTCAGAAAATGAGTTGGGTGGATTTCAGAATTGTGAAAAATGCATAAAATTTATGTTGTATACGTAAGATGTATATTTCCTCATTCGCAAGGAAGTATGACATATCGCGCACACTCCACGATATACAATGCAAGTGTTGCCCGGGCGTACGTGCAGGGTTTCGCGGATATCACTTCGTTTGAATTCGTTCTCTTTTATTCAAAAAAAAAAAACGCGGTCCTATTTCCACAGCCAAAGTGAACGTGACGTTTATTTTTTTTAGTTCGATTCTTGTATTATTCCTTTCTCTTTTTCTCTTTCTCTTGAGTTCTCTCTCTCTGGAGCGTGCGGTTAATTTCGTTTTCCAAAATGATCTTTGCCGAACAATTTGGGGCGGTTAAATCGAACGTTTCCGCCGCGTAAACAGCTTTTTAATTGGTATTAAATTTAGTCAGAATAATTTCCTCTGTGAATAGAAAATCGATCAGTATACGTTGTCTCAATCTCGTTGACATAGCGCACGTTCTTGACTTCATTTCTGTTAGAACTTTGAGAGTCCCTACAATGGTTCATGAACGGAACAATTTCAAACTTCTAACGATTTTAGAGCTCAAGTCTGAGCTCACATTGAATACCATGTTCGACTCAAATTTATCACAAAATTAGTTGTTTATCGATTTTTTATTTCGGGTTTGTATAATTTTTCTTTTTAACAATATTCGTAACACTCACTAGTACACAAATAATATATTATTTATGACGAATTTGTGTTGTTTGGTCACTGATTTCAAATCGAATTTATATTATTAGATGATAAATTCGTGAGGGTGCATGGTTAATATTACCTCTGAGTGCCGATATTTGCATTGAGTAAATTAATATTTATGCTCTATTAAAAATATTACTTCATCACCACTGATATTTTTGATAGTATTTAGATTATTTTTAAAAAAAGTAGTATAAATAACTCGAAAGAAAAAACACTAGAGTTTCACCATAAAAAAATGTTGCTAAACTTTTTTATTCCAAAGCTATTGGAACATAAAAATTCCACGTGAAAAAAAATGTCCCCAACGATTCGCATAAAATAGCATAGCCCGCATTTTTATCACATTTTGCGCAAGTACGCGCTGATCGTTTTTTTCTATTTCTGTCCTCAGATTAATTTATGCTAGAATTCACAAACTCAAGCACACCTGATTCGAGGTGCGTGGAGGAAAAAAAAAGTTCCACAAAGAAACGAAAAATCAAACGAACGAATAATCAATTATTTATTTTTGTTTTTCGCATTAGGAGTATTTTCATTTTTTTTTCTCCGCGGAACTTGCTGTTGCTCGACTTTGCGCCGCGTGACAACATTAATAAATATTATACGAATTTCAAATTTGAACTACTTATATGTATCTTCATAATAAACTTAGTAAAAAATCTAGGTACAAAAAGTCACAGGATAAAAGTTTCAAGAGAGAAGAATGATAAATGAATTCCGAGTGAGCAAATGAAAAGCAAAGTCCAGTAAAAATATTTAAATAGAACTGAAATAAAAAAACAACCTCCCCTGGTAACAAGAAACATGCACTTTGGGCTATAAAAAATGTACGCTGAAAAACTGTGAAATGTAAGTTAGTTGAATGACTAAGTCACAGAATATAACAATGATTCATTATGAAGTTCTATGAAATGTATACTATATCTATTCGGTTGCATTTCATGCAATGCTTTAGCTCACATTTTTTCAAAGCTGTATGTTCCACGTGCCAGGTCCAAGACAGCACAACATTAAATCAAAATCAGCAAAAAAAAGTTCGTTTTCCTTTGTTTAAACGTGACTGCGTAATCAAGGACAAACATGAGATTGTCCGACAGGCACTTATAAACATATTCAAAATATGTTTGTGTTGTTCAGCCAAATCATCCTGTTTTTGTTTACCGTATGGTTACGTGTTTTGTTTTCGTTAGGTGTAATAATTTTGGTGCACAAGCAAAGGATTACTTTAAAACATAGTTACCCTAAATTCAGCAATGTTATAGTCTGAAAAAACAATCAAACTGTTATTAAAATTATCAAATAAAAAAATTTGGTAAATAATTCCTTTTTGATGAAAATTAAGATCAACCAACGCCATCTGTATATTTCTGACATGCCTTACCATCGACAGTTAACCCTTTAAGGTTGTATTCGTTAGAATTAACTTCAGTTCCAAGCTGAAAAGTACTGTAGAGGTGCTTTATCTCCAAACTTGCCTTGATGGTCTCTGCGCAAAGATACACAAACATTCGTCACTAACATTCAACCAGCACGATCTAATCACAGATTTTGTTTTTTTTTCTTTTTTTTTCTCTTCTTTTTTGAAGCGTCTACTTAAGCTGATCTGAATTAAAGAAAGATGAGGATCGCCTTTGAACGAACGTCTTCTTCCCAGGCAAAGTTCACTTTACTACAACGCTAAGATTTATTTACTGAAAAAACTGAGATTAACCAAATAATAATTTACCTTTTTTAATTTGGTCTTAGATCCGGACTGAGATACCATATAATAAGAAAGCGCTCTAAAGAATGTGATCTCTTATTTTTCAAGAGCTCACTATTGTTTAGAACATGATTTTCGTTTATTAGACGACATTCTGTATGGGTGTTTTCTATCGTTTTTCTTTTTGGCATTATACCGTGGCTGTTAAAATTGCGTTACTTTTAGAGTCTCAGCTTTTTATTCTTCAAGTTGAAGTACTCAATTGAAATCAATGTTGAAGTGGAAAGTACTTTTTAGATAAAGTGAAATTGATCACCACCACAAGAATCTCATGGATATTGTTGAAAAAATAGTTATAAAAGTGTGAACTGTAATTTAATTATAGAAAGTGTTATCTTCTTTTGAATTTTTAAATTTATAACTGATCGCGAGAACTAATAATTTCATATTGTGATAAATGAAGAAAAAATAATAATGGCCTTTTTTCACGAGGCTTTAGGCATCCAGAGTTCTCAGGAACAAAAGGCTTCTTCCTCAATTTACAAAGCTTACTATTCGGTCGAAAGGATATTGAAACTTTGAAATTTAACTGGAATTTTGTCAAAAGCAGAAACACCTTGTCCAATAATGCTTGGACAAATAACTTCAGAAATAATTGAAAAAAATTATTTTTCTCTAATTATATTTTTGAGATTTTGTAATAAGAATAAATCACGCGGAGAGAAAGTAAACTCAAATGAAATAAGAAAGGTTGGACATCTGTATATAATCTGAAAAAGTCCAAACTGGATTTATAGCTTGCCAACTGCTTGTTGGTGTCTTGAGAAGTCTTAGAAATACTAGACATGTCAAATCTTAGTAGCTTTGTTCCCTTCATAGGTGCTAGATAACGCTTGGCTCAGAATCAAAGTCTCTTTTGAAGAATTTTCTTAAACCTTCATTCCATCCCACTAGACAGCACATACGTCATCTGTTAATAAACCATTTTTAGGGCTAAGATATTTCATAGAAAACACGACAGTGATATTAAAAAGCAGATTATTATATTCTCATGTATAAATCTTGTAATATATATATTTTGATTCATCATTCATTCATCATTTACAAAAAGGAAATAAAAGCACGAGATGGAAGTAAAAGTTTTACTTGTTTTTGAAATTTCTATGGCTTCATCGTGTTATTTTTTTGCTCTGTGTATACGGTTTACCCGACACAAAACACACACTTAGCTGCTCGATAAGAAAAGATCTTCAAAACCACACTAGCAACATCTGTTATTCCAAATGGTCTATGTTTTTCAGTATGGTTGTATGAATAAGTTGTTTACTTGCTTTCCAACCGCGTGGCCACGAAATAAATAAATATAAACCAAACTCATACCGAGATTTATTTGCAAAATCAAATTCCCGGATTCCGCTACGACAAAATGCGTACCTCCGTTCGCGCATTTCAGTCTTGAATCATATTTCATGCTGCTCTCATGAAACGACAGAATGATTATTACCCACTCGCGAAGCTTGCGCCATTACATTTACACCGAGACAATGGTATCGCAGGAACTCCATCATGTCGCGTAATTTTTGCATCACATATTTTGTTCAGCATAAAATGCATCACTCCATGGGACGTAACACGTGACGACAATTTTTCATTCAATTCTACTTTTTATTTGTGTTTCGTTCACATTTTTTCCATCAAGAAAAGAAACACCTGTAAAAAAAAATAAGAATCGATTTTTTATAGCTGAACTGTCCCAAAATATATATTTAAAATATTAAGTTGATGTTTTGAACAACAAAAAAGATACGGCTGTTTAAAGATAAAAAGTGTGAATTAACTAAATAGGGCGATTAAACTTTATACGTGTTATACTAAGAACAAGATATAGAGGCGGAACTGATCGAATGAAAACTATCTATTGGACTGACCTCATTTTATTAAAAATTGTAGAGAATTCAAAATTGTCATCGATGAACTAAGAATAAATTATTCAAAAAAATATTATTATGAAAGGTAAACAATTTTTTTATCGAAATTTGCATATTTTTTAAACACTTCTTCATAGATTTGTTCATCAATGACATTATATTATACGCTAATAGAAAATTCTTCAATATTGGTTTTTTTAATGAAAATTGACGGCTCTCAGCAGCCGTTTACACGAACCTTTAAAAATAAATATTTTATCGCAGCACATATTTCAATTTCATTAACAAACACAATTTTATTACTGATGTTTCGTCATTGTTATTCGTCAGTCCATTGGCTACTATTTCCATATAGATTTAATATGATAAATTACCTCAATTGGCAGATGACAATTTTGTAATTGTTCACGAAAACTTTTGTCTCAGGCTCGTTTACATATCAACGCGACTTGCATTTAGAATGTTCATTACAACTTTGCTTTATACAAAATAGATATCAACTTGGCAAATTTAGATAGTGAAATAGTTGTGCATTGAGAGAAGGAGAGAGAGCCAGAGAAAGGGCAAGCAAGCACGGATCGTTCGATGAATAAACACACATTTTACTTTTTAAAGCGCAATTCATTTCCTCGCGCCTCTACAAAAGCAGAAAAGTTGCGAATCGCTTTGTTCTGCCAGGACGGGTCTTCTGTCTCTCTTTTTCCACACAATTTTTGTCATCGAATTTGCGCGGGGTATATAATACTTGTAATTAAATTCTTGCGATCCAGTACGACGCGCGGACTGGAACTGAAATTCAAAGTCTGTAATGGTTTTGGAAACCCGAAAGAGACATTTTAGTTCGGATTTAAATGGGAGTTGTGAACATATCTTTTCTATGTTGTTATATATCGAATGGCGCGCAAGAAGTAATTTGTGTTGTTGGAGACAATCCAGAAATCGCACAGATAATGTCTCCACATGGCGTCGAAGATTTATTTCATGACTGTTTGCGAATTTCGGAAACTTGCCGCGGCTATAAAGAGGACGACAAAAAAATTCTAAGCAAACGGTGATCGGTAAAAAGAAAACAATCAAGCGCCCAGATTTCCCGAAACAGTTTCCAAGTGCAAATTAATATTTTTTATTTGTTATGAACAATTAGAGCCAATTTATGTGAGCTGTCTACTAAGAACAGTTTTCTTTTAAGAAATGTTCATTCCATAAGTCTTTCCTACGATTTAACTTAGTCCACCGTCAGAAGATACTGCGTCACTTGAAAATGAATGACTGTCTTAACAGAGGATTTAGTAGTGATACCATAGTTCAAGATTTTTTTTATTTTATCATTTGTTATCAATTTATGTATTTTATAGTTAAAATAACTTTTTATTCAAAATAATATAAAATATGAAAAAAAAAAAGAAATTTACAAAATAAATTATATAATACCTCTTAACTAAAAACATTTGAAGCTTGTTTCACATTGAAATTTGCTTCCCATCCTTTTATTGCGTCAAGCTATTTAACTGACATTTTAACATGCTGTAAGCAACAGAAACAAGTTGGAATTGTGTGTAGTTCAGAAATAATTTTACGTGACATATTGTAATGTTTCGTGTTTGTTTCAGAGGGTTATACGAGGCATCACCAGGAACACAGATACAATAATATGGATGTATCGAAGGAGAATAGTGTAGAAGAAGAAATTGGACGTGAAATTAAAACTGTGTTTGCTCAAACAGGAGGAACTGCGCGACTTCCATGTAAACTCACGAACGCAGGAGCTGGAACTGTAAGTGCATTTTTGGCGTTGCACTATTTTTATGTTGATCTGATAAATATTTAATATTTCCTTAAATAATTTTCCTCTGCCTTATTCAATCTGAAGTATTTTAAATTTAATCAGATCTCTTGAGTTGAGAATTAAAACATGAATTAACCAGTAGCGTCCGAGATCAGGTGTTGGAACAAGTCGGAGCTCAAGTCAATAGAGCAGTAGCTCGAAACCCACAAGGGACGATAAGGAAATAGGCACCCATCAAAGTGTTTAGATTGGGCAGCCACTGTCCCATGAAACAGGTCACTTGCTCAAGCCCAAAATTTAATATCCTGACGAAAAAATCTGTTTCCATTACCTCTCAACAATTTTCAATATAGATTTCCACCTCTTTTTCCTTCTATGAATGGAATAAAAGTTGAACAATTCAAATGATTCCTTGCAATGCGGATGTTGGCACTTCAATAATCTTCAAGGCAGCGAGGCTGATTTAAAATTGCCACTGTAATTTTCGAAACTTTCGACCTCGCTCCTGTCTACGGGATTGCGACGACATCGATCTCAGACTTGGTCGCAAAGTGTTTCTGGCTCGCGGTTTTTGCAAGCATGATTTTGGTCGAAAAAGAAAAACTTTAAGCCACATTTGTCTCCTTTCTCGGTTGCTCCCCTGTTCATGCAAAATTTCTCTATTTGAAAATTGCTTGGTTTATGCAAGCGACGTGCAGAATAACCCAAAATTAAATTGAAACCCGACAAGAGAGAAATATTTAATAAACAAAATGTAAACAAAAAATTGCTGTTGCAATTGTTTTTGATCGTAACTTAAATTGTGACTCTGTATAAACAAAAGTTACTTAATTTGATCATGTAAGTTATTGTGAAAAATATATGTACTAATATATAGATATATGCACTAAATTTTCTAACTCGCCAACTTTTGAAGTAGGTAATGTTAGTGTGAAACCCATACTCGCATCTCTGTGACACTTTTGATACAGCGTTTGAATAATATTGCTAATGAATGGTTAATTAGGTAACTTTCATGATCACTTGCTAATCACGAAAGTCAACTTTTTAAATACATTATACGACATGCTGAGAACTGAACACCCGCAAAAAACGATAGTTTACGCATCATTTATGTACTATTTAAATAGTGTATCAAGATCCGAAATCCGAAATCGTCTATTATGATATGTAATATCAAAATAAAAAAAATGGAGTAGATTTATTGAACTTACGCTGAAATAACTTTTTTGATTTAAAAAAACACAGTTCGAGCGCAATTCCTCTTTCAGAATCCGTAGGTTCAGTTTCATATAAACAATGACCTTGTTAACATGCAAATACAAACTATCATATTATTGTTACTCAAAAATTGAAATATTGTGTAGCATAAATACGTGATCATAAGTTTGCTAACAAGGTTCAAATTTTTGCGATAAATAACACAGGGTGAATTGCAGTGAAAATATTATCAAGTGTTCTCATATCTGCGAGCATAAATTCATTTTTTTCCGTGCTAGACGTTTTTTTTTTTTTTCCTTTTTCTTTTTTCTTTTTGTTCAAGCAAGTGTAATGGTACGGCGGAAAATTATTGTGTAAAATTTGGCATTTTGACGTTTTATCTCTCCGCGAGGCTAGATTTTCATAGCGCACTAAGTGGAAAATAAGTTGAAAATATCGTTTCCGCGAAATAGTGTAAATCAAAGAGAGCGACGTTCGTTTCCGTCGTGATGTTTAGAAGCGCATGAATAAAATATAAATTCATCTACGTTGTGCATGTGCGCCTCTGTGTTCGTAACTTGGTATATTGCTGAATTCAGAAAAAGTATCAGACTACAAAATTGAGAGCTATATACAAAAGAAAACCAAAATTCAGAAAGTAAATGACAGTGGAACATTGAATAAATGTTTCTATAGTTCATATTAAAATATTACATAAAATTATGTTATTTCAAAAATAATATTGTCAGACTTACTTGGTCCTTAAATTATTCTATCACAACTTTAACCTAGCAATGATTGTGAAAGAATCGACCGACTTGAATCTGATTTGGATCTACTTTCATCGCAATGTTGACTTTGGGTATTTAAACGTTGACTACATAGAATAAAACGGTGTTTAAGTTACATGAAAAAGGAAAAAGTAAATTATTCCATTTGAGAGCTAAGAGATTGAATTAAAAAAAAATTGAAATGTGTATGATTAAACTGTATAATTCCGATTGAGTGGATATGCTGGTGACTCTCTAATCTGTTGAAAAAAAATGTTATATATAATAATTCATTTGTTTTTACAATTGTATCACCAATATGTAAACTCACTTTAGAGAGCCTAATTAGATGTTCAACTACATCTTTAGTGATGCAAGTTCCTACTAGTCAAGATTAACTCATAAGTCTCTTTGTAGTGTATCAAGTTTTGTTTAGATTAGTACACTTAACCTCAAACTCGTGCTTTATAGAAACTGAACAACCTCCAAGTCAACTTTCTAAAACTAAAGTTAACATAGAAATTTAGATAATTTTAAAGAAAAAATACATTTTTGAAAATCAAAAATACATCCTGCAGTTGAGAATTTAGTATGTAAATACATCTATTTGCGCTTACAAATATATGTAAATGGAAGGCCTTTCGACTGAATATAATAATTAAACCCTAAGCGAGCTACTCGGAGATTAGTCTTAGAATTACGATATGACGAAGATTAGAAACGCATAAGACAGCTGTACTATTGCATAAAACGAATTGGCAATGAAGACATTGTAAATCTGAATTTAATGGTTGTTATAAGCTTACCTGTAATTTAGGCATTCTATGATTGAGGTGAAATGTAGAATTTCCAACAAAATTCTAATCAAATCATCAGAATATTTCAAATATAACAACAAAGTGGCCTTGGACTATTGTACAGTCACTCTCAGGGGAACAGAACGTAATCGCGATGGTATCGCGATTCAGAATAAAGATTACATGAAATGCACACTTCACATTCTACATACAATTTTATTTTATTTATACAGCGTTTCGATTTGAAACTTTTCGTTTTAAGATTTCAAAATTATTTCGATTCAAGTTTTTATTATATATAAAAAAATAATGAAGATTAAATGATCATTTTTTTTTTTTTTTGAAATTTCGCTCACAATTAGAAAGAATTGATGAATTTTATAAGAACTTCTGTAACAGGAACTTCGTTAAGGTATAATAACATTGATGAATTTTTTGTTCAAAAATGTAATTAATACAAATTTAACACATTTAATGAATGCCGCAGCGTTAGAATTTATTCGAATGTCGACTGATGAAACAGAAATCAAGATGCATTCTTCTTTCGAGCCATGACAAAAATTTATTATCTTGTAATCGTACAATAAAACAGCTATGGAAGTATTTAAAAACCCATTTTGCACTGTAGCGAAGTCGTTCGACTTCATTATCCTTGCATAAATCAGTTTATTCTATTTAACTCGCGATGAGTTATTTCGAATGAAAATAAATTCTGCAGAATTTATATTGCAATTATGAATTCAATCACAATGCAGTATTTCTTTGAGCACGAGACTGTTATAGTCATAGAAAATTGTATACTGATCGGCTTATATAATTGTGCTCAATTTTTAATAGTGCAATAATAGTAAAAAACGTGATTTTTATATACCTTATATACCAAATGTTTTTTGTTTATTCATATGTCGTAGGATTTTTAATCTACGTAGATTCGTAATTAGAATTGATTAAAAATATACTTTCGAAAACTATATGTAGTTTCATTTCTCTTGATGGATATTTTGTGTTTCAAAATCATCAATAAAGATCAGAGATTGGATGTCTGGCAGTTGAGTTTATTAAGTTGATAATTAAATTTGGTATGTACATTTGCAAATATCTTTTATCTATTTTATGTAATTATGCAAATGATTGTTACGTTCATGGTTAGTTGCAATAGAGCCCAAAGCACAGTGCTTGTTATGAAGAGAATTCAGTTAACACTTCGCATAGTCGATGCTTGTCTCAAAGTGAATTAATAATTCAAATTTTCATGACAATTTTATCATTTTCAAGTTGTTGATATAAAAATAATTGTTTTAATTGTTATTGTTTTTCTTCCATGTAAAATTCATCGTCTTCGTGAAAGTTATTTCATGATTCCGAGTTATAGAGAGAAATCCAAAAGGAAATGAAATTTAAGAGGAAATTCGAAAATTAGTAATGGGTATGAGAAATGAATCACTTCGTCCCTTACACAGACTCGACTAAGTTGAACCTCAAGGGTTTTCTAAATTTCAAACTTCATCAAAGAATCGTTTATCTTTCTCCGCGCTGAGCAATATCATAGCAACTTATACAAAAAAAAATAATGAAAGAAGAAACTATTGATTATTTCAAGCAAAAAATAAGCTGCTCTCAATCGTCTTACGTTTCAGCTTACATCATCTGGATATATTTCATAAGGCACAATTTTTACAAGTAATCCATCTCGGTATAAATTTTCCTCGCGCTGATAAAAATGGGAAATTGTATCATCCGTATTATCTATTTTTTCATTATTATTAATAATATAATTATTAACCAGTTTCTCTCGATTAAGATTATAGTCGTTTCATGATTGGCAAACAGTTGAGTCTCACCGTTTCAATTTCAGCCAAACCTACATGGCATTTTCAGTCGAAGGTCGCGTAATCGTGAGGTTGAAGTGTACAAATAGACTTGTGAAAACAGACGTTAAGTTTGATTGATATAGCGTGAGGGGTAGGCATTTCAAAGCGTCAAAGCGATTAAAGTCCTGAGTAGCTTAATCGGCTGAAACAGTGCTGCCGAAAGCAGATCTGAGTTTCGTTTCATCCCGTGATAGCTGACTTAATATTGCCAAAAATTAGTAACTCGTTATCAAGTTTTTATCATATTCGCGGATAAAAAAGTAATTCAAGTCAGTGCAAAGTGAAGAACAATTTCTTTGACTGCGATTCCTTTGGTATAAAGATGCGTATAAAAAAATGAGACACAAATAATTGCGTTTGTGGAAAGGTTGATTAGGAGTGGCACGCGGTAATCAAAGATGAGAATTTTCATCAGCAAACAATCCGTCCGTGAAATCTTTGCGAACTTAAAGTGGGTCATCCTCCGGTGACACGTGAAAGCGCTTGTGTATCTTTGGCGAATATTTGGAGACGGAACGACGCGTCATCAGAGAAATGTCCACACTGTTCCAAATTGACGTAATATACAAATGTAACAGAGGTCATATTACATCCATTGTTTCCTTACATAACTAATTCTATTCCACAACAACATAACACACGTATTTGTTTGTTTGTTTATTTTAATTTGCATAAAATTTATGTCTAACTTTTTTATTTGAAGGTGCAATGAGAGAGTCTCAGAATGTGACGAGAATTCTATCTATTCGACCACGCGCCGCCATTAGCAAAGATATTATTCTGATTGTCAATTCCTCTAAGTGGGCTTTTATTGTTATCGCCCAGATTCGCCAAGTAGGGCAATTAGAAATTTTTGGGATCAACCAAATTGATTGCCACAGCTCGCCATCGAAAGTGATAAAATCAATCATGGTAATTTCACGCCTGATGAATTTCAACTAGCGAACAGGGTAGGGAACAATAAATAATAAACACGATTAGAGGGAAATTGCGTTTGCAGGAGTTAATAGAGGCAGAATTGTATTCGAGGAGGCTCTCGATTTACGGTCAAAAAGTGTTGTAACGTCGGGGATATAGAAGCGCCTGTCAAGTCTGTCAATAACTTTTCACATATTCCTTATTACATTACGTCAGTTGCGTGGACGTAACGCGTCGTCAAAGTATCGGCGATTGTCCGCCGCTTTCAAAGATATTCCGACACAGCAATTGTCGACAATCTCTTGAATGCTGGCGATGTGCACTCGCTATTTAATGCCCGATTCATCGTTATCCGTACGCAATGAAATCCCATCAAACATAGCCAAGTTAAGACCTAGTTCAAACAATAAATCATATAATCCGAACCTGCCAACCACCGGATTATTGCACACGTCAGTCAGTCCGAGCATCTATAAATGCTTCGACGCTTACAGTTACAGGCGTGTTAGATCAAATTTATTATGTTAACCAATTTTCGTACATTATATCACATCTCACGTAATTTCACTTGAATTTTAATTTCAATTTACTGATTTGAAAATTGTATTATTTTTTGGTGCAACCACCATGCCAATATATAAAATTGTTTCCATCAAATTTTGTTGTGAAAATATTAATTAACAATGGAAAACATTGCTTAAATTCGTATTTCAGCGTGTAACATTCGAAGACCAATATTTTGTTTTAATTAAAACATGTTTTTAGAATTAATGTAAATTGTTATTTGAATAACTCTCCGAATGCCGTGTGATTAGTATTCAAATAACAATAATAGCTTGTTTAAACTCGACGGTTTTACATCAAATTCAGAATGAATTTTACGTAACCACAACCTTGTACTGTAAAAAATAATTTCGAGTCCTATTTCATTTATAAGACCAAGCGCTCGACCAAGTGTAATATACGTAATCATTCATTGTAGAGAGCTATCTACAATGAGCCGTCCTATCGCGACGTCCTTACTTGTTCATAAATGGAAGAGGACAGAGAGACGAAAACGGAGCTGAATTAAATTCTATTATATGTTATGTATTTTATATATAATCCATTTAGCACCGTATATTGAATAACCAACCTTTAAAAACATAACACTTTCAACTATAACGTAGATCCACAACTCTTATCGTTTCTTTTATATTTTATTATTACTGTGAAATTTTTTTGAATACCATTGGTGAATCAGAATTCAAAACAATGTAAAAGCAAAAGGTTTTCACTTATGTTTTGTAAATAAATTTTACATCATTAATTTTTAACAGTGTGCGCACTTAATTGATGGTTGTTAACTTGATTGGTACTCAATTAGTTACGCTGAAATGGAATACACCGGTATTGGTTATAAATTCCGAAAAGTTCCCTGCAATTGGATTTAGAACTTGTTTGATTGAAAATAGTTCCTAATAATGATTCTGAATTCGACCTTTTTCACATAATTAATAAACGAGAATTTCAAATCTCCTTTTCATTCAGTTACTACAAAATTTATAATCTGATATAAGAAAACTAAAGTGCAGCAGTTATTTTTTGATTACGTAAACGATGAAATGAAAAATGTGCCATTGAGATGAGTGGATGGATTATTCGTAGTTGAATTAATCAGGCATCATTGCATCGGGGAGAGAGAGGCAATTCGATCGAACAATTTTTCGTCGGATTCAATTATATGAAACATTGAAAAATGTTGACAGACATGTCCAATCAACATCGCAACATTTGTTCTAACTTCATTATTATGTGAAAGAGCACTTCAAGAACAAACTGCGCATTGTTAAGTAGCGTCGTATTTTTTTTTTTATTTCAAATGCACTGATATCTAAAATTTCGTGGATAAAACGAATTTCCCTTGAAAAAAGATTGCATTTGTCCCGAAACAACTTCAACTACTTGTCAAAAATGTTAGTTGCAGACTTTGAAATCACAGACTCATTAAAATTAAAAACATACTTACAATATCCAACAGTTTAAAATGTACAATATTATATAACTTATTCTATCGTATATTTGTATTAAAATCGGTACCTATTTATGTATATGAAAAAGGGATTATCAGTTCATTTCAAATCAAATATGTTCTTCTCTCATTGACTCGAAGTTTGACTTCACGTGTAAATTCAAAGCAAAGCGAGAACTCTTGAAATGAAATAGTATTACTTCTTTGCGAACGAGCCGCAGCGAATGTAACGTTTATCCGCGTTACGGTTATATTAATAATGCAAATCCCTGCTTTATTTATATCTCGGAATAAAATACATGTTTAAGAGAGATTCCTTTTTAGAGGAACGTACTGTTGGAAACAAATAAAAGCTCACCTAATGCCGAAATCAAATATAGAAACGCCGTTTACAAGTTATTGCGCTTTATCTGATAGAAAATTATTTTCATGTTTACACTTGTAAGAAATTCTTCTTTTCCGCAGAAAAAAATGTCATGTTATAAATATTTTCCTATGTAGGTGAATTGTTTACCGAACGATGATCTAGATAAGATATTAAAAAGCAACATTCTACTGCTGTCTACTGTTGTTGAGTTTACAATCCCCCCTGTCATTCACTGGCTAATTGTCTGAATTACAAAAGAAATTGAAAATACGTATAAAAGTACAAATAAAAATTACAATTATAAAAAAAGGTTAATTACGTTTTATAATAAAAATCTGGTTCTGATACTCTTTATTGGAAATGTTCATTATTCTCTTATGTTCTTTTACAATAACGTTGTATGAATTCTAGACTACATTGCTTTTATGTAAAAGTAAGCAATTATACAAGCGTAGGAATTTGAAACATTATTTAATTTTTCTCTAAAATTGATCATTTTAGTGCCTTCTTTTTCAGAAGCCCTGAAATGCATTACAATCATTTTTATTACATAGCATTAAATAATAAGCATACTTGAAAAATGAAATTAAATCTGATTTCAGACCAATTTACTTATGGTCCGAATATTCGAATAAAAAGGAGAATAACATTGTTATCCAATTTTGTCGACTTTATGCGCTCGAAATAATTTTTTGTGTAATTCATGAACCATGATTTTTGTATCACTAAATAAATGTGGGGAATTAATGGAATTATAAAACATCTACTTTCATAAAGAATCTTTCCCTCGAAGAATTCGAAATTTTTAGTATTTTGGTTTTGGTCCGAGAATAAGATAAGAGGATAAAATTTTTATCTTTCATCCAAGGCATTTTTCCTTCCTCCAAGAATAATTTTCTTTGACCAAAAATATATTTATTCTTGGCTATTATTTAAGGTAGAATTGGAATTGGTCCAAGAATATTTTTTCTTGCTCCAGTCGATTACTTTTTACAATGTAGATTATTGAAATGTAAAAATGGATTATACATTTTTGCTTAGCTTTGCTTTATACGTGGTGAGAAGTTTATTTGAAACCAAATATATTTTTTATCTAAATTTATATCTCCTTGTTCATCACAACTGAAATATGATCGCTTATCCTGATCATATGAATTCGGTACGCTTTTATGTCGGGCTTATTACATTGCAAAACTCGTGGTTTGGAATATGAAAAATTACTTTGAGGGGCTGTAGATCCCCTTTTGGATAAGAAGTCGCTGATAAATACAGTTGTAAAGCTAATCATGTCGTTTAATGCTCCGTTATCATGCTAAATTTTCTGACGATAATCAGGACCTTCAGCTGATCGAGTTACACCCCTTGTTGGTGTGAAAAACAGTTCAGATAGTTTAGTCAGATTGATCACCGAATGAACAATTACTTTTTATCTTTATACACAAAATGTCTGATGTTATTCGCCACTAGCTGAATACAGATCGGGCTTTTAAAACCAAAAATCATTAGTTTGAAAAATTTTGGACAAAAATATATATAGCTTCTTTTATTTTTCTTTTTAAAAAGATTAAAAAATATTCTTCAAAGAAAAAAGGTTTCTTACAAACATTTTCTTCAATTTTGTTAGCAAAAAAAATGTAAAAGCATTTTTCATATTGTATCAGGAAAATTGAATTAAATGTATTTCTGACAAATGAATCAAATTTCAACGAAAAAACTATTCGTTGTATGACTTACGAAGAAGCATGTTAATTTATATCGTACATCACAATTTTTTTACTTCTCTAATTCAAAATAGTAGTCGGTGATATTTAGCGAATTATAAATGTGACATCTGCCGGTGTTGAAGTCTTAATGGATTGTGCAAAATAGCAATTGCCCGTAATGTGAGCTAATTTACTCAACAACCAGACACAACCAACCAGCCCCACAACTTAAAATATTATAGCTTCAGATAAAAAAGCGGGAAATATTTTTGACAAATTGCACGCATTAATTTTCAGGCGCCATGTGAACTGGCGTTACTTTCCAATATCGCCTTCATTGTGGTGGTTTTTTGAAACATCAAATGTTCAAACTCAAACAAAAGATTGTTTTGTATGATATTGATTCGCATTTTAGTTATTTGACGCATGATTAAGTAATAATTTATCAGAACTGAAAAAAATGTATATAATTGTTTGCAAGAAGTTTTGATAAAGTTAACTGGAAGGTCTTATCAGTTTATTACAATCAGTATTTTCGTTAAAACTAAAAATACTTTTTGTATCAAAAAATTCTCCTTGTCAAGAATCGGCACAAAGAATTTGCCTAAACTCAATTTAGAGCCGCAAATAGTAAATGATTGGAAATCAGAATTTCGCAAGCTTTTTTTTTAATAATTTAAATTTTTTAAATTAAAACAACGTTTATGAAATTTTGAACGCAGAAATGAACGAACCGACAGATGCACCATAATTCGAACATTAACACGAACTAGGCAGAAAATCATTTTTACGATTTTAAACAAATCTGTTTGAGCTCGAATAGACTAGATAAATGTGATTTAAGAGAAGAAAAAAAGGAGGTGCGATAAATTTTCGCGCCAAGGAATTCGGCATTCGGGTGATGTAGGGTGGTTATCAGTTATAATTACTGCAAAGCGGGTCATATCTCACTGGAATATAATGTTTCGCTTGTCATCAAATTAAGGATTGCGCTCGAGGCCGAACCTCAACTAACATTGTTCAATGGACGAATCTGTCATTCCCACACAGTAACAATCGGTTATACGATCGACGAATAAGATTCATGCGAATTCCGCACTCCGAAATGGTCCATTCGTTTATTTTAACCCGCCAAAAAATGTGTTATTTCAGTTCTATAAAAAGTATCACTCTGTTGTGATTGATCTTGCAATGTAGAATCCATTCATGGAATGATATTGAAAACTTAAAATATAAATAAATAAAACATACCTTGTTTTAAATTGATTCTAAAATAGGATTTGTAAAAATAAAGCACAATAAATATGAAAATTGGAAAAGTGTACTTGGAACATCAAAATTTAAATGATTTCTGTAAACTCGCCAATAATTGATTGATTAAAGAATACACCTTTTGACGATTCTGTTTCATTGTTGTTTCTCAAATTATTATGAATCTGTTTTAGGTAACTTGGGTAAGACGTCGAGACAGGCATCTACTGACTGTTGGTACAACCACCCATACAGTCGATAATAGATTTATGATCAAACACGTTCACTCTGACTGGACACTCTTAATTAACAAAGTCACGTTTGCAGATGCAGGCCTCTACGAATGTCAGGTACCAACGTCGTTTTCTATGTATGTTTAAATTGATTTCAATATAAAAATCATAAGGAAAAACATTTTTTGAAAAATTATATTCGTTTTCAAAGCAGCAAAGCAAAAAAACTAATTAAAGAACTAATTAAAATATTTAATTTATCGATTAATGAAAAAAAAACTAATCAATCTACCTTTTCAAATAATACACATCAGTGGTTACAAGAAGAAACCAATTAGTCAAAAATAATAACAAAGACTGGAATTCTAATTTAAATTCATCCACCAGAGCAAAATTTGATGTCACACATTTTAAGGTTTTTTAGTATTTTAAAAACTTTGATTTGGTTTTTCTTTATTTTTTAAAATGGAGTTACCTGGTTTTTCTGTCACCACAAAAATACAACCGCGCCATGAGCTCATTGCTTTTATATTATTTATAAAACGAAAGCATCCTATGTTTTTCATTTTACCTTGCATGTAATAAAGAATGAACTTATTCAGTTACAACATTCTGGATTTTTTTTAAAGAAGTAATTTTTAGCACGAATATTTGCTGCAGCAAGTTTCACGTCCAAAGTTTTATGAATTTATTCGCCTGTTGGATCGTATAAGAAAAAAGATTTTCTGTCAGTTCAAATAAGCATTTCCGTTAATCAAAAATAGATTTCAGAAAACTGACTGATGAATTTTATTCATCATTTCATTCCATTTTTTGTTGTTTTGTTGACTTTTTTTCTTAAGAGCAACTTTTTTTCTTTGAAAAGCAGACGGTGAAAACAAATAATAAGTTAAAAGAGAAAAGCTTGGTTTGAAAAATGAGCTCCATGCATTTTATATTCATTATTCTAAGCCGTTCATGTATTGTGTCTTTTTTAAACCATGCAGGTGACTTCACACCCTCCGCAGCAGCATTTTGCTCGATTGCAAATAATTGAAGCCTATTCCGTAATACCGGGAGCCCCGGACTTCTATGTGAGACAGGGATCAAGTTTACGCCTGGAATGTCGATTATTGTCGGCCACGGAGCCGCCAGTTTACGTGTTCTGGTATCGCCAGGGGCGCATGATAAATTACGACTCTGAACCAGGCGTTAAAGTTGAATTTAACGAAAGCGGTTCCATCCTCATTGTCAACAATACCAAGCTCAATCATGGCGGTAATTACACGTGTGCGCCGAGCAATGCAAAACCAACTTTCATAGTTGTTCATGTAATAGAAGGTAAGAACATTTGAATGACCAAGTTGTTTCGACCTTCATCAGCGATTGTGCAACTTGCACCTGATGATGGGGGTCCTTACAAAAACAATGTCCTCGAAATGCTTTAAAATGCAAAAATTGAATTTGCAAATTTCGTGTTTTGAGGGAACCGTTGTAAATGAACTTGCAAACTTTCTATCTATATTTTCATAATTATTATCAGAATACTACTTTGCAGTTTGAAGCGGGGTATTATTGGTTTCGTGGAACTCGTATTACTATTATTTGTCATTAATGTTCTCAAATTTTAACTATAAGCAATTCCTAAGTTTTGTACCGAGGGCTCTTGATGTCTTCGCGTTAACACTAACAAGTTAAAATTAGTTTTTAGCAAGATGCTGACTCACTTTGTCGTACCTTCCTATTCAAAATTAAAGTTCAACTCGATTCGTCTGGTAGTTATAAACGCGCATAACTTCCAACACTTATTATAATCTCACTTAATCAGAGATTAATAAAATTAGACATTGTTAGCAATCTTACAGATTGGCCAATTAATTGTGCTCTACCGCAGGAAAAAAGTTTAATTTAAATTTTTTTCCTCCCATCAATTGAGTTTTTTTGATTGGAACAAAATTAGCACTTTATCATTTGCATTGGGTATCGATAAAATATCATTCAAGTTTCTAATTTTAAATTACAGAAGAGGAAAAGCCTGCGGCGATGCATGGTGGCGACAGGCGGAATCTTAGTCCGACAATTTCGGCAAGTAACTTTCTCGTGTCGTTCTTGGCGACCGTCAGCTGGAGGATACCAAGTTTTACAAGTCTGTACCCAACGTGAACCTCAGGCGTTTTCAGTAAACTTCGAAGATCTGGCAAGTGCGACATCTTGGACCGCCGAAAAAATCACGCTTAGTCCGAGAGACAAAAAAACAAACTCTTACCGAAGATATCGAAGAGGTATCATTTATGGATTTATGACATCGATGCTTATTTGTTGAAATATAGAACGGAACTTTTCATTTGTACCATGTACTTACATTCAACTCATATCTCCTATAACAACTTTCTGATCGTTCGAAAAATAAAGTGTATTGAAGTTCCAGTTATGTCTATAAAGACATTTGTGACAAAGTTAACGTTCATTTTCTACGTGCAATTACTGCGTGATTGAACTGACCACGCGTTCTGTAAACGAATGTTTCATTCCATTAATTAAGATTATTAATCTACACTGTAATAAATGTGGTGTACAAACTCCACGCATATTTAATGTCTATATCACGTTGACCCTTATTTCCACCTTATGAAACATTTATTTTTGTCTTTTTCTTTTTTTAATTATTAGTTGCAAAATCAATTAATAAATAAATATCGGTTGGATTATGTATTA
This sequence comes from Trissolcus japonicus, assembly GCA_030522925.1. Classification (NCBI taxonomy): domain Eukaryota; kingdom Metazoa; phylum Arthropoda; class Insecta; order Hymenoptera; family Scelionidae; genus Trissolcus; species Trissolcus japonicus. The sequence continues at coordinate 90,237 of JAPYZS010000119.1, read as the reverse complement.
CCTTCCGTTTATTTTAGCGTTATAACCAACGATAGAAATTACCTAAGATTATCATGAAACCTGAGCACCTGATGTCTAAACAAACAATATATATTCCTCAGGTGAGATTCGTGAGAAGATACATTGGTAGATTTTCTACACAATTATCTAATTATAATTTAAATTTAATTCAGTCTTGTGATTAAAATGGATGCAAATTAATTCAAAAGGTGTTTTTAATGTTTTTCAACACATTCAGCAAAAAAAAAGGAACTTTGTGTTGGAAATGAATTTTATATTAGTAAGTAAAATTATATGAAATTTAATCCAAACTGAGCAAACGAGGGATGCAAATCATCTTTCCAGTAAGTAATTAAGTAAAATGAGATAAAGTATTGATGTTTCTGTAATCTAAATTTATTCATTAACAATCATATTTATTACAATTATAGGGATATAAAATACAGCACAGGACATTTTTGATGAAGTTCACAATGTGAGAATCCGATACAACATCAGTGCAAATCATCATTTCGTTTATAATTATATTTCTCATCCATTTAACTAGAAACATTTAGAATAACTCCGTTTATACATACATATATCATATAATCCTTATATCTTGCAAGATTTTATTCGTCACATTCGTATTTTTTTGTGTGTGTAACGTAGCATATGAGATTTACTAATATATAATATAGATATTTTAAAATCACCGATATTTCAGACTTGTAAGATAGCTTTTAATTAAATACATATTATATGCGGTCATAATGCTCCACATATAAAATTCGTGCAGAATTAACGTTCATATATTCAGTTTTACATCATTATGAAGTTAAATAGTCATAAAATCGTTTGAGTAGAGCTTCAGTTTAAATTCAGAATTCACCTTTCTTAATAATGTATTAAAATTTTTGTTTGAATTTTAAAAACATTTCTTTTTAAAATTATTATAAAATTATTCAACGGTTTTTTAAATGAAAAATTCATATTCAATAGTATGATTGACTCATATAAGCTTGACAATAATAACATTTGCCATGCAAATGTTACACGATTTTTTCGTTCAACAATATTTTCACTGTTTCTCTGATAATGAATAATCAGTGATTTTTATACGTGAAATTGTATTATATGTGATGGCATGGTATTCCAAAAATTTTTTAACGCTTGATGGAGAACCCATGTTACACGTTAGATTGTTCAAATTATTTCAAGATATTTTTCAACTGATTTCAAAATGCAATATCCATTAGCGTATTTAGCATTATACTTTTAACACCCTGTTATGTAGGTCGGATAAAAGCCTTATAAAATGTATATTGTTCATAAAATTCAGTTATCATCGTTTCACTTAGATAAGTGTAAAAAGGTGGTTATTTTATACATTTTTCGACAGTTTTTGAACTTGGGAAATCAATTTTAAAAAATAACCACATCGAGTTTGCTACAAGTGTATTACGAACTTTTCGTTCAATTCAAATTCATATTTGTATTTTATATTCACGAATTACATTATTTCTATTTTCTTATTTAATTGATTGAAATGCTCAAATAAAAAAATGTGTATGCATCATACATCATATATCTTTACATGTTATATCTTTTAAAATATGAAATGTTCCCTGCATAATACATTTGTTACAATTTTAAATATAATAACAGTAAAAAGACATCTTCTTTGACTTTGATGTCATACCGTTTTGTTATTGTAAGAAAAGTGTGCGAATACGTCTATGCTTTGAGAGTTGCCTAATTACGATGATTCATTGCAAAGCACCTTCATCGTACATCTAATGCGGTGAAGTTCTTTCTAATGCGGTGAATGTCTATCTACAGTAAATGCATTTAGTTACAAAGCCTTACAATACCTATATGATCATGTACTGTTCTATTAACATAAATTTAGTGTATAAAATAATTACCTTTTTTTCACCCGCGCTTAATTAAATCAATTTAAACATTCTAATAAATAAAAAGAAATTTCTGAACTATATTATAATGCATTTAATAACAAGTTTATTATTATACGAAAATTAATGAATTAAATTATTACTCCAATGAAACTGTATTTCTATAATAAGTAATGTGCTATGCTTGTGAACGCATGTAAATCAAGCATAATATACGATATTGGTATTTTGTCAATAATGGGGTTCATCTATTAAATCTATATCCATACAATGTACTAAGTTCATGATATATGTATATCTCTTATCTGATAGTTCAACTTGTGTTGAACGATTTGTGTGTTTTAAAGTAATATACTCTTCACATTATTGAGGAAAACTTATTTTTGTAGGCATTGACTTTTTCAAATTAATATCTATATTACACAAATTTGATGATAAATATTTTCAATACCTTAGAGGATATCGTTAAGCAAGATATATTTATGCTGCACTGATATATGTACATATTTAAATCTAAAATTCATAAGTTTTACTTTACATTTTCTAACTCAAAATTCGAAAGCAATTTTATATATAATATAAATATTTCTCTCATGGCAAATTGAAGGCGCTTGTAAAATCTAATTGCTAATTTTTACTGCATAGTTTTTTGCTTGTTTGTGATTATTCAATTCTTTAAATGAAGTAGATCAGTCTTTTTTTACATGCTACATACAAAGCACAATTATTAACTTAATCGAGATGGGAAAGAAAAATCATACAGTTTTAGTTGGGCAAGTTTACTTCTAACAAACTGTAAACTTTTGATAATAGACACAATCTTTGCACATCAACGGTTTAGTGCGCCGTAACAGGGAACAATACATATTTTGAAATTTCGTGTTATAAAATTCAATAGTCATACGATAATAATCATAACAACAATACTGTCGTATTATCAGTAGAGCCATCTAACCAATAATACTTATCTCTGACTTTTGAACCGCTCTCTTGAAAATTGTTACAAAAAGCGATTTGGTATCGCATTAGTTATAAAATAAATGACGCGCATCGGACTTACTTACTAAACTCAGATACATTTTACTAACTATGAATGATTACATTATATGATACAAAGACATCTGGCAACTGGTGTTTACAATTTTTAAATGTCAGTTTGTCTTGTAAAAAATAAGTTTACGATTGTCAGGACCAAAAACCCAAATCCTTTGATGCTTACGTCTTTTATTTTATTATAATAATAAATCTTACAATTCGAATTAAAATCATAATTCTATAATTAGATTTATTTTGATTCACTTTAATCAGTTAACAAATCAAATATATCATTAATTATCTCACATTTCTTCACAAAACATTCTTATGTGTACTTGTAGGATGCCATTTTCGCTTCGAAAATGTTATCATAAATCTCCTTCGATTATTTCCACATCAACTTTATATTTATACTTATCATATACATTTCATCGACAACAACAAATTTCTTACTATATCATTTCACAACGAGCCATAAAAAATAAATAAGTTATACAGTGATAAAAAACTTTAATTAACATTGTTCTTTGAGAACAATTATTTCTATTTCCCAGTTTGAGATGTTTCTATTTCCGAGCTTGATGTTTTATGTTAGAGGGTATTTTATTAAACTTTTTAATTTACAAAGGATAAACGTTGCCTGCTTATATTTGATGTTTGTCATCGTTTGTGCATCACTGAACAAGTTGAACAAATTGCAAAAGATTGTCAATTCAAAACATTATCTTTGTTTACTTTTTGGTAAACATTCACCAAGATGAATTTCATGCATAGATGATCTTGAAAATAACATGTTAACAAACAAAATCCACTTCCAACAAAGTAATCTTTTAAATCTATTTTTTGACAAAGTATAATGGAAATTAGAATCACCAATTTGTTAGGAAGTTTCATGATTATTCATTAGTAATTCATTCTTGACGTCTTTGTGTTACACCTTTGATTTAATAAATAACGAGATCATCGATTCAACTATTCCAAGACAAATGAACCCTATAAATTATTTCAATCTTGTCGATAACATATATCGAAAATACAGTAAAAGATAATAGGATCAGGAATCGATATAGCAACTAATCAATATTCATCATCAATTTGATTTTTAAACTTGATCGCATTGTTTTTGTTCAGTTTTGTTTGCTTTCTTTTTGCGATTGTACTTTTAAAATTTGTTGATTTGGTTCATCGCAGTTACACTGAGTGAGCATTTACCCTTGACGCTTAAAATGCATATGTGAGAGCCAAGTTTATTTGTACAAGCTGCACAATTTCATTCCGAAAGCTGATTTTTAATTTCCTCTACTCCAAATGCTAATAATTGAAAAATAATAAAGAAACATTTTTTTTCCTCAACAAACATTTGCTAAATATTGATTAAAAGTGTTTTCAATTAAAGTGACTTTTACTTCCTTTCCCGCTGAGTTTACTTTCGATTTCAAGAGGATTTTTTATAGTATCATTTCCAAATTGTAAAACATCAGACAAGATACGAAGAATAGTAATAAACTTGGCATGTTATAAAGTATAATATGCAATAAAATTTAAATTTACTATCACCGTTTCGTACTTTATATGTACAAAATAATATCAATCATTACAAATGAACCGCTTTATTTTGTTTTGTTTTTCAACTTACTGTGTCTCGACTATCTACAAAGACTTTTTTCTATAATTTTGAGTTTCAACACTATTCATAATTAAATTACAATTGATATTACCAGCGCATCTACTCTTCTATTGATACTCTTTGACGTATTTGAAAAACGTTTATACAATTTTCTTTGTATATATCATGGATATAAAAAAAGAAAGAAATAACAATTTCTCTCTACAAATAATATCGACGTAATATAATTATATTGATGTTCTGATAATTTGTGCTCTTTTAATATATTTTTGTTTTGAAAAATTCATTCTAGAATTTTTGCAAAGAAGTTGAATTAAGCGTGTGAAATGGAACTCGCTGGAAGAAGCAGAGGGGAATTCGCTGAATTTTCCGCATGGTTTGGTACGCTATCATCCAAAGGAATTGATTGGTGTATTTGGTTACTGCCGATTGAAACTTTTGTTAAATGCAGATGAGATGTTTGCACGCTGGACGAACCATTAGATCGTGCGCCATTTCCTGTTACTGTCGAGTTGTTTATTGCAAATGTCGGATGGGTTGCCACAGTATTCTGTGCTCCGTCGCACAGTTCATCTGAGATTGTTGGAATTCGATCGTCTGTCTGTCCTGTATTATTCACAGCTGGTAATGTTTGCTTCTCTCCTTGCAACCAATATGTGATCATTTTGCCTTTACCCTGAAAACCCATTTAATCAATTAAATTAACAAATTTAATTCCTTAATAAATTGATAATTAAAATAATGATTTATAAATAAATGGTATCGCATTTCAAATTCAAATGGTAAATGTTAGTTCAAATTTAAAACACTCACCTTCAATGTGACTTCGCCTCTGAGTTCTAGAATGAACGTGTCGAACTTATCAAGGATCTCTTTAGTTTTAGGGCTGACGTGAATTTTTAATGCTGAATTGAAAAAAAGATGTTTAATTTATTCAGGTGTTCATACATTCAATGTTTAATTTAGTCCAAGAAAAAAATAAAAGTCATGCATGGAAAATAGTCAATTTAAAAAATGTATCATAATTAACATTGAACAAGTTCATTTGATGCGTGAAAATTGGAAATGTATCAAGATTGGAATTCGTTTTATATTCAAACCCTCCGACCTCAATAATCAGAAATTCAATAAAATCAAAGTGATATTAATTTTCAAGAAATTCGCAACTTGCTGATTTGCAAGATTACTATACTGGATGCACAACTAGAACGTGTAATGAACAGAGCTTTTGTACGTAACTTACAAAAGTAACAATTACTGTTCTCAACAATAGCGCAGAATTTAAAATTGGAAAAAAAAAACGAAAAAGTAGAGCATTCAATTTTATAGGCAAATTTTCATTCGATTATCAAGATAAATCAACGTTATTCATCTAATTCTATCATGTTTTAATGACATTTATAAACTGTTCCTTTTTAAAGTTGAAGAAAGTTAGGATACGGCGCTGCCTTCAACTACTCTACAAAATCTGGAAACTTGATTTTCAGTCAATATAAAAAAAAAGCAACTTTTTCTCTCGATGTTGTGCTTCGTGAGTTCACCTTTTCAGAAAATAAAGTTTGCTTATCTTTAGATGTCTAAGTTAAAATTTTTTTTTTTTCATATATTTTAACCAATTAAACCGTAAAAATCTCGTATTTTTTGTCGTTTCTATGTTAATATAAGTTTTCAAAAGACCGTCGGTATCAAAAGAAAAAACAACTCGAAACTAGTACAAGCTAAACAGTACGAATTTGTTCGTTTAATTTGTATTTATTTATCTTGTATAATCTCACCTTCGCCGTTACTTTCCATTCTTGATGCAGTATTAACAGTGTCGCCAAACAAACAATACCGTGGCATCTTTAATCCAACTACGCCAGCAACTACCGGTCCTAAAATGAGATAACGAATTAGTATTTATGAATCCAGATATAGTGTTTAAACTAAAAACATACCTTGGGTACAAAAAAAATTTTACATGCCATTAATAATTATTTCTCATAAATGAAATGTTTTTACTGTTCAAAATATCGCTTTGCTTTCAGATCTGATTACTTATTCACTTTAATTTATCTAACTTATTTGAACAACCGAATTAAAAGGAAATTTTAACATTTCTCTTACACGTTAACATTAACACTCGTAATTAAAAGCCTTGGAAAATAATCACCTAAAATTACTCAACTACAACTACCTACTCAAGAAAATTGAGTACAAATTAAGGTAAATTAATGGTTAAGGGAATGAAATGTTTTTAATGTTATTTTTGTTGATTATAATAAGGGGTGAAAACAAATACACTGTTTTAAAATCAAAATGTTATCATTCCGGTAATTGAAATAACATTTTTTTTACCAGAGTGTATTCCTATTCTGAGTTTCAACTGTTCGTGAGGTCTGTGACGAATTTCAAAAGTCTTGACTCTGTCTCTTAATGCTAAACTCATCCTTGCTATTTCCCTGGCATGCGAATTTCCGTTTCTTACAGGTAAACCAGAAACGACCATGTATGCATCCCCTATAGTTTCCACCTGCAAATTTCAAACAGTTGTTAAATTTATATAAACAAACCATTTCTATAAATATTTTTAATATTTTTAAGTGTACCGTTTAAATTGTCCATTATTTTTTATATTTTTAAAGAAGTGTTGAAAAGTTTATTGCGATACATACAAAATTATTCCATCAATTGTAATGAATAACAATGACTTTATGGTAAAAGGATCTTAAGATTACATGCAAACACATACTACTGGACACGGTATAAATGATCACATGACCTAAATGTGTCTCTAGAATACTAAGGCTATAAAATGTCAGAAATACTCGTATAACTCTTTTAATTAAACGATGGTAACAGCGAAAAACATCCGATCAACGTTTTAACGCAAAAATTATTTGGACATTTTTCATCAGAGAAAATGAAATCTTGTAAAAAAATCGTAATGCGTTGATTTATTCTCACCTTCACCGATAAAACATGAAAACATAATATTTTGTTAAAAACTTTTGCAAAAGTGAATGTAAAAATAATTTCCCTTGAAAACTTAATCAAAAACTTGTTATTTATCTAATTGTTATGACGAGTCGTCAACAGGGATGGAATCTACAGTTACATAGATTTAGTGTCAAATAAATTTCACACACATCCACTGACTAATCAGACAGCGACTAGTTTGACCGAGTATCAGGCTATTGGATCTAAACGTTATTGTAGCGACGTTAAATATATATTTTGCCTATAACTGATGAACACAAAAGTAAATTCATTTTGCGATCAATAAGTGTTAATACAATTGCGATCAAAATTTGTATTCAAAGACCAACCTTGTACACGTCAAAGTTCTCGATTATCGAATCAAAACATGTGTATAAATCGTTAAGAAATGTAACGATTTCGAGTGGGTCGCTTTCTGCAGACAAACTTGTAAATCCAACAATATCGCTGAAGTAGATGGTCACCTGGTCGTAAGTTTCGGCGCTGACACTTTGTCCTAAAATTAATTGCGATGCTACCGACCTGAAAATGAGATTCCAAAATCATCCCACGTTTCATGATGAAAACCAAAAATTTATTCGACATTTGCGCGGATGCAATTTAAAAACATTGTTAATCATTGAATATTATGTTTATCGACGGTACAGAATATTTTGAAGTCGATAAATGAAAGATGAAAACACGTTCACGTTTAGTGATGAATTTATTCATGAACTAGTCGCAGTTTAATGTTAACCACATTTTCATTGATTTCGACGCGACGCTCGTTAGTTAGATTTCTAGATGACGTCAAAATGATCGAACCGAGGGAAAGAGAAAGAGACATAACGATACACAACCACGGGTTTATCTTCCTATTTTCTGACTTTTTTGACGTCATCCAGCAAGTTTATTTCTAAGTGTCGGCCAATTGTTTCAGATTGGATGAAAATAAAAAATATCTCATCCTCTCAAACATTCAATAATTATCACGAAAATGTTTCTTTTTCTTTTTATTAAACATAATAAATGTTTCTTGATGAAATGAAATATTTAATTTACATTTCAAAAAACTCACTTTGGTAACAGTTGATATAGAAGTTCCTCGCACTTTCGCTTTTCCTCTAAATAATCAGCGGTTCGTTCCTCCACCAGGGTTTCCAAATTATTAGCATACTGTTCCATGCGAGAGAGCAAGTTGTCCAATATATTGCTACTATCGTAGTCTCTGAAAATGCGAACGTATTTACGCATGAATGTAAATCATTCGAAGGGAGAGATAAAATTGTTGTACCAATACACATTGATAATTTTGACATATCTTTTGAGACCCGTGGCTTCCCTTCGAATTTCACGCATGCCACAATCGCGGCACACACAGCTTGATATGACAACGGCATAATATATGTGTCACACGTGAAAGCTTTTTAAACCAAAAGAAGACGTTCAGGATTTTTTATACTAAACCGCTGCGAGGAGAATACATTTTTTGATTTGTATATCAAACGATCTTTTTTTTTATTCAGTTTACTACTTTTTTCCAACTTTTAACAATACTGGCTAACAAAATTTATTTACCTCAAAGATTGTAACATTTTCTTTTCATTAATAAAATTAATATTTTTCAACAAAGTTTATGCGTTAATAAAAATTGCATCAACTCCAATAAACTTTTGGCTTGACTGCAGTTCTGGTCTTGGTGAAAACAATCTCGCGTCTACGTATCTCACTTAGCATTACTGGCTGACCCAATCTGAACTTTTATCACTGGGAATATGGTAATGCGTTCAGGTGTTTCCATAATTAGTTGAAACAACTGTCTGTTTAGTATTTGCTATAGTTAACTTCATGTAGAAAGTTTCAACATGATCGATTATTTTATTATTGAAAAACTTTTGTTAACTTTTGTTAATAAACTTACAAGATGCAAAGATTAGAGTAGATTTCAAATATTGAAAACATTGAACATTTTCCTGCACGACTTACTTATGAGAAACACTCATCTATTCTTACTGATAGAATGTATATAACGTGAAGTACAATAGACAACAAATATTCTTGTTGAAATATATAAAACCGAAATTCGAGAGTAAACTTACTCTCTTTTCCACTTCTCTCGCACCGGCAGCAGGAAAAGTGTACATTTTTTGTATAAATTCATAATACAATTTTTTCCGCAGAAAAAGTTCTTTTTTTGTTTGACATGAGAAGAAATAGCTTTTATAGCACTGTTTGAGTTCTGTGTATGATTTCTGTCCAGGTTTTTCTCGTTCTCAGGGTTTCAAGGAAATCTTTATACAGTCATTTCAATTGCGCTGAGAAAATATACTTCATAAATTACAATCCAAGTCGCGGTAATTTTTAACCATAATCAACTATGTCATACATTTTTTATACGTAACTTAAAGATTGAGTATTTTCATCGAAAAAACTTTTCTTTTAATAAAATATCATTAATAAATTGAAAAAATATTCCAAGACAATGTACTCACTTATTTATTTTGCGTATCATTTGTTTAAGGGCTGAGAAATCTGGCCTGTCTGCAGAATCTGGAGCCCAACATCTACGCATCAAACTCGCAACCTGTAAAATTCAAATTAAATTCATTTAAGAACTTTGACATGAATTTGTTTGTACTTTTTTAATTAAAGTGAAAAATTAAATCGAATAAAGTAGTTTTCCATTACTATTATTCTATTTATTACACGATGAATATTGTAATTTACAATATTGATTAAACAATGTTCAACTTTTTTCTAGTAATAGCTAAAAAAGTAAAAAAAAAAAAAACTAATGCTACGATAACACTTTTGTTGGTTCTCCGCTAGTCTGTAGGTAATGATTCTTCAAATTGATAGCCCAACTTTTTCCGCTCAGTTTTGCTGGGAAACAATAAGAAACTACTTGGCAAGACACAATAGAAAAACACTTTGGAACTAGGTTGCAAAAACATGTATTTAAAAATAACAAGATTCGTGTAATGCGGATAATAAAAGGTCGCCGATACGAATCTGTGTGAACGCTTGTTTCACTCGATTCGCCGCTCTTGAATTTAACAATCTAGCAGACTGATGGAGAGAAAAATTTATCTTTGTCCCGAACATTTACAAAGGTTATACTTTCAATAATTTCCAGTAATTAATGAATCGCAAAAAAATAATCGTATTAAAATAATCGAATTAACCGATTGAATTATTTTTTAGTATTTCATAATTGAATTGAATTAGATTGGCTTCAATGTCGAAGTGCATTTATGGACTGACACAAGTTCCTTGCTGTAGGAAATTAGCATGGAGGCAAGTTTACGACAATTTATAGGTAAAACATAAAACTTCTTAATGATGACGAAGATGGAATTTGACACGATAGTCAGTAAAGTTCAACTCGGTTTAATTTTAAAACTGTAATATTATAGAAAGAAATTTGTAACTAACTTTAATTGAACATACTGGTGTACTTCGATGTTTTGTTTAACTAGCTCTTTGTGCATGTTGTGGAGCTTACATTGAATTTCTAATAAGATATTTTAATTCAAGTTGTGATTACCGCAGATTCAATTTCAAACAAGCGAGATTTTAAATGAATTAATTCTGAACTATCTCGCGTTACTCAAGTACCGATTTTGTCACGAAAATCCTGCAAATTTGTGTAAAGCTTTCAACGATCAATTATACAATGCAACTGTCTCGAATTATACCAAGTTTAGAATTCCGTACCCGTCTATCTGAAAAAATACTTTCCTGAATTCATTTTCTTGAAATATTTAAAATGATGCAAATTAAATTCTACTTTACTTTAATTTTAATTTTATATTATTTAATTTAACATTTTTTTAAACATATAAAATTTATGTCAGACCTTTTGGTTTTTGTTTAAAAGCAGTAAAATGCAGGTTTTTATTTTTCTCAGTGCACCGCTGAGCTTAAATTGTTAGCGCATACACATTACTGTAAATGTGTTTCCGGTTAAAAACTGTTGAATACCATCGCAAAGTTGCGGTGCTAATTTTAAAATGTATCCTCACAAAAACAATTGGGTACAATAGAATTGTTTAAAAAAAATTTCACGCATTTTGAAATAAAAATTACATGACGTTAAGAAGACAACAAAGCAAATAAAACAAACAAAATATTAAAGTTAGTAATGCTCAATTTTATACCAACTTTAGCATTTTAAATTTCGTCTTACATTTCTCGGTCACCTAGATTTTGAATTGCATACAGCCCCGGATTCCGAGCTTCAAGATCATTATACGTAAAAATGAAGTAAATTGCAAAACACCGATTTTACAGAATTTTCCTCGCCTTAGCAAACGCGAAATCTAATTTAATTAATCAAGTTGTGACTGACGAACAATCAGAATGAAAAATAATCTTCACGTCTGATTGAACATTTGCATTTCTCGGGATTCATCATAACTTCTTGAATTCTCCAACGAGAATTGCCGTTCTCAGACTGATACAAAACAAGAAATTTCTTTTCCAAGAAATTGTAAGAAGAATAAAAAAATGATGATTTGTAATTCACGAATGATGTTTCAAACTGACATATCCTGACAGGCAAACGCGAAACAAAATTATGTGCTAGAGCGAGCGTAAATTTAACTTATTACTTGACGACTGCGAGATCACAATGGAATCACAAGCACGTGTGATCCATTGCAAACTAACAGAACTAAACTCTGACCTTTCGCGGGATCGAAATAACAATATCAGTCTGAGAACATAACCGAGATGGGAGCGCAATAATTAGGACAATCTTCAGCAATCACGGTCGTCCTAATTAAAAGCTATTACTTCTTGGATTTAACATTGGCAAAAAATGAGTACCACTTTAGAGTAGCATGGCAAGTCGAATTAAATTCAAACGACGAGAAATCGTTTACCTCTTCATCTACGTTATCATCTATGGCTGGTCTTAACGGAGAGCCACTTGGCCTTCTTACTCCCTCGACTATTTCTAAAACAAAAACGTGCATTTCATTAGACATTATTTTTTTCAATTTGAAAGCTCGAATACAATTTATATGCTTCTTCCATTCAATATTATATTTTGTTCCATAACTGAAATACAATTAAGTTCAACACTGGAAATGTAAAGTCATTCTTTGTTATAATTTCATTCAAAGCGATCCTTAAATAAATGATGGTTTGTCGATATTTCAAGTAGATATAGTTAATTAACAATTCACTGCATCCGACTGATTATTTTGAGGTACACTCTGTAACGCAGTTCATAAAAACAAGAAACTGTAATATTAAGCTCGGTAGAATTGATGATTATGTTCATAATTGTACAACTAATTTATACATGAAAAACATATTTGGCGCCTTGATGCGTAAGTAAATCTATTTGGGCATTCACTTTACTTCGAAATCCTGTTTCATATTTTATGAGTCTTTATATATTCATAAAGCTGTTGTTGGTCAAAATGACCGTTGCGCCGGCACTTCAGATACATCGGTGAAGCAGCAAAAGGACGATTCAGGATGTGCGAGACAGAACAGTTTTTTTTTTGCAGAACCGTTTTAACGATTGGATAAACAGGAATGAACATTTTTAATGACGCCAGGTTCTTTCATTTAATGAGCGCTAAGTTTTTTGTACCTCGTTGCACGTGTCATAATTATTCTACTTTTTCGTACACCGCGAGACAGAAATTTGATCAACTTTCGACACAAAAGAACCCGTGAAAGTGTCGCAAATTTTTTTGCTGACCAAACAAACGCATTCGGCGGATATATTTTCGTCACATATATCATTACTTTTTTGCGCCCCAATGACGGCGTTTCATTACGTGTGAAATGCGTCAAACGTCAGGGTTTGAATGTAATGTAAAACTTCAGAACATTTTAAACTGTAATTGACAAGATGTTGAATTGTTTTTTAATTCGATCAAAAAGAGTGAAGTCGCATTCAATCTATTCAATTTCGTCGCATTTTTTAATATACAAAATTGTGAACACGAGTACAAACTTCGTTATAATGCGACATAGCTTTCAGATGGATGATAAAAGAGAGAATCATATTTTTCCTTTTGGACTAACAAAAATAAATTGGCTTGCATCACTTAAAAAAATGAATTCACATGAATCGCATGTTAACTCGTAAAATGTGATTTATACACGTGCCCTAGAACACGCGGTAAAGTATAACAAGTCGTACTCTCGGCATGACATACATGCAGATACACTGATTAGGAAACAAATTTTCTTTAGATTCGTCGCTTTGCTAATTGACGTCTTCATGGAATCTCTCAGTCTAATTTTTATCTCACAATTTGAAAAGTAATATCAAATATTCAGTTTGAATTCATTTGAATTTCCCGTTTGATAGCATCAAAGACTTACAACTTTCATTTCTATAATTATAATAATCCTCTAATTTAAAATTCAAAAATATTTGAAAAACAAAATTTTAAAAATTGTACGAATCTCGCGTCATGCCAGAGTGAATATTCGAAAGCGTTGAAAACAGCTTAAGTCTGTTTTCACATCTTGCGATGTAAATATTTTACATTAAAAGCCCCGAGGCCTTTTAGGGCTCACTTTTAATGACATCACATTATCTCATCTATTTTTCAATCAATATTTCGTGTCTTTTTTTTTAACTTTATCTAGATTTTATTTTTCCTTCCTACTTTACAAAACCATAATTTAAAATAATGTTCAAAAGATGCAGCAGCGTACGAACGAGAGATATAGAAAAGCCAGCACGGCTCTCCAGTGGAGGTCAATTTCTTCGTTTATAATGCTCTCATACATTCTTTTGTGAAAGTATAGATATATACATGAAAATGTGCATACCTCACTGCCTCAAACAGCTTCACCCCTGCAATATCAAATCGCTTCAATTTGTTCTGAAGCAACATTATTTTTACCTTTCAAAATATTTGATTTTATTACTTACAAGATTCTTTATGTTTTCTCAATTATTTGATCTATCAAAAATAATAATTAATTACAAAAAATATGATCCCTGTAAAAAGTATGTTTGCAATTTTAATCGAGCACCGTGAACTAAATTTTGCACGATAACAAACTGAAAATGGAGAAAAAGGGAATTTCAGCACGTACTGTGTTTGTAAACGTCTTCCAGGTACAGACTGCAGACTTCGCAATTGAGCGTACAATGCGGCCTGCGAACTTCAAGTAGCGGACTCACTGCTCTCCGAGGACTTGCACCTCCTTCCGGACTAGCACCTGGCACGGTCGGCAGTGCGAGATTGGTCGTGTTCGGGGGGTTGCTTTTTTCGCTCATGATTATTAAACTTCTAAGCTCTTGATAATACTGAAGAGGAGAAAACCTTAGAAAACCACAACTACTTGAGCCAAGGCGTTAGATTTGTGCTTGTCGATTTCATGTCTTTTGGCACGAGGTGTTTCATTGTTCATGTTTTGCTTCAATTATGACATTATGGCCGACGTGTTCTATAAAACAAATAAATTCATGCCTTGAGAATACGATTTCTGAATTGATTTCTTAACATGAAAGAAGAAATGAATAAATAAAATAAAGAGGTTTTGAAGGAGGAAAGGGGGGAAATTGATCCAAAGAAAGAAAAATCGACTGGAAGTCATTTCTGTGGCCACTTCGAACGATAATCGAATTTCACTCGGAATATGACAGCATGCATTCAGAAAATCTCGTATCATCAATAATTTGTAGAGTTCTAAATTTACTGCTTGTACGTTACGTTTCATCGCAACAAATCAATCCGTGGAAAATAAAAACGTTCGCTCATACAAGTTTAAGGCTCAAAATTCGGATTATGGATATACCTTTCGTTTGCTAAGCTTTTTGTTCTCGTGAATTGTATTCTCTACGCATATTGGAACTGTACAATAATTCATATTTTATATTGAAAATAAAATAGTCAATGTTGAAACAAAAAAAAAGCCGACAAATTATTATGTCGGGTAGTAAACTTGAGTTTTAACTGTTAACTCGAAATTTTCTTGGATCTCGGTTTAATATGGTTATATTTAATTATAGACGACTTGCCCTGATTGAATCTAATTAAAATTTCGACGCTTTTGTCAGATTCATTAACGACAATAAGAACACCTTAGATAACTAATGGATTCAATTTACCTTGAGCGTGTAAATTATATTTCTTTAGACTTTATGACAATACAATTTATTCTCATAATTAAGCTGGCGTGTACATTTATACCTTTGAGGTATCACATTTATGTTCGTAGCAGCTTCATCTCAGCTGCTGATTTAATAAGGACATAAACTTTATTTGACAAGACGTGATGAACAGACACGAAATTTGCACGGATTATATTATTTCGATTATTAATTGTCTCGATTAACAGGTCTTCAAGACCACAATAACAATTGAGTCGTTTCAAAGTCGTCCGAAGATTTAACGATTTTGATAACACCAAGAAATAAAATATTTCGCACTACACGAAACTTATAACTTTATGGCCATCAAAATTTATTACGTTATAAAATTATGTAGCTTGAAAGCAAAGCTATATATTGTCTTGTAACATCTGTATTATTGATTGCCCACGCCCGTCGTGATTTGTAATTCGTCGGTCTGACTGAACTGCTTGACTGACTACTTTTTTTATTCTAAGATTTCATTCATCAAGATTTAAACAATCTTGCAATCGCATATAAGTTTCAATAATTTCTGAAGACATTTAATACTTTATAACCTAGTTATATAAACTGTATTATTTATCTAACTATTAATGAATCAAATCTAGGATGAAACTGACTTGGATTTTTTCGTTTTGAATTCTTACCCCACAAGGGACATTAATCAAAACTAAAATTATTATTTCAAGAGGGAGCGAAAATTGTAGTTGGATATTCATGGAATCATTAGCAACATAATTGTATTCAATTACGAAAAAATTTATCAAAAACTGTGATAAATTGTTGCGCGTTCATTGTACTTTCATTCACATCCCGAATGTCTGTTTTATATACGAATGATATATGATATTTAATGACACCGAGGAAAGTGCTGAGAAAAGTTCACTGATTTTTTCCAACACTACCCTCCAAGACATTCATAATCTCGTTGATTTATGAACAATTGTTCCTCGAGCATTTTTTGCTCCCAAAATATTTATCGGCTTAAAATTTCTATCTCGCTTCATTCTGTTTTTCTAAATAATGAAATTTTTTTATCAGTTAATAATATAATTGTTGTATAAAAACTGTGGTAATGTTTTGGTGATTGCGCCTTCTTTATTTTGCCAGGCAATTACATTATTCGGTCACGACTCGTTCTAAATAAACTGAATTAATCAGCATCGTCATATTGATTCATAAAAACTGCTTCGTTAGATCAAACAGAGTACGTATGAGGAAAACTCCGTCGAAACCAAAAGCACGCGCAGTAGTAATATAACTAAAAATCTGATAATAAGGTTTAGCCGTGTTGGGTCTAACGAGCCTTAACTGGTAGAATTAATTAGAAAACTTGAGATTGTTTAATCAGATTATGTTAATTAAAGGTCGAAATAACTTATATAGTTCGAATTCGGTAAGTGAATTTCCAGCTTGTTGATCAATATAGTTTTCCAATTTAGTGATTGAGTAGTCAAACTTGAATAACCGTTTTTTTTTCTCTTTTTTTTACATTTTTTTACATTTTTGTTCGCTTTTTCTCATATTTTTTTACTTTCTTCTCTCCTAGAACAAACTTTCACAAATCAAATTGACATGATGTTGAGACGAGAACAGTCTTTGCAGTGTCAACTTACGATGAAAAATGTTCGCGAACAATATTTTTTATTTTCAAAATGACTTATAAAATATCGAATGAAAAAGTTGTATATCAGATTACAGATTAACTGTACAAGTACAAAATTTATCGGTATTCAAACAACTGGAAAAGAGCGGACGAAGAATGTCATTTAAATGGAAATTAGTTAGTCGGAAAAAGGGCGATAATATTACTTATCTTTGATATAAAAATGTTCAGGAGGATCGATTTTTGATATCAAAATTGATCTCAACATTAGAGGCGAGCTCATGTGCGGAACGTTTATATTTTTTTACTCCGCAGTTGTAAAAAACAATTCATCCAATTTATCGAATGTTCACTCGACGGACTTTTTTGATCTGAAAAATCAGTTACTCAGATAATCATCGCAGCGTAAAATTAGTATTTTAAGAAATTGTTTTTCCACATACGCAACGCGAAATTGCAACCGAAATTGATTTCAATGCGAAGAGAAAAAAAAGTCGTCATCAAAGGGACATGGAAATGCTCGTGATTCACGCGGCGCTTTCGACTTGTACGTATCATAAACTGAAATTAATAGTCCATCAACTGCACTCAAAATCGACAGCATAGCAACAAGCGTAGCTTCATACGCGTGTATTATGAAAAGTGAAAAAGAAAATACAATAAGTAGACCGTAAAGCGAATTTCGTGCATCGAGAGTGTAGACGATAAACTATAAATCGAGCTTGGGAAGAAAAATACTGCTTTCTATGCAAATTTGCCATTAAAAAAAGAGTACAAAACGTAATTAACTTACGCTTTTGTTTTAATATCATACGAATGCTACCGTAACGTTCGCATTGTTTTTGTGCGCCGCGCTCGTGAGAGCAATTTTTTCCATCGTTACGGAAATACAACATTTTTAACGATTACAGTTACTCTTTTAAACGTTCGCAATATTAAACAAAATTGCACGATAAGACACCAGAGGACAACATTTTTGCCATTCAGATGCAATATAAATCTGTTGCACCCGAGTGTATTCGAACGTCATTTTTCAAAATTGGTTATGCAAATGAAATACAACTGCATTTACATACACAATGCATAAACAAATATACCGTTTTCCAAATCATTGACCCAAATTTTTCTATCGGTGACACTTTTAAAGGGAAAAAATATTTTCCAATTGAAATTGTAAAATACATAAAATCGAACAAATTCTCCCGCCTATGAGAAATGTAAGAACCGATCGTTTTATAAATATTGCATGGTATCCATTTCTTGTCTAGCACCTCGTACATTCACGAATTATTCAATACAAAAAGAGCTGCTCTCACATTTTTCGACCTTCCGACTTTCACGTATTGAACGATTTAAAACCCAACAAATAAATTGACGAATTAAAAAAAGAATTCTAAAATCCAAGTCATTTTGATAAAATCAAAATTTGTACTCCACTATTTTTATTTGACACAAATCGAATCATTGAGATAGAATTTGTTATTGTGTGCTTCGTAATTCTTAAAATTTCATCGTTAAATCATGAACACTATTGAATTCATCAATTTCATCACACTTTTGTTGAACATTACAAATCTTCACTCGAGATCGCAGCTTTTATAAAACGCTGAAATTCTTGAGCCAAGATCTGTACCACTCAGCGAAATATAAGATGGATGTCATCTGTACTAAAAATTTTATATAGAATAAAAAATTACTGCTACCTTCTTGGGAGCAGACATTTGATGTTGGGATACGAACATTGATGTAAAAAACATATTGCTGTTCATCTGTTGATTTCACATTGTGTCGAAATTTTCTGATTCAAGATCTAACTTAAAACTATTTGGTTCGAATTGAATTTCCATAAATATTTGCGTCATTATAAATGATAGATGTATATTCAATGAAATCCAAAAGTGGAGCACTCGAAACAATAGAACCAATTTGCAAAAAGTTAAGATCATAGAAACGTGACTAAGTTTTCGACGACTCGGGAAATGAACTAATACACCGCTATTTGTTACAATACCGAATTTCAACCTTCATCCCCCTTTTTTAAATTTTTGTTGCCTTTAGTTTTTTAAATTAAACTCGTTTGTGGAACATGTAACAGATGATAACATAATAAAGATCCAATTCTTTGAAATTAATCTGTTCAAATGCCAATTAAATTTCCAAGATTTTCATTTGCGCAATTTTATTGAGCTCATTTAGACCTTCATGATTATATACGATCTTTGCGGATAAATATTGTGGTATTAACATAGTATAAATATTATTTGTGTCAATTCACCTCACGCGGCGTTTTCAATTAGCTGTAATATTGAACGTTAAAAAAAACTAGGCAAAGTGTGTTTCGACTTTAAAGATGAACTGCTTGAGAAAAACGTTTAATTTATAACCGTCCAGTATAATCTCGTTTACAAAATAATGTCGATTGATTGGCAAAGTGAAATTTATACGAATTTAAAATAGACGAACATCGATATCGTTTAGGCTTTGACAGGGATCTGAAATTAAGAATCGAAGCACTTTTAAATCAAACTTCTTCATCTCGAAATTATTTGTTTTATGCAATTTTTTTTTTCGTCTTCGACGTTCGATTAAATTGCCATTACTTTTTCATTCGATTATAGAAATTTAATAACCTGTGAGTTAATAATAAATGGGAAAAAGACAATTGGGGCAATTGTGACGCCTGGAATTATCCATCTCGTTTTTAAAATTGAATTTGTTTCTCTGCACTTCACGGAACTGAAAAAATGGTAAAACGATTGACGTGTTGAACGAATGAACAAAAATAAATGTAATAAATTATTCAATTTTTCTTCAGAAAGGCTGATAAAAAGAGAAGTAAACTATTTTATCGATATTAAAAATACATAAATTAGTTATTTCAACTGACTTATCGACAGATCAGATGAATTATTTGAATACTTGTTCAATGTCTAAACAAATCTTTCTAATTTTTTTTTTTCCTTTGAAATAAGTCAAATATATGTACAAAGTAATTTACTTAAAACTAAGTCAAATTTATAGTACGGAAATCTGCCAGGGATTGAAGAGGAAAAAAAATTCCCACAGTAAATATCCGCAAAGCTTTACACCATTTTCTTGACGTATGAACAAAAAAATTTATGTTTCTTAGGCTTAGGCGAAACAAAGATAGATCATCCATCAGCCCTTATATCCAACCAAACGTATAAGTTTCTCAGACATGAACTCAAGTACAATATATGTTTCAACTCTGTCATACTTTTGAACTTCTGTTTGCTTAGACGTTCACGAAAAAAACATTGAAACCCAAACTAAATAAACTATCATTTTCCCCTGGTTTAAAAACTGTGAGAATTCTTCGATTTTCACATCTTGGCTTTTACCACTCAACACGAAATGACTTCAAGAAGGAACGAAAAACTTCCGGATCACACCTTTAAAATCTAGAAAATAAAATTATAAAAAATACAAAACTTGTACAAAAACAAAACAATTGTTTAATCGTTTGTTTTTGTTAAAATAACAAATCATAATTCTAAAATTTGAAAGAAATAAAAACTCAAATGCTGTGAAAAATGAACATAACTGTATTTGCCAAAATTTTAAAACACCGTGCGGTAAATAATACAATAACAATAATAAATATTGAATAATAGGAATCGGCGTTGACCATTAAACATAAGTCCGGTTGAATGTCAATAATACTGTTCGTTGAGTTTGTGCACCGTCGATTGGGAGTTACACTTTTATCGCGTGAACTCGATACAATGACAACGCATGGGAATAATCATGTGTATCCCGCAACGCGTATAACTGCTGACTGAGCTTTCATCCTCCGTTCATTTTCCAAAATGCAGAATATAGGTCTACCGAGACAATTGATCTTTTCCGCCGATAAAGCAGATGAAAAATGTAAGCTTGCTTATCGATCGCAAGCATGCGCCGAGTAATATCAACTCTGGAGTGCTGTATGATCAACGTTCGGTAAATTTCCCTTAAAAACAGACTAAAAATAAAAACCTTTTTTTTTTCTAATCCCGAAAAGATGAAACTATGCTGTTTATTTTAATTAACAAATTTGCCAAAATTTTTTGCAACTATTTTTTGCATTTTGATTGAATGCCAATATTAATGGTTCCTATCTGTCTGCCGTTTGGTACAAAATTTCAAATTTAGTTTTGCACAGTGTAACTATATTGAATTTGACAAATTTTGGTACAAATCTTCATATAATTTTTTTGAATTTTTTATTCTCATTCTCGTCTTGTTCTCTTCTTTTTTACACACTATGACCTACATCGTTAGACGATCTGGCACAATCTGGCGAAATCCATTTCATCTGTGACTTACTCACTGGCGTCATTCTACGTGTACGACCTTTTGAACACCGCCGTTCAGCAGCACTAATAAATCTTTCGTTTTTTATGTTCCTCCAGCTTCTGCATTTGAATTGTCGCCATAATACCATTCTTGGAAGTTGTCGTCATCTGACTTAACATGATACCTTGGTAGATGCTTCCATCAAAATCTCGTTTAATAGACTGTAACGAGCTCCAATGAAACGCTTTGGCGTGCTCTTTATTTTTTATGTAAAAGCAACAACATTTATTCACTATCTGATAATAATTTAAAATACTTACTTGCGATATAAAACTATTTCAGAAACATTTCAAACATTCAAAGACACTGCACTACTTCGGCCAATGAAGAAAAAAATTTGGCAAACATTTTATTTTCAGTTCATGTTAAGTTTGCGAATACGAATTTCGTTGATTAAATTTTACATAAATCAGTTACGAAAGTTCTCCTAACGATAAAAGCTTTTTAAGTAATACTGCATGTAGAATAATTTAAAATTTTTTTGACAAAAATTGGCATGGTGTCTAATAACGAAATCATAAATTTAAGCTGTCAGAAAAACATGATAAAAAATAATAAGGATCGCTCTGAATAGTATATCTAGAGGATGATTAATGTTGAGATCAATAGTTTACTAACCTCTGGGCGACATGTGAACTGTTGGTCCTAAGTAAAAGGGCTCTTTCCGAACGATAATTTCATGGACGATTATGCCGAAACTATAGACGTCTCCTTTTTGGGTGCCTTCTGGAGGTCTCCTTGTCATCCTTAGAAGCTCCGGAGCGGTCCATAATTGTCCTTGAATATTAAAATTAAACCATGTTGCATTCGTCAAATTGTTGGAGTTGATTTTTCATTTAATAAAACAAAGAAACAATAATTTGCTCACTCTTCCAAAAAATTGTGGAATTTCTATCATCTTCGTTGTCAGTTCGTCGCAAGTCATGTAATCCAAAATCTGTAATTTTCAGCACGAAACGAGAGTCGACAACGCAATTAGACGACTTCAGGTTTCCATGGCTTTTGATTTCTGAGGCATGAAGATAAATCATTCCACGAATGATATCTTGGATCAAGGAAAATTTGAATATTCGGTCCAACTTGATTTGGTCATTTTCTAAAATATCCTGCAAGTCGTAATTGATAACAGTGTCATTCAAATGTAACACGAGCATGTTCAGATAATGATTTTACCTGCAGTGATCCTTTTGGACAGAATTCCGTTAAAAAGCAGCAATAAGTTGGTTCTAAGCAAGCACCATAAAATCGTACCAAATGGTCATGCTGCAAATCTTTCATCTGAGAAAAACAAATGTCAACGGTAAATCTTTTCAATCGTTTAAGATTGCGAATAACAATAAATCAATATAAACGTTTTCTGAAAAAATAAAGAAACTAAAATAAATTTACAGTGATGACTGGGGAAGGAAAGATAAGGCAATTTCCAGATCGGTAAAGGTACAAAAGGTCTCATGATAAAAGTGAATTACACTTATCTAAAAGGTACTAGGACGACATTTGTGTGCTGAAAGTTCAAAATCAGTCGACCGATAAGCAATTATGAACATCGGAACATTCCGTTTGGTAACGCAGCATTTCCGTGTATTCATGATGAGGAGGTGAAGAATGTAATTTCACGCGTTACACGCTGAATCGATAACCGGAGAAATCGGAAAATCGGGCAATATAACAGGGAACGCAAAAAATTTACGAACTGCAAAACTGCATTATTTGTCTTACTCTTTTCAGTTCTAGTAGCAAAGATCTTGAAAGTTCCTGAGCGCGGATAGTTTTTATGCCTGTAATTGCCACCATCAAATTCTGCAAACGAGAAATTGAATAAAAAATATATATTTATTTTAGTTAGGAAATTAAACTTTTAATTAATTTTTTATATATATGTATACTTTGTAAATTCCTGTAGTAATCTGATATTGTTTGTCCACCTCGCCGAGCATGCTACCCTGGTTGCCAACAGAGTACAATATCTGAATGTTTGAAAATGTTAAGAGATTAAAAGTTGTTGTGCGGACAGTGACGTGAAAGGATACAGTTTTTCGTGTGATTTATTTCTCACCGGTTGACTTCCGCTACCAATAGTTATTAAAGAAGTTATTGATCCCTTTATTTTGCCGTACTTTTGAATGACGATATCTTCCCAATTTATCATCCACGTCATTGAGGCTATCTCCGCTTCTAATTTTAAATGTCTGTAAGATAACTTATCATTAATCATAACTAATTGACACTTATTAGAATAAATTAATTATCAGTGCGCGTGAAAGAAATTGCACTCTAGACATCATCAAAGATCATAAGCAAACATCATCGTAGAAATTCAGATACTTACTCACTTACCGATAAAAAAATATTGAAGCGATCATTAGAATTATTACGATCGAACTCAGAACAATTGACAGAATAGCATAGCCAGGCAAGGCTGCAAACAATCAATTTATCAATTAGAATAATTAATGTAGTTAACTGTGATTAAAACAAACAACAAATTAAATTTTGACGGTACTCACAGTTGTCCGGGCACAAAGATCTGTCAAACCCACAAGTCGGTGTATCCGGTGGCGGGTTTAAACGATCACCTGACCAGTGGATAGTTTTGCCAGGAATATATTCCAAAGTTTTATTAGCACCAAAGTAATGAGCAACGATCTAGAAAGCAAATTAGATCTTGAATTGGGAAATGTAATTAATGTAGATACGAAACTTTTATTATTAAACATTTCCGAATATATTTTGCATAAAACAATTAAGAATACATTTTAAAAATAAAATTTCAAGTGAAAACGAATTTCGAACTTTCTGCAACTTGTCACTGTAACACAAATTATTTGTAAACCCCGGAATTGATCGCGCTGACTTCATAGTCGCATTAAGCGAAGGATCCTTCACGACAAACGAGTCAAGTCGGTGGCGGTCGAAATTTAATTTGCATCGGTCGCCGCACATTCACAATGTCTGAATGCATACATGCACGTGATGCGTACAATTCGAACACAGAGTTTCACACATCCCTTCAGAAATTGGATCCTATGTTCACTACTAATGCACCAATTCAACGACAGTACGTGATATTTGCTTGAGAATAGTTCTCTAATTTACTTTCATATAAAGAAACAAAAAAAAATACAGCAATCGTTATCATCTCTAGTCAAAGAATAAAACTTCAATGAATAAAATTTTTTTCATCAAGCAAAAATTTGCACTTACTTCGAATTTTGCCGTAATCGGATTCATATCGAGCAAAGAATAATCAGCGATTCTATCACCATTTTCATCGATGTGAACATCCCCTGTGATTCCTAGATGCAAATTCTTCAATTAAAAAAAAAATTGCAAAGTTTATTGAGTTCGTCGTGGAAATATCTTATGGATTTGTTCACCTTTGAAACTTGCTCCCCACATTCTTTTAGTTAAATTAACTCCGTCAATATTTATCTTATCAGGGAACTCGGTTAAAGATTCATTCAAAGCTCTGGCATAGAGTAGGACGGCATCGTAAAAGGCTGTTACAAACGTAGTAACAGACGAGTTACCAAACGTGAAATTGTATTTAGTTTGAGCCAAAGATTTGATTGCATTTGAAAAATTTTTGTACTCGTCATTATCAGGGGTTCTGGCTGTCACTGTCAACAGAGCTTCGTAAGCTTTCCGTGCCTTTAAATTTCTTTCTTCACTGTCACCTTCTCTTTTCCATGGCTCTTTCAAATTGATATCACTAAAAATATAAAATTTTCAATTAAAATAGTTTCAACTAGAATATTTTTATTATTCTCATTTAAAATTTTTCTAAATTTAATTTAAAAAATTCAATCCAATCAAGTTTTTCAATTAAATTTTGTTTGTTTGTTTTTTCTCATTTTACCTGGACGTCAGTTCGATGGAGAAAAAAACATATTCGCCAGAATCTACCATACCAAGCTCTTCCGCGGCGATTAAAATTTCTCTAATTGTTGTTGCGTTCGCGCACATTACAATAACTGAAAGAGAAAAAAGTTTGGCCTCTAAAAGTTAGTAAAATTAATGTACACACAAATATGTGTTATTATACACATTTCATAATCCCAATTTCGACAAGTGATACAAAATTGTTTCCAAACACTTTGTTGCTTTGTATCACTTACTTCTAGATTTTTTGGAGACATAAATCAGAGCGTTAAAATAGTCCTGATGTGACACGCTCTCCTGATCGAAACTTGTATGAACAACGTTATCATTTTTATTGAGGATATCATTAACAGCGGAAAGAGTGAAATAGCAATTGGAGTTGCCTTTGCCCCTCTCCTTTTTATGATTATGATAAATCAGTCCTGCGACGGTCCAGTTGAATTCTTTGAGGATATGCTTTAGAGCTTCGCTGACGAGGTTATGCGAGCCCATCATTCTTGTTAGTGTGGGATATTCAACCTTACGTCGAAATGCATCAGCTTGTGCTCCTGCTGTGAGTACAGGAATATTCCACACACCCGAGTATCTGCTTACCGGTCCGATCACGTAATCACACACAGGACCTATAAATGCATCTAACCCCATAAAATTCATTTTATTTATTTTCCATAAACTTTCATAATTTTCAACAAAAAACGTTATAATTTAAAATTACAACTTTTAAATAATACAATTGACTTCATAAGATAAATTATGAAGTTGTCTTTTATCATCTTGTAAAGTTATTTAAACTTATTAGCCATTTGAATGTATTATTTAATTTTTCAATAAAGAAATGCATCAACGAACAATTCTTGTGTAATTTTTTTTTCTAACATCTGATTTCCGCGGCAACTTTTTTAACATCCAGGACGAGTTGACATATACATTTTATATCTTCGTATTTTTAATTTTATTCTTCAACTAATATTTGCATGATGATTTACGTTAAACGAATAAAAGAATAGGAGGTCAGAACTAAGTTTGATCCTTGAACAAAATGTGATATTAATTTTCCATGTGTCTTACGCAGATATAAATGGACCATTGAATCAATCGATTCAGTCTTGAATCATCTCCAGTGTGCAATTGCACATAGCCAATCGACTTCCCTCGCTTGCACAACTTAATATAAATTTAGCGACTCAACTGACACGTATAAGTTGATTTTTGTTTCGCAACCGCGGTTTTTCACGACACAAATAATTTAATTTATTTAAATTGTATATACTTAACATCTGAACAAATCATGTTTGAACAACTCCAATATTCATTTTGTTTTCATTCGACTGCATTCTGATTGAATTGAAAAGCTATTGATTACATCTCACAATTTTTCTCTCTTTCAAACTAGGTTTCTTTTAACAATAATATTTTTTTTCATTTAAAGAAAAGAGACCTGCCGACTTATTGAAGTAAAATTCCATGGCGATGAGCGGTCCATAAGTGCTGGAACATTGCGAATCCCCGTACTTAACGTCGATGGTCCAACCCGGGAGAAGACCTCGCGAGTTAACCTTGTCAACGGCCAGATTCACAGCCGGCAAAATCCGAAAGAGGCTCTGCTCGTGGCCGATGTTTTTTGGCGCTATCACACCGAATGTCACGATCTTCTTCTTGTGTCGCTGCGAGTCCGAGGGACAGCTGGTCAAATTCGCCCGGTAGGAATCAGCGATAACGAACACCGCCACAGTGTCCAGCCATGATATTATCACAAGTAATCTATAACTATTTAAAAGATATCTCATGGCCGTAAAATTGATACCTTTGTTGGGGAGGGAATTTCGGGGATTGATATGACGATTTGATTCAGTCGCATTTATCGTATCTTCTTTTGCAGCTTTTTTTGCCGATTCTCATCATTGTTCTGCAAAATAAATTCCAATTATCAAAACGACTTTTCAACATAATTTTTTGTTACACCCTCAAACTGTCAAATATTGGTTTTCAATTAATTGTGTCAATTCATGCGCGATCGCTGTAAATCAATCCTTCTTTTTTTTGTTGTAAGTATGAAAAAATTGTTACGCTCACGTTACCTACGCAGAATTTATTGGGACGATAAAATGAACATACGAAGAACGGTTTCTTCCTTTTTTCATGTTAATATTTAATCTCGGTGTGTGATTAAAAGTTAAGAATAATCGTAAATGACGTATGAAATGTTGGAACATAATTAAACGCGCGACTGCATAGCAATAACGATTTATAAATCATCTGACCAACTTGAACCATCTGATATAAGTTTGCACGTCTAAACATACCATGTTACACGTGCGTGTCAAAGTTTTTTTATATCATCAACAAATATAAATTTTTCATTGTTTCTTTAACAGGATTTTGTGTACCATGAAAAATCGATCTACTGAAATTACATTTCCCAACACTGTTTTTTACATAACAAGTTTTGACAAAGTTTAAATTAATTTTTTTTTAAATTAAACCTTTTTTGTTTCTATGAAATAAACACCTTTGATCAAAAAATATGAAATGTTCAGTAAACTGATTTATTATATTGTATTAAATTGTTATTACTATTCATCATTTTATTAAAATAATATTTGCAAATTTTGCCATTGAATAGGTACTTAGAGGTAATTACAGTTAAATTAACGCGATTACTTGTTGGGCACAAACGAAATAACAGTCTGTAGAACTTACTCCAATTAATTATTCCCCTGTGAAAAATCATAAACTTCTATAAATTACACGACTTTAATCACATTTCTATCTGTCGGCGTGCTTCAGTTAATTTATTTTCAATTCGGAAAAAAACAATGAACTTTCACCTATTGCGGTTTATATTCCAAACCAACAAAAAATAACGTTCCTATATCCTGAATATTATTTTTCAAACTCCAGTTAGACGTGTCATCTACCGAGATTTATTGGTATTCATGTCACTAGTTAAAATATGTCACTTACAAACCTACACCATGAACAAAATCCATCAGTTTTACGATATTCCATGAAAAAAAGAGGAAAGGATAAAAAAACGAAGAACAAAGCCGACGATACAAGTTTATCTTTTATATACAAAATCACTATGTAAATTATTTCGATAACAGAGGCGAAAACTAATTTCGATGGCAGTGAAATGTTACTGTCTAACATAGTATATTTGACAGAAATACTGTAAATTTTAACAGTTAAGATCTAATTTGTTCAATTCGCGTTTTATTTTCTTTAAATTTTGTTCGATGTGAATTTGTTAAAAAAATTAACTAATTGAAGTTAAGTGCGCGTCTGTGCGTTATTGGGATGCCTAAAAGTGATTGCATCGTCAAACTGATGACAGAGAAATATTGAAACGCTGGCAACTTTGAATGATGCATGATTAACTAAACGTATAATTATATTCCATTAACCGACTGACTGAATCGAGCTGTTATTTTCTTTGGTTATTATCATTGCACTACAATAATTATGAACAATAATCGAAATATTCAAAATGCAATTGATCCTTTTTGTATACATACATTTTGTACATTCGTGTTTGCATTATTTCCAACAATTTTCGTAAAAAAAAACAGATAATAATGATATTAAATAGTGTATTAGGTGATCGATATTAATATTCACGAGCTGCTTTTGACGTTCTCCCTTGTCGAGACCCTCTTTTGTACATCATGTAATGGGTTTGAAGACTCACCCACGAGCATACCGTTGGTAGAATATAACAGCTTCTTAATCTCAAACGACCGACTGAACGTCAAATTAGATCATCATTTTACATTATTATTCCCGTTCATTTATCAGCGAAATGCAACGATCTTAAGGGGTTAATTATCAATACCATTCGGTTTTATAATTTCACTGTTTTTAATTGTCACGTCTACCGAAACGAAAAGAATTCTTTAATATCATGCGACATACATTTGCATAAATGTAAATTAGGGGTTCGTATGTATATCTCGTTTGGTTCGTATCCAAGGCAAAAAATGTCTTCCTATTTTTTTTTTTTATTAAATGACATTTAAATTAAAATTTAATTTTGAAACAAGAGCGCTCAAGGGTTTTATTATTTCAATTTGTTTCATGTATTTTTTATTACCTTGATTTAATATTTTATTAAAATTTAATCAAAGTAATTAAAAAATACGATTCGATGTGTATTTAAATGAATTCAAGTTGTTCAAAAATGCAATAACTTCAGGACAATCTGAACCAAAGAATTAATTTGCAAGGAAACAACAGATCAAAGAAAATTGGATCCAGATTTTACATACAAAAACTGTAAGAACTGAATTTGTGTTAACTTCTGTGTAGCAGTGCGATTAAATTTTACGAAACAAAAAAATATAGCAACTCCAGTTCGGTATCTATTCATTGCTGGTTTGATAACAATTCGTATGACAATGCAGGCTTGTTTAGTTTCACCTCTGCATGCTAAATAAATAAAGTCAAATAAAAACGCGCACTTTTGTCACATTGAGAGAACCAAAAATCGAAATGAAAGGAAAGTTTTTTTTCAGTTTTGGTTAATGCAATCGGAGTCTGGTAGATTTTTGTTTCGACAGATTTTACTGTGCCGTTTTTCATACCTTTTTATCGCACTATTAAGAGGAACATAACGCAAACGAGTTTTACACAATCGACAGTCCTACACCATGAGTTCGTAACACAATTTTCGTCCCGCGGTGTAAATTTCCGACCTGCGATTGAACGTTGATAAACTTTGTACGTTTTGTTTTTCTCTTCTGAACAAACTCAAATATTCAATCCCAAGTTGGAAAACTCCCAAGTCACATTGAGATTGTACAACTTTTCATTTTCACGAGCACAAAAACTGGACACAATTTGGTTGAAATCTTCTCACCTCACTGGATCACGTTAGTCGGTGAACTCAAATTGACTGGACATCTTGAATGGATGGATGAAATTTGAATGAAGTGTGCCGACAAATTCACGTGGCACGCGAACGCATGGGTCTACACAGGTGGAATCGTCAGAGCCGATCATAATTTGGCGCGGTGTCGCGAATCCGACTGAGGCGCGCGCTTACAACTGCGAAAGCGGGCAAACGTACAGCCGGCGCGAGAACGTCGATCGCGATCGTTCCTTAAAACCGTTCACCTTTAAAATCCCCACGCCAAATTAAACGTCCTGCTCTTTAGTATTGGTATCTGTTCATCACATTCCATGACTGCTGGGCATGCGTCGGCCGTCATAGTTTTCATTGGTACAGCCGCGACGATCTTGTCTCCGCTTGTAATCCTTGCCAATATCAATATTGGTTCCACATGAAACCGAACTCAATTTTTAACACAACCCCCATTTTTTTAATTAGAACTGCGTACGAAACATTTCAAATAAATGATCCTTAAACAAACGTCAATTCAATGAAACGTCAGTCAAAACTTTCTGATTAATTAAAGTTGAATTTCAATTTAGTCGGAGTACAGTTTGATTGATTTTAATATAATTATGGAAGAACTGCTTTCAAATTAGCTGTTTCATTCCAGAAGTTTGCCATGGAGTCCATGTTTTTTTAACACGAAAAGGGAATAATCGCAGAATCAGTCAATTTAGCTCCAGCAATCCAGTTAGATTGACTTATAGGCACAGGCAATAAAAGTATGAAAACACGAAATAAACGAAGGATGCATCAAGCTACTAGTTTCAATTTTTTGTCATCCTCTATACCTTTAATTTTTTTATATCTGTATGGGTTTTAATTGCTCCTGTCTGAATGGTTTTATCATTGCATTGAAGAGAAATCAACTTACTCTTCAGTGTTTCGTTTATTTTGCAACAGAAAAATGAACAATTCTCCATTCTGATTCGTACCGGCACAGTATTGATCCTCGTTACATCGAAAACTGTAACAATATTTTATCGGTTGTAATTAAGATTTTCGTACGCCTCGGAGTATTGTAAATTAAAAATCATAATAACGTTTTTTATATGAAGTGTAATTTTTATGGCCTCTCGTTAACGTCCCATCTCGTCAGCTAATTGGCAATTTGTATTACAAATATAAAACTGATACATTGAAAAATCACCTCGAAAAAAATTTTTTTTTTTTAATTCAATATCAAAATGATCATTTTATGAGCATTACCAAAAATTTAATATCGCAAAGTCAAGATTTGTATTAACAGAAAAAAAATTTGTATTCAAAAGAAAATTAATAATTTGATCATAATTTTTGCGAATTACATTTTTTTGTCAAATTTCACATAATACACAACAAAAGTTTTGTTGAATGCGTACCAAGCTTGTGCAACAGGCGATTGTGCTGTATTTCATATATAAAGACTTATTCCATGAAAAAAATAATTCGCCGATACAATTGATTCTACGGTTCCGTTCGAAAAGATTATTTCCCAAATATCCAATTTTACGTTTTAATACCACTACGTCAAGGATTAACTAGAAAAATTGTCTGATAACGAATTTTAAAATATATTTTAAGATATAATGCGAAACTTCTTTAAATTTAATATAAAAAATGCATTTTATTCAATAAATGATTAGGATATATCAATAATCGACCGTACGATAACTAAAGATGAATTTGAAAAAAATTTAAAAGAATTAATCAAATTGTTAAAAATGAGACAAATATTCATATTTGCGCCACAAGATCTTGAAACTGTTTGTTATGAATTGTTTGGCCTCCAGCAAATGTATGTTATGCGACGAGAAGCTGCGAGTACCAGATTGCCTATTCAAAGGCGTAAACAAGCGCATACTCAGGTAAATTACTGAAATATGTTTACGTTATGTTTATGATTTCCAAGCTATGATTTTTACTGGACACGTAATTTTTGTCTCAATTGCAGTCCCTTTGCAAATTTCGTTTAACTTTTAAAAAATTCATTGATATTGAACAACTGAATGAAAATTGTTTGCCAGCTAAGTGCAGGGTAATATCAAGAAGATGCTTAGCAGCATCTGAGGTGGAATATGCCTCCCCATTGATGTAACCGTTACCTCTTACTTGGCACTTTATGAAAACGAGCAGTATCATCCACATTGGCTGTTCAGTATCATTATGTCCAAATTTTATCGTATCATGAACAAAAAGTTTATAAAATCAAACGATAAATATTTTAAATTAGTCATAGTTGAAAATAATCCCTATTATGAAGGATGAACTTTAACAAACATTTTGTTAAAAACGAATTTCAGTGCCTGTAATATAAACTTAACAGAACTTTTAGCAAACTGTATACTAACTTAAATAAAATGATACTTCGAACAGTTTTAAAGCGTACCGTCGAACCTTCTTAGCATATTTTGAAAAGTTTGTACAAAGTCCTACTTTACTCCAGTCTCTTTGCAAGTGTCGAAATCGGGATTATGGAGAATCAATTCTCGTTAGTATACTTAATCTTAAATTTCCAACATTACTTATATCTTTAGCACTTACCGCTGTATGAATTTCCAACGTGATCTTTGAGAATTTGGGGAAAATCTTTCGGAGCAATATTTTCAATGTCTACACTGCCGTAGATGAAATCCAATCTTTTCTTGAAAAATTCGACCATTGATTTCATAACCAGCTGGCATGTATGCTTACCAACGATTTGACACTGTCCGTTTAGTTCATACATCAGATGCACTTTGCGCCAGTCGTGCCTGAGAAGATAAAAACGTGTTGTTAATAACTGTTAAAAGTTTGCTAAGAACAAAATACACAAACGCTTACCTGTCCATTATAGACAGGAAGAAAAAAACAATGTCTCTGAATGATATAGTGCCTATCCGGATGGTCATGAAAAATTCATCATGGTACACTGTCTTTCTCTTCGTAAAGTCAAAAGTCAGTCCACCTGTCGTTATCAAAGGAGTTCCCAGAAATTTCACTACTCGGCCAACGTTTGCTGAAACAAAAGCAACAAAAATTAAATCAATATAAATTTGGATGAAAAATTGCTTTTTACTCTAGAACAAACTGCTGCTATAGAAAGATTATAGGGCCTAGATTTTATAAAGAACCAGGATAATAAAGATTTATCTTCACCTCCAATCACATTTTTCAGGGAATATATTTTTCGAAAGACATAACCGTTCGTACGGTCAGTTTCGCAGACTTGATATCGCTTTCGGTGGATGCGATAATAGAAAAAAGGAGAAAAACCTTTCTGCAATCTCTGACATGATCAATATTAAAATACCCGGTCTCTGCACTATACAAAAGAAACTCAATTTATACATAATTTATGGGTACATTTTCTTTAAAGCTTTCCCATGGTCATATTAGAGAATAAGGTTTCTGTGTACCTAATGAATAATCACACACGGGTCCCAGGAACAAATGAATGCATTTCGAATAATTTTCCATCGTTCGCAACTGTGCATATGTTGCATCGCAATCATCATCCTGAGCAGACACAAGTAATTTTAACCAAGGAGGGAACAGCCCGATTTCTCTAGCTCTTGATATTGCCAGATCTGAAATTGAACCACAATGATATAATCAAGGTTTTTTCTGATTATGTAAATTTGAATCCAATTTTGATATTATTGTCTCACAAATGAATGAATTTTATGATAAAGATACTGACCAAGCACAGGCAGAACTTTAGTCAATGAAACGTCATATCTCGGATCAGCCGGTAGAATAAGAGCGATTCTCAATTCGCACGTTAATTCTCCATTTTGCTTTTCGCAAGGAAGTTTACATTCTCTCCCAGAGTATGGTCCACTAAATATAGTTTGCCCTCTAGCTGGGCAGCAGATCAAGCAGCAGAAAATGCACACGGCGATTACTCTGCGGAACCCCATGAAAAATTGCACTAAATTATTGAACACACTACTGGACAAACAATTCGTCATCCACTTAACAAAAAGCACCAAAGTGAAGCACATTTTGCACCGATCGCTGCTTCTTTTTTCCCAATAACTTGTCCTACATTTTTACCAGAAAAAATGTATATATTTTTTACGCACTACACTCAACTAAATTTTTATCAGGTCTTGAACAAATATTATTATTGCAAATCGTTCGAGTCTCAAAAAGGCATACATGTTCTGTGATTCGATGCTAATTAATCGGCGGCACCGTTTTCGATAGAACTGAGATTAGCTCGATGATAAAAAGCACTCCGCGTCATCGGAAGGGAAAAATTAATTGGCAAAATAATGATAGGTCTTCCGAATTACGTGCCGCGGCATCTTGAAACTTAGCGCGATTACAACAACGTTGGTCTCTAATCAGAAAAACTAGTCAGACAAACGCGCTGTTATCGTCAATCTTCTGTATCATGTCAATAGATATGATATCAATTAATTTTTCATTTAAATCGGTATTAAAATATTATTTATAGATTCTCTTAGCTTGGTGAATTTCAAATGTATACGATTAGTACGGTTGAACGCAGATAGGAACTACAATTGAACTGTTTATCGTGTCAGGTAATATGTTGAATAATTAATTAATACTAGTTTTCAATGTTTGCATCGAGTGGATAAAAGAATTGTATTCTCGTCTCTGTTTTTTGCACCTGAAAACAAGAAAACGTGCACGTAAGAAATGCAAAATTTAAAGCAATCAGCTTGATTACAAATTGTAAATTTCATTATTTCTTGAACATGTAGAAAATAGCAACTTTAGTAGTATCAATTCTTTTCTTAGACACTTGCAGTATATTCATAATATAAAATTATCGCAATAATTTGATTGAATTACAAGTACTATAATTACTTGCGTAACACAAGAACGGTAGAATCAATATTTAAAACGATTTTCATAAAACATTTGCAAGGCAAATCAATTTTAAGCGCATTTCAAATATCGTAACTTTATCTAAAGTTGCAAAAATATTTTCTAATTGGAAATAATGAAATATCTTTGATAATTTTATTAAGTCATCAGAGAAATTTGTTAAACGTGGATAATTTAGATATAAAATTATAAGCACAGTTTGATCGAGCGCTCAACGCAACTCGTGTGTAAATAATTCAAGAGTGTGCTCAGATTTTTGATAAAATAATCAAACCGTTTCGAATTCTCAGCATTCTCAGCGCTCTGAGGTATCTGTTTTGACGGTTTTTACCCAAAACTTATCCTAGTCATTTTTTAGGCTTCTTTTGTACTAGAAAAAAAATATATATTTAAATTACTCAATATGAAATTCAATTTTATACAATTGCAATGAAAATGAACTTACTTATTCAGTTTCATTAAATCATTGGAGAGATACCTAATATTTTAGTATCAAAAAATTTATTATAATACCGTTTTCATACAAATATAATAAGAATGCCGTTTAAATACTGATAAATGAAGTAATACTTTAAATAAGAAGATGGTCAGTTTTGTATCAACGCTGCAATGTACGGATTTTTGTTGGCCAAGGCTTCATTTTTTAAATCTTGTATATGTGATTTCACATCGTTCGGTGATGCAGACATGTCGATCGATTTACATTTTTCGATGAACTCTTTGATGATTTCCTCACCAGCCTAAAAAGAAAAATGCAATTTTAAATCATTAGTATTGTTGTTCTCAATTGTGATTGAGAAACATTTTTAAATGTTTTATATATAAAAAATATTAAACGAACCTTGATTATTTTACGTTTAGTTTCAGGATCTTCGGAACCTTCAAATACAACTCCTTGCGCAGCTTCCAACTCGTTCTGTTTATGCTTAGCAAACTGAAATAACAAATTGTGCATGGATGTACTTCAACGTTATAAAAATGTAAAAATACTCGAAATAAAAAAATACATACGTCAATAATATCCTCTGGGAAATTGGCCATTTTGGCAACGTGAATTCCAAAACTCTGATCACAAATTCCAGGTTCAACTTTGTAAAGTAACACCAATCTTTCGTCTCCGACGATAGCACTGACGTGATAGTTTTTAACGTTAGTTAAATCTTCAGCCAGTCGGGTGATTTCATGGAAATGAGTAGCAAAAAGGCAGTAGGCGTTTACTTCTCTAGCCAAATGACTGAAATAATCAAAATATTAATTTAACTGCAAAATTAAAAAACATTCATTCTCAAATATTGCAGACTTACTCAGCAATGGCCCAAGCAAGTCCACATCCATCATAAGTGGACGTTCCTCTTCCCAATTCATCAATGATAACCAAAGAATCAGTAGTAACGTTCTGAAAAAAATCGATGTGATTATTTTGCTGCAATGTTACTAACATGTTAAAAAAAATTATGTTTTCCATTGCGTCTACCTTCAATATGGCAGCAGTTTCCACCATTTCGTTCATAAATGTTGACATTCCTTTGACCTGAGAATCATCTGCACCCAATCTAGCCAAAATTGCATCCAGTACTGATATTTTTGCCTTTTCACAAGGAACAAAACTTCCAATATGAGCCATCAAAGCAACAACTGCAACGCTACGAATGTACGTACTTTTTCCTCCCATATTGGGACCAGTGATGATACAAAAATCAGAATCCTCTGGAAACCGAAAAGACATTTATTAACATTTACTTGAATGTAATTAAAATGTTAAAACAAAGGGTAGTGCAAGAAATTCACTTCGTTTGAGATGAACGTCATTTGCAATGTAATTAACGCCTTCTTGCAACTCCAAGCAAGGGTGTCTTGCTTGAATAAGATGAATCTCTCCGGTTTCACTTGGCATCATTTCCGGTCTGATGTAATGTTGAAATTTGCCACTTCGTGCTGCTACTGCGAAACTCGTCAATACGTCAAGTGTGGCAATGATTCTTCCAAGACACTTGATACAGTCGCTATAGCCGGCTGAAAATCAATTATCCAGATTGAATGTACTTGTTCACGCTTCTTTTTAGACATAAAAGTTATATTGAATGGAATGCAAACCGGCTATGGAGATGATTTCATCGACAACTTCTTTTTGCTTATCGTTGTACTTCTCTTTGACGGCCAAATAATCGTCATTCAATTCCGTCAACTTGTCAGTTCTAAATTTCACTCCAGATGTGTTTGAATCAAAAATAGTGTACTTGGGCTTATCTCGAACAATTCGTTCATCTTTTAGCGTAACGCGAAAATAGTATCCAAATTGTTGGGTTGATTCCAACTTCACTTTCGCAGATTCCACGCCCAAGTTACTGACAGTTTTTGACAACTGCGATTGAATTTCTTCTTCTAACTCATCGATTTCGCCTTTGAGAGCTATAATGATTGCACAAGTTTAAAAGTTTAATCATATTTTAAGTTCAAAATGATTATCAACTTTATAACAAAATGGATAAATTTTACTTTTTAATGCGTCATCAAAGTCCGCGTTTACAAGAAAATCGCCTTTTTCTACGGCATCCATATCGATAGTTTGCTCAACCATTTCCTGAAATTTGGCCATATCTTCGACGGAAACCTTTAACGGATCAATGAACATAGCTTTGAATGTAGCGGAATCTGATACGGACGTAAACTTTTCCAACAATCCTGGCAAATGCGAGACGTACAAGTATATCCTGAAATAAAAAAAGAAACATTTGATTGAAACGTTGATAAGTAAGATGAATCTCGTTCTTCTAATATAGTTAATTCGATTCTAACTTGTAACAATCTTGTAGAGTGGCCCTTTTCCTGGTCATCTTTTTGGCTAATTGTTGCAAATCGGGAACACGCCGCAAATGATCTTCGTACAGCAAACTCAACAAATCAGAGTCGTTCAAGAGAAATTCGACAACATCGTGTCGTTCTTTGATTAGCGCCAAGTCACGAAGTGGCTGCCTGATCCATTGAGCAAGCATTCGATGACCCTGCGCGGTTCTACACTTGTCTAAGAGTGCGAGCACACTCGTAAGAGCACTCCCCTGATGACCGTCACTTTGATACTCAATATTCAAGGCTTTGATAGCAGCCATATTTAGACGTAAAAATCGTGACTGCTCTATTTGCTTCAGTGTAAACTCATTGTGATTGCCATCTTCTGCCATAAGCTGCAATTGATAAGATCGTCATTGATGATTAATCTAATAAATATTTATGAATCTAACTCATCCTTCATCTACATACAACGATCCCGATACTTACGTCGAGGTATTTAATTAGAGCAGCTGTCGAAGACATCGCTAAGCTTAAATTGGTTTCTGGCAAGATCTGAGCATTCTTTTGTTGTCCTTTTTTAAACTTGATCAAAGTTGTCAAATCCTGGATTACAGAGTCAGACGAAAACTCATTCTTCTTTCGCAAAGTTACCATTGTGTTGTTTCTTGTCATTAGCTGCGAAAAAGTAAACCTATAAAATTCTGATTGAATGTAAAACAGATAAAGAGTTATAAATGATTTAAAATCTTACATCGTTTACAATCTGTGAATCTGGACTTGACTCTTGAATGAGAAGACATTCTTTTGGAGCCAAAGTAACGACAAGCGATTCTAGATTGCTGAAAGCTTCGTCATCTTTGAACTCGCAAACTGAAATAGTTGTTGATATAGCGTCAATACAACTGACTCCTACAACCTGATCATATAAAACAATATTAATTAGCCTGAAAAAAATGAAGACCTTTTGTTGCTTTCTTGAAATATAATTTTATACCTTTGACTTAGCGTCCGATCCAAGTTTGACTGCAATGACCACCACTCCAACAGCCTCATCATTGTTACCGAACAGAATGTCTTCAAACTGGCTCAAATTTCCAGGTGATCCGAAGCTCTCAATGACCCAGTCATTCTTCCTTGCGTTTCCCTGATTTGTATAGACTTCCACTCGGTATTGCTTCACCAAGAGTAAATCTTTGATAAACTGTTCGAAATGATTTTTGTTCAAAATCACGGAGTCAATTTTGTTTGGTTCTGAAAACAAAATGAATAAATGAAATAAAAATCACAACTAAAAAAAATGTCCCATGGTAGTTGTTACAATTTTAAAACTAATCAGATTTACCTGACCCAATTTTTTTACATATCGCAGTGGTTTTGAAGATTTCCTGAGCTGCGAACAAAGCA
This sequence comes from Trissolcus japonicus, assembly GCA_030522925.1. NCBI lineage: Eukaryota > Metazoa > Arthropoda > Insecta > Hymenoptera > Scelionidae > Trissolcus > Trissolcus japonicus. The sequence goes on along the minus strand of JAPYZS010000119.1, from coordinate 50,847 downwards.
TCGCTTCCATGGAGAGTGTAATATTCCACACGGTTGAAAAATCGAATTGTAGTCGATGGTTTCTGGAAAATAAAAAGTTAATTTAATTAATATTTATTTTATTCGACGGATTGTGATGAATTGCAATTCACTTAATTTATTAAAAACCCCAAATTTATAATACATTAAAAAAGTATAAATGCTTTAATTTAAAAATAAAAATACTTTTCTCGCAAAATTTTAACTAAAATAACAATCAATCAATATTATTATGATGTTAAACTTTTGATTAAACATTGAAGCTACAGAAATGTAATCGAGTTGTCTATAATCGACAGCATTTGATGTTTAATATTCAACTGATCTGTTTTCGGCATGTGAAATATTTTTCGGGCCAATGCGAACATGAAAAAACATCCCGTTAATCGCTCCGGCATAGTTATTTGAATGAAAATTCAAAGAGAGTTGTAAAATTTAACGTTCGATCAATAATTCATACTTGTTTACATCAGAGGAACAATTTTTGCATAAACGTGTCAATGTAATTTTACACACAAAACTCGAAAATCAGTTAAAGTAAAAACATTTCAACTTCCAACATTTTTATTGGACATTAAATTTTATACATTTATCAAATACTTTTAATTTCATAGAAACTGTCTGTAAAGACATTCTAACGACTCGGGTATTTGTCTGCAATGGATGTTGACATTTAAGTGCATAAAGGTCGGTAAGATTGTATAGACATACAATTTTAGCGGCAATAAACCGGTCATTCTGATTCTCAGATTCCTCTTCTGTTTCTACAACACCACATCTGTTTTTTCTCAAACCACGAAAAAAAAAAGTTCTTCCACTTCGTTCTTCTCGTTATTTTCCTTTTTTTATATCTTCCTTCCTGTACGGTGCAGACTTAAGATACGTCATGTCAGTTATTTATCATTGCTTGTGACTCTTAACGTCAACCGTAGTTGCCCTTGACATATTTAATCGCGTGAAAGACAAATCTTAATATTTTGTATTCTTCATTCACAATCTTTCATTTCTATTGTAAATTAATTTTTTCACATCCAATCTGTTTTGGCATCGATATTTATTAATTAAAAAAAGAAAAATAAAATTGGTTCGATAATTTTTTTTAATCTAATTTTAATTCGCAGTAAAAATGAAGATCTGAAAATTGTATGATATAACCAATTAGTTGATTTAATGACTCAAGTTTAGAAAATTATAAATACACAAGTGACTAAAAGAAACAGATCTGCCATCGCGAAAATAGAGTTGATTCATTGTCCCTGGAAGAGCTTCGTCAACAGTGGACAATATTACTGATGCGCAATCAGCCGTTTCTTAAGAACAATGCCGGGTCGAATAAAAATGTTGTATTTGTGTTGATGAGTGGGAAATATTGTTGGAGAAGTTAAACAGATCAATGTAAAATTTTGTTTACCGTCGCGACAAGATATAAGAGGTCAGAGGTTGGATCTTGGTAGATTGACGATGCGAGTGAAAAGTAGGCTATCGAACGTCGCGGCGAAAATTCCTGGACGTTCAGGCGCGAACGCACCGTTCGTCTCATTTTCATGAGACAATCGATGATTAATACCGATGTCTAATTAACGTGAAGTGTGGGTGATATTATGCACGCGCAGCAAAACCAGAGTAACAGTGACCTTGCGCTATTACCAGGAATCATAATCGAATTATCCTTTCAGAGATTGTGACACATCATTCACTGTCATTATTTATTTTTCTTGCAATCAGTTTTTCTCCCCTTATGATATGAAGAATACAAAAATGGATTTTTACTGTAGAAAAGAAATTAAATTTGTTAATTGGAAACACAACAGAACAAAAGTAATAAAAAAAAGAAAAAATATTGAAAAATAGTAATTATTTAATTGGAATGTATTATTGTTTGTAATGTGTAACATGAAAATTGTTGTTTATAACACTCAATGATATTGGGATGCTTAGAGCACGAGAGATGTTCTTAGAAATTTTGCAAGGAGTGGTAAACAAACTACAAACTACTAAGATATTAGAGAACTTTCAAAGTCATGGTTCATGAGAGAGGGGACAAAAGCATAAATGTAATCGAAGTTGATATCTTCAGTTACATGTTTGTAAATGGCTTTGACGAGAACATTTTGTGAATCCGCAAAGTTATTTCCAGTTGCCAAATTCTTGCTGGCCATTCAATAAGGTGAGTTTTGACGTAGTATAACATTTTTTCTCTAATGTATTTTTTTCTCTACAACATTCAACTTTTTTACAAATTTAAAAAAAAAGTGGCACTGGTTATGTAATGTTCATTTTTGGTTTTCTATTTGTACAATCCGGTCGATGTTTTTCGAGAAGAATAATAAAAAATAAAAATCCCATTATCAATTGAAAAGTATGTGACAAACTTAACCAACATCGTGAATCAGAAGTTATGAGTGACAAAAAGTTAAACTAATCAATTTTCCAATAAACAGATATCTCAATTTATTTTATATATTTGAAGAATCTCCGTCATTGCGGGAACAATTACATAACTAAGATGCATGATCAGGGAACATATCTATCAATTTTGATTTTGTTAAACATTCCAGATTAACTGAAAAGCATTCGCGTCTCGTATTACATAAGTGAAATTTAATTTCCAACCAGTTATAAGCTAAAGACCACAAAATGTCTGCGAAATCAAGAGAACTGACAAGTTTCGATCATTAAGAGTGATTTATAATACACTGATTGATAATAAACATATTCTAACTTTATAATTGTCCATTGATGAATTGATTGCAATTGCAATCAATTCGTCGATTGGCGCTCCTTTCAGTTTTACGATTAAGAAAAATTTGAATATTTAATTTTGATGTGTGGATGAAGATTTATTTTTATTTTTCAATGATCTAATTACGACTGTTAAACCTTGACATTATTCGTTATCCTGAATCTCCCCCTGTAATTAAAAAATTGGATAATTTATTTCATTTTTCAGCGCCTGCAAGGTTTCAGTCATGTTGCAACCAGTGATCCTGGTTACCTTAGTGGGCTGGGCACTGTCAGCACCTCAAGGTTGCTTAGAACCTTGTGTCCTACAGGCATCACGTTTGCCGACGTATCTAGACTTCTCCAAACCTGGAAATTGGTCAGAACATAATGAATACGATTCAGATGGTGGTAAAGGAAAGGTGCACGAAGAATATGGTCAAGTTGAGAGTGGAAACGCACGAGTGAGGTATTTCAAGAAGAACTTCACTTCTTCTTCCAGAGGGGGTAGTGGTCAGATGGGAGACTTCTCTAGTTACCAACTCTTACATCAATCCAGGGGCGGGTTCCAAACCAGTGATTCTTTACCAAAGCCGGTTCAAGATTCAATACAACAAACCCTCGATAGGACTAGGGACCAACTTAATCAGATAAGAAGTCAGACACAGCAAACTATTGACCAGTCCTTGCAGCAGGCCGCGTTCCAATCCAGAGGCGCGTTCCAAACCAGTGATTCTTTGCAAAATTCAGTTCAAGGTTCAGTACAGCAAACCCTCGATAGAACTAGGGATCATATTAACCAGATACGAGGTCAGACACAGCAAACTATTGACCAGTCCCTGCAGCAGGCCAGAGACCAATTGGAACAAAGCAGGGACATCTTGTCTAGGAGTGGTGTGGTCCAGTCCGGAGGCCAGTCAGATAATTTTGGAGTCAGAGGGTTGGAGGAGACTGGAAGCACTCGCGTTCAATCAGGTGGAGGTGATTTTCAAAGCCGAGACAGGTCAGGTGGGTCCGTGCATAGTTTGAGGGATGGTAGTCAAGTTAGGGAATACGAAGAACACGAAGAACGTCACCACGAGGAGTCTTCGTCTCAGAAGACTTCGCATTCTTATACGAACAGGGAGGTCACTTCTCAACAGGCAGTCGCTAGGATTCCTCACTACCATTACAGAACTGAAAACGGCCAGACTCAACAGATTGTGGCTCGCAATACAAATGTGGGCGATTTTAATAACCAAAACTCAAACCAAAACTTCCATCAGTCTTTTAGACAGCCTTCCGGACAGTTTGGAGTGGGGGTGATAGATCTGAAAGATGATATGGTTGAGTGTGACCTGGACCATGATACCCAGCAGACTGTCCCTATTGGTCAGGTGAAAAGGATGAGAAGAAATGCGGAGGTTGGTGATGCGGAAGATGACTCACAAGATGAAGACAGCGGCGATGATGAGGACTTCCAGCAACAGCGCCAGACTTTTGATAAGGTTAACAGTTTTGATCAACAACCTGCAAGGGGTCAGGATGATCGAACCATTGGATCGTTTGATTCTGGTAGAAACTATGATTCCACTACAAGGCAACCAAGTCTTAGTAGACCTAATTACCAGGCCAATACGGCGGCACCTAATAGAGCTAACTGGTTCCCCAGGTACCATGGGATGCACAACGCTCCCAGCGAGGGGGATAACATTCATGTGGATGAACACCAAAATCAGGAAAGAGTGGTTGAACATGGTTCTACCGCAAGACCATTTTGGCCAATCGCATCAACAGCCAGGGCTGAAGTTGATGATATGAAGGGGTTAATGGAATCTCTTCTGATCCCTGAAAATTATGATAGTGAGGAGATGAGAAAAGCTATTGGACAGATTAGGAAGGAGCTTAATCACACGTTTTATAGTCAGTATGGAAGCGGGGACCAGGTTGAATTGAAAAACAACAGTGAACAAACGTCTAACCAATACGATGACCAGACTCAGGAACCATATCCAAACCTGATGAAAATTGCTCCAACCAGCGGCTACAGTGGATATCCTCAAGGTAACATCCAGTTGAATCAGAACTCAAATTACAATGCAGGTAGATCAAGTGTGGCGAATGAAAATCCAGAACAAAAAAGTCAATTGAATTATGATGGACAGGGTATGAATCTGGATCAACAAGCAAACAGTCCAAGTTCATATGGCAAACATGATGAACAACAGACTGTCGGTCAACATAGTGTAGAAAGACCCAGTTACGTACCAGAACGTCCTCAGAATTTCCACAACTATCATCACAATTACTACCAGAATCGATACAATGATCATCCAATGGCACCAGGATTCCATCAGATAGACGTCTATCAGAGACCTCCCAGAATCTACAGTCCCCACGAACAGCCTGGAATCGTCTTTGCACCTAATCCTATGCTTCATCCTTCTGTAAAAGTCGAACAGTTGATCCCTGTGAACAAAAACTGGGAATCTTACAGAATGGAAGCTTTAAATCATTACTCTGACATCCATAAGGAACCACCCCAACACGATCAATCATACCACCAATCTACTCAAAATCCATTGTACGATCATAGAAGAGGTAGCAGTGGTTCTAGACCAGAGTATGAAGGTGTCCAGAAACCTTGGTCTTATAACCAAAGATTTGAACCTGTCGGGTCAACGGATCAACGTGAAACTCAACTGGGACAGGGAGACATCAATTATCCAGACAAACCTTACGCATTTGGCAGACCTTATCCTTTTAATCAGAGACCCGCAGAGCACCAAGCATTGTGCCCAGTATATCCGCAAGTTACCAGTGGTGTTAAAACTAGCCGCAGACCCCAGATGGTTCCTTGCAACCAACTGAGCTCCACCGTCAGTCCAGCAGATCATTTGAATCCTGTTGGATCTTCAGAAAGATCTAGGCCAGATTCTCATTATAGACCTCAATATTCCAGATCAGGGACAATCAGATCGGATGACTTAGAAAGGTACAGGGGAGACATCCCTCTGGTTGAACCACTCGGTGGATCAACAAGAAGACCTGCGACCATTTCAACCACGGCAAATCCCATTGAAGATGACACCCAACAAAGACAACAAAGTCATAATGAGGATGGTTATCTGCAAGCACCCAGACAAGAAAACCAGTACCCTCAGAGAGCCTCGAATCCACAATATGAACAAGAAAGGAACCAGCCCCAATGGTCTCGTGAAATCGACAGCACAACGATGCGAGACAATTATCATAAGTTCATGGGCGACCTCACGAACAGCGAACCCTACAGCTCTGGCACTCGGCGGCCTAGTTATCCTAGAACTGACCAACAGCAAGCCGATCACCAGTTTAGGGATACAGAAGTTCAACTTTCAACAGATCTATCTGTAAATAATCAACGCTTATCAAACCATCAGACTGATGGAGGACAGCAAGAACAACATCAAATTTCAGTCAGGTCTGATAAACTTGCTCAGTCGACTGGTTCACGTCTCGATCAGATCACGGCAGACGAACAGTGGGCTGCTACTCAGAGAGTTGAAGACGTCATTCCTTTGCAAGGGCAACCATCAGCTGATTTACAAGCTCCGGTTGAACTTGCATCTGAAGTTACAACTCCTGCCAGTCCAGGATTTTGGAAGAAAATCGGAAATAAAATTACGAACACGTACGACAAGGCCAAAGAAAAAGCTAAGGAAGTTTTTGGTTGATTAGTATACATGATTAAGAACTTGGAACAATTACGATTGAAATAAAGAAATTATCTGTTCGTCGTAATTATAATTTTCTGATTAACATTAGATTTATTTTGTAGTTAGTTCAGAATATATTTTTAAATGCAAAACTTACAGGTTTTGTAATTTTTGTAATTGCTAGAACATGACAGTGTGATAATTAAAATTACTGCAAGTTATAATTTGTTGATTCTGACATAAGATCGATATAATTTATTGATTTTGAATACGAGTCGTTTCATTTTGAAGTTTTTTTCTTATGCTAAGTCATTGTATGAATAAATACCAAAATGTGCATTTTTCATCCCAAATAAAAGTTTAATTTATTGTTAACAAGAATTAGATTTATTTACTGACCTTTTACTTCTGAATTTAGAACAAAAATTTTCAATTTCTGGAGTTGTCAATTTTCGGAATGAACTTATAAAACTAATTATTTTTTCATGAAAGATAAAATAAACCCATCCAACTTGAATAATGATCTTAGCTGAGATGAAGTAAATGAAATCGCTATGACTACGTAAGTGCATTTAGGAAACGCTGTTTAACTTAGTAAATCCTTCACTGTCCTTGTTTTAAAGGAATCGCTTTCTTTTCATTAATATTCTAATTTTCTTTGTCATATAAAATTGGAGTGTGACATTTTATAATGTCGTATTTTCATTATATTACATTTTAATACGTATTGATTTTTTAAAAAAGATTAAAAAAGATTTAAAAAAGAAAAATATTCAAATGCTATTACTTTCTTTAGAAGCAGAAAAATTTAGCCATAGACAGCGGCCAATGTCTGGCATACATTTTTCAGATTTATAATGATTTTATGATATGGAGGGTGAGACAAAGATTTGTGCAGCGACCATGAAAATCACAATTCTTGGACATCTTACGTAATTTAGTTCTCAAACTAAACTACGCAACTTCCCGTTTCTATAAATTGAATTTTTGTCGCTTTTCGTAATACGAAAAACTAAAATAAAAAAACTGTCTCAAAAATTACAAATAAAATAACAAGTATTTATTAGATTAAACGATTACACAAAGTGTAATTTTGTTAATTGAATTTCGCAATATATAATATGAATAAAAATGTTTATACTTTGATTTCAAGAATGTTTTTGCAAAAAATTCATTTTTAAATTAAAAGTGTCAAAGATCAAACGGAGGGAAGTTATATTACAATAAATTGCAATTCATTATAAAAAGTAGGGTATCAAGAAACGCCATGTAAGTTCAAGTTCATCGTACTAATTGATTACGTTTCGCTAATGAGATCAACGTATAAATCATGTTTTTATATTTTTGTAAAATAAATGAAAACCGTCTCAAATTAATTTTAGTTTAAAGATGTTTAATCTAATTTAAATTTAAAAATATTAAACCTTTTCTTTAATTAAATTTCTTATGGAGTAAAAAAAGAAGAAAGAAGACAAAGATTCATGCGTCATTTCAAATCTATATTCTCAATTTCGAGGGAAGTCATTAATTATCATCCAGTATATCGGAATTAGGAAATGCATAGAAAAAAAGTTCAAGGCTAATAATCACCGAAATCAGAAATTGAAAAAAAAAAAACAATAAATAACAATACAATTTCAGAATCAGAACAATATACTAATAAAATTTATATGAAAACGTGATTAAAAAAAATTGCGAATTAATGTAGTGTATAATCTAAGCAATAACATGTTTTATCTTTTTGTTACGTTGAACAGTTTTTTCCTATTCAAAAGATAAATATGGTTTCACTTTGTGTCCCAAGATGACGCACATTTTTTAATATAAAAATTATGCATCCATATCCGTAGATAAAATTAAATTCATTAGACAATTTTCATGTAAACAAGAATAATTTATTGTCATGATCTTAAAATGCCGGGAAGATTAATTAGAAAAGAGGAGAAATTATCGACAAGTGATATAGGGAAGAAAGATTTCAATGTCAGGGTGCAGATGAGAGGGGGCAGCAAGAACACATATGTAAAAGAAGACGCATTTGAAGATTTCAGTCGAATATCTGAAAGTCCGGCAAGACGCACACAATTTGGTGGTAGTCTTTCAGACGGTTAAGTCTAGTGATTGCTTTACATACAAACATCTCTATCTCAGATTAATTACAACATTGCTGTGTTTTTGCAAAGGTACGTTACTATTCATTGTTACAATTATTTTCAATATTCACATTTCCAGATGTGATTCATTCAATAATATTCAATGCAAAAAAAAATATTAATGTTTTCAAACTTGAATAATTTAACCAGAAAATATAGATTATATTAACGGATAAAATTTATCACCCCAATAATAACGATAACGACTTATTTTTAATTTAACCAGAAGATTATAATGGTAGAAGATTGCAAAATTTGCGTGCACCTGATATCATTAGTGGTCACTCAATACGAAATTTGCATTTTCATAATCCCCCCCATTCATTCATCATTTCGTTCAACTTTATCAATATCAATGCGTTCATTAATTTGGTACTAATGATACAAATTAATTATTTAAAACCTGTCATTTTTCGCTTTAATCTTTAGATTGAATTTCCTTTTAAAAATGACCTTACTGTCACTGTCTATTTTCCCCTCTACTTCGCAGACTGACAATGAAGACCACCGCGATCTTCTTGATCCTCGTCGGGTCTGCGTTATCAGCACCCGATCCGAATGGCTGCATCGAATCCTGTTTCAATAAAAGATTGGCGGGCCTGCGTGCAGAAGCGCAAAACGGTGACTACTTGAACAAGCCAGGAAACTGGTCCGAGCACAATCAGTACGTCACCGATGGTGGTCACGGCAAGGTGCACGAGGAGCACGGTCAGTACCAGGACACGTCCAAACACCTTCGATACTTCCGCAAAAACTACAGCGCCTCGTATGGTTCGGGCGACGCGGGTTCGATCGAACATTTCGGCAAACTAGCAAGTGGTTCCGACGTCTACGGGGGGGATGGTTACAATCTTTTTGAGCACAGCGGCCACGAAGCTTTCCAGGCTCATGCCCAGAGAGTCCAGTCCTTTTTGGAATCCCAGAACGCAGCCATTGAAGAGATGAGAAAACTCACATTGGGAAGCAGCGCCTCGCACCATAACAGTGCCGCTAGGCTAGAAGACTTGGGTCACTCCGAGAACACCCTGGACCAGAGCCAGCTGCACAAGCACATCGGTGGAACCGGTTACGAGAAGGGGTTCGAGGAGCACGGCCAGGCGCAGCATGGGCCAACCCACATCAAATACTACAAAAAGAATTACACCGCCAGTTTCCAATCGACCGATTTGCCTGTTTCTTCCCTAGGCCTTCATGATTCCCAGGGTTACCAAAATTCTTACGGAAGGGAGATCGACAGCCAGAACAGCAGACTTGCCGCAGGCTCCGCGAATTACGGCCACGAGTCTTACGAGTCCTCCAAGAAGGTCCACGAAGTCCCAGCCACTAACGCGAATCAATACAGAGGATACTACTCCAGCTCGGATACCTTGAGGGGAGACCAGCCCGGACTCGACAATCTTCCTCTTGTCCAACCTCATGCGAGTTCCGCCGGAGTCTCCTCTGGCAGCGCCTTCCAAAAGTCGGCTTCTTATCCATCTTCCAACTACCAGAGAGGTGCTTACAAGGAGGAAAGTTCGGTCCAGGGCAGCGGCTACCAAAGCGCTGAAATTGTCCCCGAGGTCCACCCGGGACACGTGAGAAGTTACGAAGAGAGTCACAATCATCATACCAGTTACAAAGAGACCGTCCCTCGGATAGGAACTGCTGCCTACCAGCTGGCTCGTTATCAGGCGCAAAATCATGGCTCCGGTTTCGCACACCACTCTGGCTACGCTCACCAGTCTGGATATTCTCAGCAAAGCTCTTTCCAGAGCCACGGAAGGAATACCTACGTTGGACAGGAGAACTCGGCCGGTCACATCTTTGGATCTCCTAGCAGTGAAAAACTCGTCGCCGGCATGCTAGATTTGGGTCACACTCACAACGCTGATTGCGTCCATGAATCCAACCAGGCTCAGTATTCCTCTCAGTATATGAGGAAACATTGAACTTAAACGATTCTCAACACTTTTTTTCTTTCACTTTTCCTTTATCTTTTTGTATTTTTTTTTTACTTTTGTATGTTGCATTTAAATTGATGAAGTACGATCTACAATAAATTAATAATAATGTAAAGTACTTTGACTGAGCCAAGAATAATGAAACAGAGTTGATGGATCTTTTAGCAGCGAAAATTTTAAGATGTTCCGAGAGAAATAAACTCATTTGCCATTCATATTTACGTCTGTAAGTTGTTCATAAACATTACAAAACATTGTAATCAACGCACACTGAATAAATCATGCTCTTTTGGTATCGTTCGTGTAATAATGTAAATTTTCTACCATAGTATTATTTCTCATCGTACGCTTCGTGATGATAAATAAATTTTATGAAACAAAAAAATAAAACGTTTTCATAATTTCTTTAACATTGCACAACATTTGTTATTTTCAGATTAATTACTTTTTCTCGTGCTATAATATTTATCTGTTTCAATTTTATTTATCTTTTCATTCCAAGACTCATGAAAAATTTTATAAATTGAAAATAAAAACAAATAACGAAACTTTGTGCAAAATAATCTAACAAAGTAAAGTCTGAGCCTACGTTGGTTTTGTCGTTAATTGAAAAGAAATAAAAAAATACCTCTGGCAAGCTCCGGAAAGCCCTTACAAAAGACTGCTGAGTTGTAGTATCTGTAAAAATAATCAACAATTATTACTTGTAACAATATTGTCAATAACAAATATTGACATTCTTCATAGGTTAGAAATGTAACGATACAAACCGAGATTTAACTGTTGATTCGGTGTAACAGCCATTGTCGCTGACAGTGGAAACCAAGAGCTCAAAACAATAAAAAGCTCCTTGTGATGAAACTTTGTGCAAACACTGTTTAAAAACGAAATGCCGGTTGAGCACGCTACAGTTAGGCCGCTGAACCTTTTCTCTTGTTAGAAAACAATCACACAAAGAAAATATTCCCGGGCTACTGCTCAAACGAGTTTATTCAACTGCGCACGCGCACGGATGTCTTTCACAGCAGCCACTGGATAGAGAATGACAGAAGATCCCTTTTCACTCTGCTTGACACTTTGCTCCTAACCTAAAAATGAAAAAAACGTGTGTAAAATAAACGTGTTTATTATGTACGAAATTTTATGGTAGAATTTACTTGTTGTACATTTTCAAAAATGTCAAACTTGTTCGAAGATCGTGACGACGAACAGGGAACTGAGGATTTTAATATAAACAGCGAATATGCCAAAAATTATGACAAGTGGAGACAGAAAGAGGAGATAAACAAGTGTAAGATTTCAATCTCAATGTTGTTTTCTTCATTTATTTATTTGTTTTTTTAATTTCAATCTTTTAGGTAAATTGCTAAGGAATGAAATTTAATATGAAATTTAATTGTTTTTCTCTCATTTTTAGTAAAAACGAAGTATGGAGATGTGGACCCCGAATCTGGTTCCTCGAGTGAATCTTCAAGTGATGATGAAGAGGTAAAAAAAATAAAGGTTTTAAGGTGGAACATTCTTTTATTAAAATAAATTAAACAAAATCATGATAAAATATTTGTGTTATAGGCATTGGATGAAATCAACGAGAAGGATTTTCTCAAAACATTGGCCTGTCTGAAGAGCAGAGATCCAAAAATTTATCAACAGGATGTGAAATTCTTCGAGGACAGAAAACCAGATGAATCAAAGAAGGAGAAAAAAAAGAAAGATGGACCGCTGTTGTTGAAAGATTATGAGAGAAAGCTTCTGTTTGAAAAAAATGGTGAGAACAGTGACGATGACGTGGTTGAGCCAAAAACACTGACTTATGTCCAGGAGCAGCAGATGATCAAGGAAGGTTTCAAGTCACTTTTGAATAACGAAGATGATGATAATGAAGATGGACTGTTAGCAAAAAAAGAAAAAACAGAAGAAGAAAAGAAAAAGGTACGACTGAATGCAATCTAGATAAATAAAAAATGCAAATTAAAATGAAAAACATATGTGAAACATAAATAATTTGGATATCTATTTGTTTTAGGAAAATGAGGTGTATGTGGAATGGCTGAAAGGACGCGAAACAGAAATAAATTCTAAGGAAAAATCTGAACTTAAACCGTTGCGTGATTATTGGAATGATCCAAACCTTGACGCGAGTGAAAAATTTCTGCGGGATTATATTTTGAATAAAAAGTTTTTGGAAAATGATCAAGGCGAATATGAAGATGACCACTATAGAATACACGATAGCGAGGACAACTTATCAGAAGATGAAAATCATGTTGAAAAACAGGAAGAGTTTGAGCACAAGTACAATTTCAGGTTCGAGGAACCGGACCAAGAATTCATCAAAAGGTAGTTATTTTTCTATGAAAATTTCTTTTTGTAATTTGTTATCAAAGAAATTATTCAGTATAAAAAAATTATTCAGTATAATTGATAAACAATTGCATTCAAATAATTTCAGATACCCTCGAACGATTGAAAATTCCATGAGGAAGAAAAATACGAAAAGAGCTGAGAAAAGAGCAGAATTGAAGAAACGTAAGGAAGAAGAAAAAGTTCGTCGTAAGGAAGATTTGAAACAACTGAAAGCCATGAAGTTGAAAGAGATTCAAGAGAAGATCGATAAGCTGAAAGAAATCAGCGGTAATGAATTTGAATTTATTTTCCCTTATAAGACTGTTTTAGAAATAGTACATATTTTGATTGCTCATTTTTCTTCGAAATGTTTAGGAAACGATGACATCAAGTTTGAACATTTGGATTTGGAAGGTGAATTCGATCCTGAGGAGCACGCAAGAAGGATGAACGAAATTTATAACGACGAATTTTACGCCCAGCCAGAAGGAGATGTGAAACCCCAGTTTCCCGATATTGATGAAGAATTGGAACTTGAATCAACCTGGGATACGTACGATCCGACAGCCGAGAAAGATGACGACAACGATTGCGGAGAAGAGGATGGGCCACATTGCGAAGACGAAGAATTCAATGTAAAAAAATATTGTATGATTTAGACGGTCGTTGGACGGTGGCAATTTGGTCTAAGCGAGATTGATTTGTATTTTAGATGGACGCTGACTATGATCCGAAGAAAGGCGTTCAAGAACAGTTGATTGACAGTATGAAACGGAGAAAAGGCAAAAGAAAAAGCAAATTCCGTGAGATGTTGAAAAAGGAGAAACCGCTTTTTGACCCCGAAAAGTATTCGGATTTTCAAAAGTACTATGACCAGTACTATTCTTTGGACTACGAGGACATGATTGGCGATCTTCCTTGTCGGATGAAGTACAACAAAGTGGAACCCAATAGTTATGGATTGACCGTCGAAGAGGTGAGCTCATCAAATTTAAAATGAAAGAAAAGCAGAAGCAATTAATTTGGTGGTTAATTTATTCATACGACACGATAATTGCCAACGATCATTAACCGCTTTGTCTTTAGTGCTAATCATTTTAATTGACTTTGCGAGAAATTACAAATGGAAAATTACTAGGACGAAATTAATATGTGTCGTTTGTAGATCCTGATGGCTGACGATAAAGAGTTGAATAAATGGTATTCATTGAAAAGGGCTCTTCGAATCAAAAATCCTCACGTCGAAAAAAATGAGGCAAAAACATTTAACGAAAGGAGAAAAAATGAACAACTGATGAGAAAAATTTTGCCGAGTTTATTCAGGTGAATGAAATGCATAATTATTACCTATTTTCATGTTCTTTCATTCCTTTTATAAATTAGAACAAACAAATTAAAACTAATTGATTTAACAGAAATCCGGACGAGGAAGAAGAGCCAGAGAAGGCGGAAAAAACTGAATCAGAAGTTGCCAATGCGCCCTCGAAATCCTCCAGGAGAAGAAAAAACAAGAAACTTTCGGTAGGTTTTCGATTGGTACTAATTCCATCGAAAGTTTATTCTAATTAAATTCTTTTCTTCGGCAATTCAGTTTTACGAAGTTTATTAATTGGATTTATTATTGGAATTGGAATGAAATTATTATTGATTATTATCAACTTTCAATTTTTTATAGCAAAAGATTGAGACCAACGATGTGGACACAAATAAAACAGAGCCAGAAGCAGAAACAGTTCTGAAAGAAACACCAGAACACGATCAAGAAGAGGTTAAAAATGAAACTCAACCGAACAATCGTAAGCGAAAACTCAGTGAGGATAAAAAACAAGACGCTGAACCTGAAGCGAAGAAGAAGAAGAAAAAGAAGAAGAAGAAGAAGAAGAAGATCATCGCCAATGGATTAGAACCTTCCCCTCAAAAGAAAGCTGAAAGCCAGCAAGAAAAACCGAAGAAAACTGACAATGCAAAATTTGCGACCAAGAAGCAAAATGTCAAAAAAGGAGCTGGATGGAAAAAGGAGAAAGATTCCGGTGGTCTGATGAAGATCGCAGAGGACACAATCAAGGGTTACGATATGAATCCTAAAAAGTTCAAGAACAAATTCAAATACGGAAAGAATAAATTGTAAATAAAAGTGGTGCAAATGTACGACGTTATGAATTGTTTTAATAGAATAAAAATGTTTTATACTGTAATAGCTGATCGAACTAGGATATATAATTTCACTTGAATACCTAATTAGAATAAGACAACCATTTACAACTGTTAGTGCAGCGAGGCTTCCATTTGTTTTTTTTCGAGTCCCCACAGTATTTGATCACAATCAACATAATTACAATTTGAAAGCTGCCACTCCAATGGGAGTTCCTTTATTGAACAAAGTAATAGCAGGCGTATGTAATCATTTTGAGTACACTTCATGTTACGCAGACGTAAACTGATTGTCAGATATCGTGGGCAAAGGTGTCATACTTTACAATGAAACTGAGGGTGGAATTGGTTTTACGAGAGGTGACAAGTGGATAGAGTTAAGTGTCGAGCGAAAAGTCAAGTGCTGAATATTATCGGTATTCAACTTTTCCTACTGTCAGAAAGGTTTGCATTGTGAAATATTTAATACCATTGGGAAAAAAATCTATTTTTATTAAAAACATTCTCCAATTGTCTTTATCTTTATTTTATGTTTACAATTTAGTGACTCAGAGGAAAAGACAGACAACTCCATTGATAAAATTTTCAAAAATTGATGTGGCGTTTTGAATATTTCAAAGAAATGTTGCATCTACAGTTCAGAAATTTCAAGATTTAATCAAGATTAGAGTTATCTGTTTTTGCTTCCGAGCCTCTGAATTTATTGTGAATTTATTGTGTATACAAAAATAAGATTTGGGTTTTAAGATGCCACACAAGGATACTTTGCTGAACGCCATAAGACCAGTGCTACTGGTAAATATGATATTTGGAGTTGGAATGATAGAATTTCCAGTGAACCATCCCAGGGTCATACTGACGTATCTTTACGGCCTAGCACATTTAATATTGTACGGAATTACTGCGCATTATGCGTCTGGTGAAATAAAATATTTTGATATTTCATCGAGTGTGAGACAATTCATGTGCAGGGCTACATTGATTGGCAACATTTTACTGACAATAGCTACTATTGGCATAAGTTTTTCAAGATTACGAGTAACTTTTTTTCTATTGTTTCTATTGCTTGGTCTTCGGTATGAAGTTTGTGAACTAAAATTGTATCTGCTCATTATAGACAGCTAAAGAATGCATAAACCGCATAGCAGTGGCAGACAACGTTATGGAAACTGTGGGAATTGCCAAAGATTATTCACGAAAAAGGAGGCAGCATTTTATTGGAATCATCTTTCTAATGATGACTTTTACAGTGTTGACATGTGTGAATGCCTCATTCATGTTTATTGAGGGAACCCCAATGTGGACAAGAATTGTTCTTACATATGCCACACACTATCCAATCATTATTATGCACTTAGCTGACAGCACGTTTTTGTATATTGCAAGGTGACATGAAAAATGATTTTGATATGAAAAATGTCTCTACTAAATATTGAGAAAAGAAAAATTAATGGAAATTATTTTTTTGTAGCTATGCTGGTAAGAGCTTTCAGAACATAAATAAAATTTTGATACAAATTTCAAAGGGTTGTCATTCAATTTCTAACGATGGTACACAGAAAGTAGACAAAATAGACCAATACGTTATTTCTCGTAAATCGGATTATAAAGAAATAATTTCGACTATTAGGTACCGTTCAAATCAAATTTCACATTTCATTTCTACGTTTTGTGAATTGAATTTTAAACAAAAAAATGAGTTTAAATTTCTGTGACTGTGAGGAAAAACCAGTTAAGTGCGTTTTTGTACAATTCAGTTAAAAACATATTTTACGGTGTTTTTTTTATCTACTTCTATAATACGAACTCAAAAAAGTGTTTCACATGTTTCAACATTATCCAGAATTCTAATTTTGTTCAAAAAATGTTTAAAGTTTTATTTTTTAATGTTTTCAACTGGTAGTTAACTGGTTTTTCCTCAAAGCCACAGATTTATAATGATGATATTTATAATTTTTTGCAGAGAGTCCCATCTGCACATAATCAAAATTTGTCGAGAAGCAAACATACATTTTGGACTGCATACACTCTTATCACTGTCGTTTTCGTTCTTGATGATCACCGGACTAATGTACAATATTTATGTCGGACTTTTTTTATCGTCCAGTTCATTTATAAAATTTTCTCATGAATTCATTTCGATTTGCTGTTGGCTTTTCTTCTACATAACAAAAATATTGGCTCTTACTTGCATATGCTCAGCAACAGTTGAACAGGTAAATTTATTAAACTTTCGTTTTATTCGATTAAAAAATTATAAGTAATATAAAAATTGTAAGTATTATTTTCATCTTATTTCAGTCCGTGAAAACTGGTGAAATAATTCCTGAACTTTCCATGCATCAAGAAATTCGTTCCGAGGTATTTTAAATTTCATATTCTATTGTTCTTTTTCCAAGAAAAAAAATACATTTGATTTTGTTGTAATTAATAATACAAAAAAAATTATAAACATTTTTTTTCAGACTCAACAATTCTTAATACAGATGATACAAAATCCATTGGAATTTACTGCTAGAGGATTCTGTACCATTGATCATACGTTGGTCCGACAAGTAAGTTATACTGCAACTTACAACTAGTTTTAATATGTTTTAAGAAAAAAAAATTGTACATAAATCATTTTTTGAATTTTGAAAAACATGAATTTTTGATTTTTAGATGAGTGGTACTATTATGACATATTTAGTGATACTTATTCAACTTTCTGACTCTTCAATAGAGATCCCCCGGATTAGCAAAAATAATACCATGTCAAACAACAGTATTTACTAATTTTCAATTTAATTACTTTTTTCTTATTCTTGTTCATCTAAATTAATAAAAAAACATTTCAATGGTTGGTAATTTATCGATTAATTCAATTAGTTTAGAAAAATTAATTGTATAACTGAATGTTATAATCAGCGACTAATAAAAGAAATTCACTCTTCTTTCAGGCAGTTGGAAAAATATCAATGCACTTGTTCATCGCAGTGCAAATGTGTCAGACAAACTTTGCAAAAACAATCAAGAATGAAATTATTGAGTTTATGAACGATGAATAAGCTGACAAACAACCTGATCGAGTATTTTAATCCGTCCGACTATATCACGTTCGGAATGTTTCACTGAATTATTGAAAAGCGAAGAATTATAGTAAAACATTTCAAATACGAATTCACAAATATTTTTGCAGGTTGTCATTTATAAAAATATTAGGTCACAAATAACATTCCAAAATATTTCTTTTAACTGTGTTTCAGAGATATTAAGTTATCTTCTGAATAATTCAGAGACATTAGAAAATTTTTTTGATTCGTTATATAATGATTATTTGTTTTCTGGATTTAAAATATTTCTTCGTTAAAATCTAAAATTAAAATATATTTGTAGTTCACTATTTGTAGAAACACGAATAAAAAAAACTAGTGTAAAAGGATTGAATTAAATTTATTACCATCAGTTAATTTATAAATTCTTTCAAAATACAATCAAATTATTTTGCTATTTAACAATTTCTGATAAAATCAAAATGTACACCAAACTAAGTACAGTTTATTATACATGATGCGCCTTTGTTTTTAATTGAAACACCAAATTGTGCTCAAACGTATAATGTTGAAATTACAGCATTTTATTGAGTTATTTTTTCAACAAATTAAAAATCTTTCTCAAAGTTAATATTTCTTTTGATTAGTATATGTCTGGCCTAAAACATTACATTTCTTCCAGCAAAATAATATCACAGCTTATTATTATTATCCAAGGAGTATTGGCGACATTTGTACTGCATTAGTAATTCCCTCGATTAAACAATGTCAAAATTACATTTGACTTACGAGAACGATCCTTTGTTTCTTGAACCTAACAAATAGTACGAGAAATAATAACAGTTCGGATGATTATTACATTTAACATGCAACATTGTTACAATTCACGTACATCAATCTGTATTGAATTTACACGCTTCTGGTTTTAACTTTGTAAACACGTAAGAACAAGGATCATCTCTCACTGAAATGCAGGATACAATTTGTAACGTTTTACTGCTCTTTGTTGACCATTTTTATCAACCAATAACTGTGTGACAAGAACGACTCGACTCACATTAGCAATCATCATTTTTTATCTTTCCTGTGAAAATGATTTAGCTATATTTTTGGAGGAACTTTTCATGAAATTCTTTAAGTGAGCCAAGCATTTTTTTCATTTTTTCTTTCTGTGGCAATATCGTCGTTCGGAAATGGTAGGTGCCCGGTCTCTGACCGAATCCAGATCCTGGAATAACGCAAATTCCTGTACTCTCAAGCAAATTGAAAGCATAAAATACGTCTGGTTCCTGGTTTGCAGCTTTAGCAGCCTTTATCGCCTTTTCTGGGAGTATTATCTGAGGAAATACGTACATAGCTCCCATAGCCGGATTCGTCTGCAAAGAGAAGTCAACTTACAATCTGCCAGGTTGAAATCAATGCTCAAATTTAATTTACACTCGTAAAAAAAGATCACTGAGGTCGTCAAATTTTTATACCTTAAATCCTTTTATGCTATTCAAAGTATCGACTACCAATCGAGACCTCTCAGCAAGAGAATGCAGAATTTCCTCTTTTTCTTTGATAAATAAATCATAAGACGGTTCTCCTTGTTGCGGGGGATTCACGACGACATCCATGGCAACTTGACCCAAAACCGTTGGACAGAGCATTGCTGAGATTGATTTCATCAACACAGCCATCACTTTTGGATCCATATTAATAATCTCACCGTATCCTCCTCTGATTCCACACTCTCCCATGTACCCTAAAGTTTGAAAACAAAAATTAAAAAACAAGAAAATTTACAACCCCAAACAAACGTTTAATTTAAAATACAAAAAAAAAAAATAATTTACAAATTTATAAAAAAATAAAAATTAGATAAAAACCGACCTTTAGAGATGGACATGAAAGATGCTAACTCCATAGACTTGTAAGGTTCCCCCATTTCAGTCATGACTTTTTTGAATGAATGGAAGGCACATTCTTTGTGATAAATATTGTCCTGGTAAACTTCATCGGCAAGTAGGAACAAATGCCTCTTTTGGGCAAATCTGATGATATCTTCGATATTATCTCGCGACAATACCTGGCCCGTCGGATTTCCCGGATTGATGACCACCAGCACCCGCGGGTTGCTTGTTTTCTTCGCCTCATCGTATGCTCGTTCAAGTTCGCATATATCTAAGGCCCATTTGTTATCCTCGTTCAAATAATACCCTATTTGGGCCACCCCAAATTCTGCCAACGTTGCCGAGTACAGTGGATATTGTGGAATTGGGATCATTATACCAGTTGGCTTATTATTCAATCGCTCGTTGAACAGTTTCAAGAAGGACTGCAAAAAAACATAATTGAGTTAACAATTTTTCAATCCATTTTTATATCAACAATTATTTGGATATCCTTGATTTAATCTAATTTAATCCAATCTTATATAATTAGTTAAACGTGACTAAATTGTAATTAATCCAATAAACAAAGTTACACACTTTAATTCCGTCCGATGCTCCGTTTGATAGGATGATATTATTGTGGTCGCTAGGAATTCCATCTCGTCGTTCAATATACTGTGCGACGTGTTTGCGAACGACTTCAATTCCAGATGACTCCGAATAAGAGCCAACGCTCTTGCCCTTGCACCCGCACAGCACCGTCTCGGCACGCTGCTTGGCATCGTCCGGAAATCGCGGGTCACTTCGCAGTTCCGGCATTACTGACAACGCCAAAACCTGACGCAAAAACGTCATAGGCTGCTGACCCATTGCATGCGCGTCACCCACATTTGCCTTAATTACTTCTTGGAAAGGCTTTTTTACACCCTGCAATGCAAAATTTGCATATTAATAAAAAGTCAAAATGAAAAATTGTTGAACTATTTTAATTGAACATTTTTAAAATTCAAATTTCATCCATTTGTTTACTTTTTGTCTTTATTGTCTTAATTTTGAAACTTCATGACAAACAGTTTGTGCAATTAACGATTTTTACCAGAGGGAAAGTGAAAGAAAGTGGGTTTCAACATTTCTGTCACGCCATGTGTTGAAACATAAAAAAAAAAAGAGAGAGCTAATGAAGTGCATGCAAAACAATTAAAAAGCAAACAGAAGAAAAAAGAGGTCAAATTGAATCGTCCGAGCTCAGGGTATCACGTGAGATATTGAAATGGAAAGCGATCTCGGATGCGATATCATTCTCATTGTAACTGTCAAAGATGATAACCATTTAAATGAACGAACATGAATTTATACGTGAATTTATATATAGTAACACTGAATGGTTGCGTATCAGTCAATATGAATGAGTTGCAAGTCTGAAGTTCATCAATTGACTCCTCGTGTCTGGTCAAATTGCAATTCATTCGTTAATATACTGTGTAAATCATTAGTTTTTTTTTTTTTAAATTTTACATTTAAAATTTTACTACGTCCTTAATTATTATTGTGTCATAAATTGTATACCGCGAGGAATACTTTTAAATGGATTTTTTGACATTATTGTTTGCCTCTTATCTAATCTAGCTAATGATCATGTTTAACTAACATAAATTTGTAAACAAAGTTATTTAACAGGTAAATTAGATATGAATGAAATAAATCACTCGAAGCTCGATATTATGAGTGACATTTGTCAACTTAGAAAATAAATCCGATAATCTATTCGGTATCTCATTGTAACTTTTTTAAAATGGAAAATTATTTACTTTCATATAATTCATAAATGAAAACAAAAACAGATAAAAAAAAGAGAGAAAAATTTGAAAAGAAAATTTTTCATCGTTGAATTGAGCTCAGAAGAGATGCCATTTTGATGATTTTTTCAAAACGACAACATTAGCCTTGAGCATTTAAATGAAGCGAGATTGTGATGCAGGCCAATTGACTTCATTCAATCAACCCACCGACGAAGTGGGCACGCGTTTCGATAAATTTTAATTCAATCTAACGTGTTGCTCTACAAGAATTTCTGTTAATCGTGCACCCGGCGATATTCTTCCCTGTCGTCTTTTCTTTTTATCTGAAAAAGACTGTCATTAGCCACTTGTCTAATAATAGAGTGTGTTCTGAATACTTTTTAATCAATCAATAAATCACAACAACAACCCTTTATAAGAAAAGATATAACAAGATAAATTGTTAAATGTTATAATTGAAACTTTTTTCTAATTTGCAAGTTCTCTAAATTAAATTGCTTGTGCTCGTTTCTTTTTTTTTTAATTTTTTGCAATGGAAAATTTGAAATCCACGTGAAACTATTTTTATTGCATAATAGAGATTTTTTATTCGCCAATTCAAAGTTTTGACTGGATAATTGTAACAATTTTGAATCCATGTCATCTTATGACATAACAATTTTTAGTTCACAGTTTTAAACTTCACAGTTTTAAAACTTTATAACCTGTTGTGTTAACTAATTAACATTCTGATAAAAAAATTGTTACCTATGCAGAAATTTCAAGTTTTGTCTTCAACAGAGTCAAATTTTTTTTCAGTGCAATCAACTTTGTTTTTTTATTTTTTTGTTTGACTTGGCACATTTTTCGCAACTTGTAACATATTTCATTTTGCTGGTCCAAGATTTCCTTCATTTTATATTCTCCTTCATAATTTTAAAATTAAATATTTGAAAGAAGTTTGATAAACAATTTCAAAAGAGAAGGAAAAAACTTTGTTTTGCAACGTTACGCATACAAAATTACAACAACAATGAAACGGTAATCTATTCTGTTGAGACATAATAAAGTTTTCTCCAAAGAAATTAAATTTATTTATACAACCTCATGGAAATCGCGAGCACGCATTCAATATTAAACCGCGGTCCGAATTTTATTCTTTCCGGCTCATTCTGGCTATTAAAACTCGATTAAAATGAACAAAAACTGATTTACAATTTTTAAACACCAATACAGTATGGCTGACTCATCTTTTGAATATTATCAGCATTTTTACATTTTTCCAAAAAATTGCGCATTCAAATTGTTCACTTCGTCTCAGTATCTATTAATTGATAAATTTTCTTTCAAGAAGCAAAAAAAGCGATCCAAACGTCAGTTACGTTTAAACATTTTTGTCTACTCCATCCAGTGAGCTGATACAATCGTGAGTATTTTTCCCGCGTCTTTGTCGAATCGAACGGCAAACGTGAGCATTTTTTGCTTTTATTCTCCCCCCATCTGATATACATCGTTAGCAAACCATTAGCAAGATAAACGATACCGAACGCCAAACCCACTAAAAACCTTTCACATATGTGGCAACTCGATGATAGAAAAACGAACCAGTGTAATTATTGAACGATTGCAACATCGTTGAGGGGCCACGCTGAGATATCATTTATAATCAACCACAAATATATTTGTATATTATAAAATTCATAAATTACCAACAAACAGAAGCAACGAACCGACCAAACTATTTCGAAGATGCTGCGAGTTGCATCATTTCCGAATGAGCGAAAGTTATAATCAATAATGTCTCCCGGAGGGACAAAACACTTTATATCAAGTATGAAAGTAAGAGCCGAAAGATTGAATGAAGAAAATATTGAACTTTTTTTGGATGAAAAATGAGTGGTTCAAGGTTACTTTTTGATTCGCATCACAAATGGTGTGACAGGCGCGTTTTTGTGATTCAGAAAATCAAGGAAAGTAGGGTCGATAAAAGAGCGTACCTTATTGAGTTCCCTTTCGATCTCAAGAGCGCGGATGAGCAGCGGTCCGCGGACCGCGTACTCCATGACACGCAGGTTGGTAAAAACATTGTCCTCGGTGAGGACTCGGTTGTTCGAGCTGGACATCGCGCGTTCAACGACTAACGCCGTTTGCTGGCCTGACAGTAGAGCCGGCTTGGAGATCGCGGCGCTGGCGACGCCCCCGGCCCGGTCGAGCAATCGGTTCGCGCGCAGCCATCGCCTTCCCGTGATCATACCGCTGCGTGATGACATTATGTCAAAGGTGTTCGTTACTTTTTTTCCACAACACGCGATTTTAGCGCTTGTACACCACCACGTCAGTCCGGTCTGGATCCACACCCCCACTGCTGTCAATCTGTCAAAAGGTGTGCGAACCGCGCGCGGCTGCGCAACCTTCCGGGCGGGAAAACGCTGATAATTGCTCCGCACCCAAATTTGAATCTGAAAATAATAATGCGTCGTCAGAATTGGTCCAATTTTTTTTCCACTTTTTTTTTTTAATTTTATGTTTATTTATTTAATAAGTAAAATGATTACTTTGTGAATACTACAGTCATTTCCAGCTTCTTTATATTTTTTGCCAGATTTATATTTATTTATTTGTTTATTTTTTGAATAAATTATATTAAATCATTTGTACATTTCTGGGCAACTTATAACTTTTTAATTTAGAGTTTAAGATCGATATAATTACCTCGGAGACTTGTAATTAAACTATACCCGCCAACAGAACTGTTTTTGCTATAAGAATTTACGCTAACTTACGACTTTTTTAACTTATAAATTTTA
This sequence comes from Trissolcus japonicus, assembly GCA_030522925.1. NCBI lineage: Eukaryota > Metazoa > Arthropoda > Insecta > Hymenoptera > Scelionidae > Trissolcus > Trissolcus japonicus. The sequence continues at coordinate 26,350 of JAPYZS010000119.1, read as the reverse complement.
GTACATTTTTAAACATCTTTCCCTTATTTCTATTTCATATTTACATAATAATCTTTTATCTCACACAAATTTTGAATATCACTTGTAATACTATTTTTCTTTCATATTTTTTAATTTCGATACTAAGTAGTTCAAATTTTATTCAAGGCAGACTCAACGTTTCTATTTTCATTTTTCTATTATAAATATTAATTTTGTGTCAACTGATTTTAAATGTAAGATTAATTTTTTTCATTAAAATTTGTTTTTTTGTCGATAATAACAACAGCTGTTCAAACTAGTTCGACTTGTTTTTTTCTTGTTTCGTTTACACAAAAAGTTCAAACTCCAAGGGACATACTTTTTCATTTACCTATTAGATACGGTCAAAAACGAACAACAATCTGATTAAAAGCTATCGTAAAAATAAATGATGACAGAGTGTGCTCTACACAGACAGACATTGATCGCGTCACAGTCAAACCTAGACGAAATCCGATTACGTGCCTATGCGTAAATCGCAATCGGATGCACTTTGGTCATCGTATAATTGTTTGTATTCATTTGTTGTGAGACGCTAGAAAGGACGAAAAAAAAAATAAGTAAACATTTCAACTCTCGACAATGGCACTGATAACCGTTATCAGGAAAAACGAGTACAAATAAGTGATCTATTCGTGTCAATGTTTGTAGAATTTCATCACGTTTTTGGAACGCGAAAAATGAAACAATAAGAAAAAAAGACAATTTTTCATTGAAAATTAAAAATGTAATTATTAAAACTTTTATCTCTGTTTTAAAAAAAATTCTAATTTTTCCATGTAATTTTTCCATCGAGTTTTTTAATTGATCTTTCAACTGTTAAGACCAGTGGTATGAGAGTGATAAAAATCGATTTCAATATTTGTTCGAGAATCGTACCTCAACTGTTCAAACCAGTGTCCGTCACCCGAGAGTCAATTGACTTCACGGAAAACAAATGGTAACTTGCATTTAAACGATCATCAGAGAGGCAAAAAACGTAAACGAGTTGCACATCACTGCCAATCGAAGCTCAAACTGATCACAGCATCTGTCTTACGAGCATCCAAGACTTTGCACTACCAAGTCACATTTTTCACATTCGCAGTCAACAATAAATTGTTTAGCACAGCGCAACTCGTGCTAACTTTTGTGCGATACGTCTGCTTCTTTTTACATCGCTAATTTATGTCCAAACTTTAATTACTTACTTTACTTTCTGTATTTCAGATCCGGTTGATGAATTTAACTTTTTGTTATGAAATGAAATAGAAACGTCTAACCGTGTCTCTGACTATTTTAAGACGCGAATGTGTGCCAATTGCAATGTCACAAAACTGTGCGTTTTTTTACAATTTTTACTCAAGTTTCACGCCTGTTAGAAGTTTTTCTTGTATGTTTGAAAAACATTTTTTGTATAATTATAAATGTTCTTATATATATTTAGTCCAAATTAAAAAAAAAAGTTTACTTAATATTTTACTTGATATTTATAGATAAAGTCGAGGTTTAAGTTTCAATAAAATTTGAATAAAAACAGTAATTTTGCACTGAATGAAATGGGTGAAAATAAAGATTAAAGTTTTCTCAAAACAATGATACGAAGCTTGTATGAAAATAGTGATAGTTCAAAATCGTACAATCATGTTGACAAACTTTTTCACATCGGTAAACTGCATTTCATTATTTACTCATGTTATCACGTGTAACGGAAAATGTAATAAATATTGCGAACAGTTCAATAATAATAATATAATGATAAAAAACTGTTAATTTTGTTATCTGCTGATTAAAAAAAAATAATTATAACATATTGCTTGCAAAATGATAATTTTACTTTAAAAATACTTTCTACAATTTTATCTAAAAAAACAGTTTTTATTCATTTGTAAACAATTTTATAGAACAAATTTGTATCATAGCGGAAGAAAAATCGATTGAAAAATTTGTTTGTCACGAAATTAATCTCATTATTTGAAAGTTCTATATCAGCATAAAGTTTATAAAAAGTTATTGAACGAATTTTATGCAAATAAACATCGATAGTCAATTGGTCTAAGATTTATTAGTAGCACAAGCTCTAAATGTTTACCTTTCTAGTGATGAATGAATGACAAGAAAACCACTTTAGAATCTGACTCAAACTGTCAAAACCTAATCTATGCTCTTTCACCTCCAAGTATTTTAGATTTCAATTGTAACAGCCGTTGAAAATAATGCATTCTTGTTATCAAAAACCTCAAATTATCATCTAGATGGCGACACTTACCTTTTTACCTTACAAAACATAACTTACCTTATGAAATAATTAATACATTGAAATTTTGATACACTGCGCACTTTCATATTATGTTTTTCACACCAACAAAATGGTCACTTCAAACAACGAAAACGATTTTATTTTCTTTAATAAAACTCCGGCTTGGCATAAGCGGAATCTTTTAATCGTTCGACTGCGCATGCGTGCCGCACGTCAACCAGTTTACCACGTGTATGTCCACCGAGACACCGAGAGTAACAACAAACTTCGCATGTTCTTCTTGGCGAAACGTAATGCCGGTTAAAAAACGTCCCTCAGACGAAGAAAAAGCCGACAATTTTCGTCCAAAGAATAAAGTGACGATAGATAGAGAATATGGATTGGAAGTTATTCAAAGGTGGAACGGACCTGACGACAGTTCTCTTGGGGATCTTCATGCATTTGCTGGTGCTCTGGGGAATCTTGGACGTTAACTTTCATTCACCAATTATTCCCAATCTCTCGCCGGTTCCTCTTCCAAAAGGAGCGCCTGCAAAAAGGGTTTTCATCTTTGTCGCTGATGGCGTGAGATTTCGAACTTTTGATTATATCTCGCCTGCTTATCTGAGGTTTTTCAATTTTTAATCATTGTTTAACATTTTAATTGTGACACTGATTGCGACAAAATTATTATTTCAGTAAGATCGTTTTTCAACAAGGAGTATCGGCAATTTCTCACACCAGAGTCCCGACGGAATCTCGACCAGGGAACATAGCTATAGCTTCTGGTTTTTACGAGGATCCAAGCGCGATTTTCAAAGGTTGGAAGGAAAACCCGGTTAATTTTGATTCTATCTTCAATCAGAGTCGTGTCACTTATGCTTGGGGCAGTCCAGACATCGTTTCTATTTTTACCAAAGGTAAAATTACAATACCGTACATGTGAATAAAGTAAGTTTAATGAGGTTCAATTAATTGACGTCTTTCAGGTGGAAGAGACAATGTTAAGGGAGAAAGTTACCCCGCAAATTGGCAAGATTTTGCTCAGTCGACGATCAAGCTTGATGAATGGGTTTTTGATAAATTTTTCACTTGGTTAAAAAATGACGCGGAAAGATACAAGACCAAGGACAAAGTTATAGTATTTTTTCATCTGTTGGGCTGTGATACTGCGGGACATGCTAGCAAACCGAAGTCTAAGTAATGAAACACTTTTTAAAAGACAACCACAACCTTTGAACAAAACATTTCAACATGTTTGTTAATTTGTTAATTAATTTTTATGAATCATTAGTAAAGAAGTATTGAATTTGTTCATTTTGTATTATTAATAACAATAATTGTACTAAAATTATTATTATTTATATGCTTATTTTCTTTAAATATTCAATTTAAATATTGTTTTAATATTTGTATGATTCCAGAGAATATATCCAGAACATAAGATACGTTGATCGGATGATAGAACAAGTGGTGCAAAGCGCTGAGAGTTACTTCGAGCCTGCGACCACTTCGTATGTGTTCACCTCGGATCACGGGATGACCGATTGGGGTTCGCATGGAAGTGGTTCCACAGACGAGACGGAGACTCCCTTTGTGGGATGGGGCGCAGGGTTTAACATCGACCCTGTGAGAAAAAACATGGAGCAAGTCGATATTGCCCCGCTAATTTCAAGCTTGATTGGCATACCCATCCCTGTAAACAGTGAGGTAAAAAAGATTGAAATTTTTCATCCTGTTCATCCAATCACCATCTGTTTGTTCTCCACAGGGTATTTTGCCACGAAATTTATTGAACTACGAGCAACAGAAATACGGAGCCTACTCCTATCTGACGAATGCAAAACAACTGGCCATCCAAGTCACAGCCAACAGGATCATGAGCAAAGGCATGAGCTCGACAAGTGTGAACTGGCGAGAAGAAAAGTTGAACGATAAAATCAACAGGGCTGAGAACTTTTTGATTGAGGGTAAAATCGAGGAGGGTTTGAAAGAGGGACAGGAAGCGGTGTTGTTGGCAAAGGAGTACTTGTCGTACTTCAGAAGGTACTACAGAAACGTCTTTCTGGCCTGTCTTATGATCTCGTGGCTGTGCTGGATTGGCCTACTGGCTTTGAAGAGTTTTGGAAAACCAACCCTCGAGGACCGATCTTCTGTGAAACTGCTGAACAATCTTTTTGCTGTTATCGTTATGGTTTTCATAATTCTGGAGCATTTCAGTGAGCGTCGGTTATGAAGTATAACTAACTAATTGAAACATCTTGTAATCATTGATTTTCTTTCTTCACAGTTTCAGGTTACCAGAATTACCGTTGGATGGGTTACGGCAGTGTATCGATATTCTCGTTTTGGTACCTAATCAAAACTTATACGACAATTTCGGTTACAGTATTCAGTGACAAACTTAAATCTGAATCTGTGATTGGTTCGGTGGGAGTTTTAGGTCTCACCGCAATTATGTTCTTCGGATTGACACACAGATGGATCTTGAGTTTTGGGATGCTTTTAACCACGGCCATGCAATCTTACTTTTTGCGAACAAAAAATCTTACCTTATTATTCTCTGGGGTCTGTTTGGCGGCCTTCCCTCTGTTGCCAGTTGTTGAACCTAAAACAAGAATTTACACAGTGTAAGAAAATTGGTCACAAATTAATTAAACAAGAATCAAAATGTATTTTAGTAACTATTAAAAATTAACAATAGATGAACGAAGTTAACATTTTCTATCGGTTTCAGATTACTGAGCATCGTTGCAGCACTTGCAGTGACGATTTTCAAGAGAGACATAAAACTACCCCTCAAATTTATACTGAGCACAAGACTCATCTTGTCAATGCTCGTTTGTTCTGAAATTTTGGACGGTCGAGCCTGGATTTCTTGGCTTATTTTGTTCTCTACCCCTTTTATAATTCCCATGTTTCCCAAAGAACTGAGAAAAAGAATCGAGGGCATTGCGCTGAACAGTTTCTGTCCCCTGGCACTTCTTTCAGCGTCGTATGAACCTATCTTTTACTCTGTTTTGGCGGTACATCTATGCTCGTGGCCATTGCCACTGTACTTAGACGGATCCAAAAAAGAGAGCCCAAGACTGAACTTACAGGACTTCCTCAACGCTTCGTACCTTGTATCCTTTTTATACAATTCAAATATTATTTATCTCCAATTTATTTACAAAGTTGATTCATCGTTTAGAAATTATTTAATTCTACTTAAATACATTCAAATGGAACATTAAATATATTTAATTAAATATATTTAATTAAATACATTTTTTGGCGCTTTTGATATATACCGAAAAATATAATTAAAATTTTCATTTCAAACATTTTTAATTAACAATGATTATTTTCTTTATGAAATGAAAAATTTAGATTATGTACACATTGCTGAGTTTCTTTGGAACAGGAAACATGGCAAGCATAAGTTCCTTCGATCCATCATGGACGCGAAACTTCGTCACAGTATTCTCTCCATTTACAATGACCGGATTGATCGTGTTCAAAATTGTAACTCCAATGATTTTAGTTGGCTGTATATGCAGAGCCTTGGCGTCGACTTCCGTGCTTCGCTGTGCTTTAATGCTCGGCGATTGTATAGCACTTTTCTTGATGAATCAAGTCACTCCTTATGGCAGTTGGTTGGATATCGGAAGTGCAATTAGCAGGTTTACCATTGCAATTATACTTTACTGTCTTTTGATGCTGTTGCACTCGGTATCATACCTTCTCTTGACTTGGACGTACAAAAAACAATTTTGGGAATTTTTCAACAAGAAAGACGAAAAGCGAGATTTTAAAAAATAATAATGTGTTGATTTGTTCTAATCAAAGTGTGATTATTATTTTTGTAATTAAAGTTAATGTCGATAAAAAAATTGATGGATTCTATTCTGGTACTAAAATGTTTACTAAAATGTTTTGAAACAATAAGGATAGAATGAAAGTTGTTTAAGTGAGCGTTTAAAATTGCGAAAGCATAAAAAGATAACAAAAAAGTATTAACAATTTTTGACTAATAATCATGCTTAATGTAAAAATGATGTGAATATAAGGAGAGTAAAAGAGGTAATGCATGATATGAAAAGCACACATGTGGATGTGCATAATTTATATGGTTTCGCAACATTTCCAACTGGCGCATATGCCAAGCTGTGAACCAAGGCATGGTGCGACTTCGGTGCACGTGCACTCACAAACCTAAATGGGTGTGGTAACAAAATCGTTGAACTTATTTTCATGACTCTAACTTCGCTTCAATGATCTCATTGCTCCGAACGGATGTTACAAGTTAAGGGAAATTTGATTATCTTGGATTTCGTCTTATTTATCGCGATGCTTAAATATCTTGTTTAATTTGCTTTAAAATAAATCCAAAATCGGATTGAATTTGATGAAATTCAATTTATTTGTTTACTTTCAATTCCCGTACAAGAAATATAATATTTTTTGCAATTCAATATATGACTGTAATTTTAACCGTTCTAAAAATACAACTTGGAAATGTTTTGTATTTCATGGAATAGTTTATTTTTGCACTGCCATAGTGCAAAGTAGTAAATCAGGCCAAAGGTAAAGGTTCTGTTTATTGCAGAGGAGAGGATATGGAGAAAAAAAGTGAAAGCGACTTAGTGTGAAGTTCTTTTCTTTTTTTCTCTCACTTTGACTACATATCACTTTACAATGAAACCGCACTAATATTCGCAAGCGCAAATAAACGGTACAAGCAAGATCGGCTGATAAACTGATAGTAAAAACTCGGTGCTCGCCGCGTTGTTATGGCACATAATAATACAACTGAGTTGCAACCAAAATAATCAATGATGTCATGCGATACACTCTCAATAATAAAAAAAAAGTGCCGGCTGAAAAGGACCGTTCATAGACATGAAGCCTTGAATAAAAAGAAAAGACAACAAGGTTTTGACAACATTATTTATAGTATCTCATAAAAAATGTATTGTTTTTAAAAGTGTTTTAAAAATATATGTTCAAAGACATTTCCAGCGAGTACTTGACTAACGAAAATATTATTATGAGTTGCTCCAATTTTGTTAAGTTTTAAAAACTATTAACACGTATCCGTTTAAATGTTGAATAATAAACGTTTGTCGCATTCAGATAATGACAATTTGCCAATTTTGCAAGTCAATTTTTCATGAGCCAATTTGAAATTTAGATTTGGCTAAGTAAAATTAAATACGTGATTGCGACCAAAATTTGATATTCGCTTTAAATTTCATATTTTCATTAATAATTAAATAATATAGTTTTGAGAATGTTTCGATCCCAAGTTCGATCATTTAATTGATTTTTGACCGCCTTTTTTCAATTTAATGTGAAATCATTTTCAACTATCAGTATGTTTGTATTTATTTATATTTCATTTTGCAAATATCATGTCACGTTCGTCATGATGACAAAATTTTTTATTGTTCACGTGCCAACAAGATGATTGTTTCTGTTGTGACATTTCTGTTATGGCCTGGTTTAAAATGGAATTGCAATTTAAATCAATAAGTTCTATCCCTCAAAGTTTTTTTGAACTTGAAATAATGTTATGTTACTATCAACAAAAAAAATGATAACTTTCAACGAAACTGTTATTGAACTGCAAAAAATTGGTTTTTAATTTATTTTTAAGTCTTTTTCGATGTACTGAGTCATCTTAAGATAATAAAGATTGTGAATGTGATAGCGAATTGACTTGAAAAAATTGTATAACAAAATTTTTACTTGGCCTTATACAAAACATAATAAAAATAGTTGGTCGTCGTTATGTATAACAAAAATTATGCATATTGTGTTCGCCATCTTCAGATCAAATCGTAATTATAAAACCGATCAAGCGAGAAATTTGCATTTGTGATGTAAGATCAATTTGAAAATGGCTTATTTACTAAACATTGGCGGTACTTAAAAATTGGATCTTTGACGTACATGTAATCTTTGTGATTCATTAAGGCTATTTCTAATGACAAATTAAGTCCAAGACTGATACAATTATCGAAACATTATGTGTTCTAAAAAATTGATACAATGCAAATCAAACCTGAATTGATGTTTTTTACTAAAAAAAAACTTATATAACTGAACTTCCATCATCACTATAGGAATTTTTCAAAATCCCTTTCCGTTAATTAGTATTAATCAATCATAAGAATTAAATTAACTCTAATCAAAGTTTGATTTAATTAGCACGAAATCTGAAACGTCATCGAATCGTGAAATAACAATGTGATTTTCATAAAAAAAATAATAAGTCTAAGCAATTTCAAGATCACGATTTTAAAAAAGATATCATTTTTTTAGTCACTGAAATTGCAAATTTAGTTTTGCGCGATAACAGTAGAACAGGCGCAAGCAAACTTAATCTAACAATTATCAAAATCATTAATTATTTATTAATACGACTCCTTTGTCCATCAAAATGTATTCTGATGCGTAACCTTGGAACAAAAAGAAGTTCTTTTTTATTCACTTGCAACATATAAATGCTCGATGCAAACTTCGCATGTTTTGTTACAATTCACTAAAACATATAATAACAAACCAAACAATTGTAAACGTGCGCTCTGTCATTTTTTCTGTTTAACTTTTATTTAAAATCTGAGAGAAAAATTGTTACTAGTCATTAAACCGATGAAATTATAACATTGGCTCTCGCGTAAAAACGACATTGTTAAAACAAAATAAAGATTCCTTAAATTGTCAGATACGCTTCGAAAACTTGAATTTCCAGTTTATTTCACATTTTATAGTTTTTACTGCAATACATTTTTGCGATTAAATATTCGCTATCCCATAACTTAGTTTTTTTAATCGAACGTCTAACCGGTGACTTATTTTTGACGTGGTTTTCGCAATTCAACTGGTGACTCGGACGCGGAGATAACATTTTGATACGGAAGTATCAAAGAACTCATGACTATCTTATATTATCACAAAGATTTAGTCCTCTTCGTTTCCCGTATCCCAAAACTATATATTTTATAAACTCAAAAATCCCAAACCTAAAACAATTTTTTGCATTTTCACAAACTTGATTCTTATTGAACTGAATTTTGTTCCCTGAACCATTTGAGTTTCAAGATCTGGAAGGAAGGGGGCATTCGAAAAATAAGAAGAAGCGTCGACTTCCGTCAATTGGGCGTGCTAATTTGCACGCTCGGGTCTATTTACTCCGTGACAGTTGGTGCTGTTGTTTCTGAGTGCTCGTGTACCCGAGCGTGATCCACGTGGTCAGCATGACGCGTCCCAGCCGGTGGGAGACCACAGAGCAGAGGGGGAGTACGTCGTATAAAACTGGCTAAGCCGGTGCCGCCGCCTGTACAAAAGCATATAGTCATTCATCGCGTGTGTGCGTCTCAGATTGTGTCTTGTGCATCACGCGGATGCACGCTTGGTGCAAGTTCTCCACGAGTGCACTGTCTGGCCGCGCCGGTGCACGCGCACTCAGGATAGTTATGCACGTGTACAGAACAGTTCAGTGAAAGCAAACGAACGTCAACGTTTTCCACATTTGGGTACCCATTTTGGTTCAGCCTTTGGTTCAGAATTTTCGACTTGGACCGAATTTTACCATGGGTATTGTTTCCTCGACCTTTGCCTCGCTGGCTATTCGATTCGCATGGACCTGTCAGAGACTGCTCGACCCGAAATATAGGTACGATTTTTCGCAAAGTGAAAGTTAAAACAAACATTTTATCTCTTTTTATCTTCAACAAAATACGAGATGGTTCGATCAAAAAGTCCAAAAAGTTGGATCGAATTTTTTGGTCGCTGTTGATGAGGAAATTCAAGTTTTATCATCATTCTTTCTTGTTTTAGTTTTTTGAAGGATTATTTTTTGAGTTGCTTGAGTTATGTCAAAAGCGAGCCTACAACATTAATATTAATATAAATTACGACGAATGCAAAACAATGTTTATGTAACCAATGATTTGTTGTTTGTTCGACGATTACAATGTTTATAAATTGCAATCGTTTGTTTCAACAGTTTTAATTGATTTAATTATGCTTAATTAGCATGAGCGCCCAGATGAGACGCACTTTTTTTTATACGTATGAATGCAATATTGACAAAACGGGACATGATTAGCAGTTTGCTTTTTCTTGTTCGAGCGAATGTTGCAATTAATGATGGCATAAATCATCGCAAAAAGGGAGAAACAATCGTTCTCGACTTGGAAGTTGACGAAAAGAGCATTCAAGCAAACATTTAGTTCGATTTTCTTTTGTTGCCAGATTCCGTAATGTGCAAATTCTTTAAATTCTTCGCGTAATGTTACGAATACCTTGTTTCCCTGATTATGTCACTTTGTTATTGTGTACCAAAACTTTCACTGAGATCCTCGTGACGATTAGAATGCGAATTCATCGACCCATTAATCATACGATTACTGTGACAAAATCATAAAATAATCAATTTTAAATCAACTTTAAAATATAATCATCAAATTGACAATTGTCAAATTGTCAATTAGAAACTGTTCCAACCTTATTTTTAGTCTATTGTTCTTGCATCAATATTTTCTCCCCTTTTTAATTTTGTATCTCATTACAAAATCACTAGCTGATTGTCAAATTTGAATGAATTGTTTATATTTTTGTAATCAACATTTTTTACTTCTACTTTTTCAATCATCTAAACTTTGAATTCTTTGAAGGGCTAAATTATTAATCATTTTGTCAAAACTTTTTTTCCATTTCTCGGAAATGTCCTTATTGAACAAATAGATAATTTAATCTGGTTTAATCTCTTAATCCGGATCAAATCAACCAATCACAGATCATCTGACACGGCAATTATAAACAGGGATTTTGTTAGTGTTCCTTGTAATTGAAAAAGGATGCATTCGCATTCAATCCGTTTGTAAATGAATTTTAATCCGTAACAGAAAACAATCCGGGACGATTGAAAAGTGAGTCAAAGTGTCGATATGGATTAATTGAAATTGATCAGGGTAGTTATTATGTGCATAGCAAAGCTAACGGCTGATGCGATTGCCTATCACCTTGAAATCTCGTCTCGCAATCGCTTGATTGCATAATCGACACGACTCTTGCCTTTTTATATGTAGAGTAAATTTGTATCCGTTTGCAAGAACATTCTTATACTTATTTCATTGACCTGTCTAGCTGCAACTTTACATTGCCATTCCCATATTTGAATTTCAAATTTTCCTCTTGCATCCAATCCTTTTCCGCTAATAGTTATCAACTCACTCACATAAATTCAAGCTAATTAGACGCCTTCGAGTACCAATTTCAAGAGCTGTTTCAAAAATATTTTTTTTTGAAATAAAATTGAACAAACAAAAGTGACTTTGAAAATGAATCAGATGAATGTAAATTGTTTTCTTTTGTAGAAGAAAAAAAGTTTTTTTCGTTGACACGAAGGATGACTATTGAATTTTCGAGTGAATGCGATAAGGAGTTCCGAGTATACAATATTTATTGCAAGTTTTTCGATTGGTATCGCTCATGAATCATCAAGAAATAGTATTCGATATTTAAATTGCCGGATAATCCGTGCGTGAGTATAGCGCACTGTAAAGCTCATTGAGAATAGATTTTAATAGCCAAGTATATATTAGAATCCCGGAATCGTAATCTTAGTTCATATAAATTATGCATCCGTGGTGAGAGCCTTCTTTAGTACTTTCGATTCGACATGAATAGTAACTGACGTAATAACACGTTGGATTAAAAATCAATTGATCTGGTTTGTAACAAGTATGAATTAAAAATGAAGGTCATTAACAATGTATTGAAACAAAATTGTTTGTAGTTGAAACAAAAGGGTTTCCTTTTCTTTTGTTCATTTTAATAACGAGTTTCAATTATTCGTTTCCTTGAAACTGGAATCGTTGATTCAATTTAAATAATGTATTTTTGTTTTTCATTTTCAAAAAGTTCTTCAGTCCAGATGAAAGATACAAAACGGCTCTCTTCGATACGTGAAATCTTGTTTGATAGGACAATGAATTTCATCACCGCCTTTATCATGAGGTCGTCAAAAATGTTTCCAGATCTCGTGAACCAGCAGATCTGATTGCATTGTTTCACAAGTAGGCGATTTTTGTTGTGCAACAAGGGAGTTTATAAATCGTCCTATAAATAATTGATACAATATCGTTTCTAAAATCAATTTTCACTCTCCTTTTAAATTGTACAAATCATTTATATTATAAAGCATTGCTCAACTTCCTAGTTTTTTTTTTTATTCCGACGTATATAATATATTTTTTAATCCAATTTTTATTGCCTAACAATTTCAACTACCAAATTATAATTTTCATTTTTAGTGGTAAAAAATTGTTTCATACATTCTAATCTGATATGAAAATTATTAAATTTTGCCTGCATCTGGTAACTGGATGAAACGTGTTATAAACGAAAGTAGCACCCGTGTTCTTTTTTTATATGCTCTCAGCATGGGGACCCTTGAAATATTAAATGACACATCGAAGGGGGAGATGCGTTCTTCGCATTCTGACGCGTCCCTGGAGACGCGTTATTGTGTTGTCAAATTATACTCAACTTCGCAAAAAAAAATATAAAGATATTCCCGTTCTGTTTATAACTCGCTTGTCGCTTTATAGTCTCGATCCAAGTTCATGCCACTTTCAATTTCATTTCGCGGCATCTGACTTTTGTTATTTTGATTAAAGCTGAAAATATCTTGGTGGATTTGTTTTCGACCAGCAACATTTTTTGCACTGCAATTTGAAAAAAAAAAAAATTAAGTAGAAAAAAATTGAAATTAATTTTGTAGGGATTTGAAAAATGATACAACAATAGAAACAGAAACGAAGAAAGAAAATTTTTAATTCAATTAGAGAAAAGAATTTGAAGTTTGTTCTGAAGGTTAAGCTGTTTCAATTTTCGGAACGCGGTAGCAATCGTATACTGATGAACGTTTCATAATTAAGATGCCCTACTGTATCATAAGTCAGTTAGGTTAAATGGAATAAATGATTTTCGACCATCCTTTTCTTGCACGCGTGATTATGCAACCCTGGCGGCTTGACTGGATTACTATTAAATCAATGCTCATATACCATGGGAATCAGAATTTATTTTTAGATTTGAAATTATACATCCAAAGGGCTTTAAATACAGATGCATCGCGGAAGCAAAAGTTCATCTAATTCGTTTTACTCCTAAGTGGCTTACATTTTGCAACAAATCACATTTTGTTGTACATTTTAATAAAAATCATCAACAAATGTAAATGAAATAAATTAATACAAACTGAAAAAAAAAACGTAATTGTGAAGAAATAAAATCTGATGAAATGGTATGAAAACTGATCCATAGGATATTTTTTTCAACCAAGCATGAATGAATTTCAGTCAAACAAGTTTCTACAACAAATTGAGATCCAGAGGAAGGTTGTGGCATCGCGTTCTCGCGAGCAGTTAATGGCCTGTGATTCATGCGTGACGCGAGAACGTGTACACATATTTGACTTAAATAAATGTACAAGCACAAGGCGATTGCAAATAATTGACTAGTCATACCGATATCCTATCGACAACTCTTCACTAGCTTTACGAGTAACCGATAAACTTGCACTCACATAACTAAATGCGCAATATTTCAAAAATCAGCCATAAATTGTTTAAAAATTCAACGCAATTTTTTTTTATCATGAAAATTGTAATACCCAAATTAAAATAAAGAAACAATAATAAAAACTTGCAAGTCGAGGTAAATGTTGAATTTGGATGAATTGCTTGACATTGTTGTTTCTCTGAATTGGTATCAGCTTTATATGACCATAAACTTTGAAGGTAAAAGGAATGTTGCAGAAGGAATGCCGAGTATGATTTATGCGAGAGCGAGGAATTTGTCGCGGAAATGATGTGACACACGTATAGCTCGTTAAGATTTTATTTTAGATCGAGATCGGCGCTATTTTCGAGTATCTGTGTGTGAGTGTCGCATAGGCACAGTTGAACTCACGAAGAAATAGCGAGGGACGTGTGTCCTTAATCGCCATACGCCACTTGACACTGCAACTTATTTCGAAGGCCGCTGAATTATAATCTCGCGGAGTCAATTTAAGTAATTAAAAAAAAAAAAAAACAAACAAAAAAGAACCTCAGTTGCCATGTTCTTTTTATTTCCAAGCTTTTCTTTTTACTTGGACTACCAAAAGTTTTTTATCTTTTGGTATACAAAATATCGAAGATACAAAGTCGACACAAGTCCCTGACTTTAGACCTGACGAATCGTTTTAATTGCATTTTGCAAAATGAAAATCTTATCTGCGCTGATAACTCATGTGGGTTAATTTTACGAAAGATAAAGCAATCTCTCATTGATCGCGAATATTTTGTTTTCTTTTCAATATCCATTTGTTCGAATCCTGTCGTTATCTTCAAGCAACAAAATCATTGATTTTTAGCAATAAAAAATGATTGTTTTCAAATAATTTTTGTTACTTATTTTAAATAACTAATTATTTGTTTGGTTTCAGATGTATCGAGAGCAAAGTGACAAACGAAACCGATTTCCAAGTGACGGAGCATCCACGAAAAATGAGTCCAGCGCACAGTGCAATATTAAATAGGTAATTTGATCAAAAATCAATGAAAAAAGTGAATGGAAAATTTAGCTCGTATGAAGTATAAAATTTTGTTCAAACCGCAGCAATGGTAAAAGTTAATGACATTTATCCGGTATCAATTTTGTTCGAACATTAAGGTCATTGCAAATGCTAAAAGAAAGGTTGCTGTAAAGGTTGACATTCTTCATAACGATGCAAAGTTGCATGTTCATTTGATCCGACTTAAAATGAAAAAACTATCAACTACATTTCAAAAGCAAATCAAATTTTCGATTATCAAAAATCTAATGTTTAAAATTGAAACAAAAAATGTTTTCTTCATTTTACTTCTTTTTCTTTCAATGTCATAAACATGTCACTAACATGTAAAATTAGTACACATCTGCAGTTCGGATCTGAACGTCGTCAAAATTCTGATTGTAGTCCAATAAATTTTATTCGAAGGATAACTGAATGTTTGAAAATGATGTCTTTCAGAAGTCAGAACGAGACGTATCTGCGACAAAGGGAGAGGAGGAAAAGAAGAGCGGCAGAGTTTCGTCGAAGAAAACGTTCATCGACTTTTGATGTCGCCTTGATTATTCCAAATAGAAGCAAGAATAGCCTGAACGCGGGCGAACTTGGCTTACCAGCGCAAGTTGTGACATCGATACCCAGTTCGTTGCAGCCCTGCTGGTGGGACGTGAGCACATCTTCCGGCTGTTCATCGGATTCGGCCTCTGACTCTGGTAAATTGACAAAAATTATTTTTTTCTCAAGTAATATTGAAATTTCAAAACAAATTATTTAATTATAATTAATTCAAGACAAATTAAATCTAAAAACAATTTCTTTTAAAAAGAAATTGAAATTTGTATTTTGAATTCAAGTTCCGCTGAAAAAAAAAATTAATATTGATTTGTTTTTCAATTAGAATAATAATCGACTAAAAATGATCATTTCTTTTTAGATCTTCGTTCAGAGACCGAACACTTTACTTTCCCAAGGAAACAAAGTATCCCCTCGTCAGAATCAGCCGAAAAGTCTGAACTTAAGTTGTCGCCCGGGGAGGAAGAAGCGTTTCGTCTAACAGTGGGACGAGGCTACTTCACAGGATCCAACAAAGACGAATTCTTCAACCATCTCAGATTGGAGAAACGTCTCAACGACATGAACAAACTATACACTGTTGCATGTCAAAAAAACGGACTTCCTGTGATCCAGAGACGCCACTCCGGCGACCTGCACCGAATCGTGTAGGCCAAGTTCCTTCCAAGCGGTGCAGTAGTTTCATAAAACTTCTGCCCACTGTCAAAACAACAAATAATTCGTCGAACGAATTTACCAACGAATATTTTTATACTGTATTTTTGTATCCCGCGCTTCCCACGGCGACAATCAATACGTTATATTAACGCTGAGGATTGATTGAATCGAAACTAATGAAAAGACAACAAAAATTCAATTCATGTTTTTTTTATTGGTTTCGAATTCGGTCTGAGATTTTGTCCTCGTTGAATGGGGACTTCTTTTTGTAATTGTTTCATGTATTCGCCATGTAAATCTTTGGTCCAGTATTTTGTGTCTCAGAGTATACGCGTAAGTATTGAAATCGTGCTACTGACATAAATTAAAAAAATAATTGTAGAAGCAAAGATGGGAGAATTTTTGCTTTTTCAAGTTTCGAAAAAGGAGATAGTGTCAAGCTTTTTTTAAAAAAACCGCTAACGACGTTAAGAAAAAAATTGATTTGATCATTTTGTTTTTTTTCCATATGGAAACATTTATTTTTCATGTTATTTTGTGTGATATTTGTGAGATTGAATCAGTAACGTCCAGATAAATGTGCCTTAATGACTGAATGCATTGTGATGTTAAGAAAAAGTTTGTCATATTAAGGATAATGTTATATCGTGTAAGACTGAAACGTTGTGAAATGTGCCAATCAATTGCGATTACGGTATTTTACTAGTCTGAAACGATTTGACTGCGATTGTGCGAGATTGTTTATAAAAATGTCAGAAAATGTGAGTTTTTATGTTTTTTTCTAAATCAAAAAAAAAAAAAGGTTTAAAAATTTTCAATTTAAACTTCACATGACAATCTCGATGGAATGCTTTTTTTTCTACTTTTTGTATGTATTTGCAGATTTTGTAATCGAATCTTTTTTGTGATTAATAATCAATGAAGACGGTGGAAGGAAAAAAAAAAATGCGCCGAGCGTATGTGATATGAGTCGTCAAATATGAATATTTCATTTAACAGTCGGTTGCAAATTTATATATTGTAGGCGTGGACTCATAAATAGAATTTGTAGATCGATGTAACTGACTATCGTGATTTCCGTAAATGAGTTGAAAATGAAGCGTGATGTAATTAATTGCTACCAAGCTGATGCATAGATTGATTTTAGAAATAATTTTCACAAATGTTTCTAGTTCATTCGAATCTGCAGATTTGAACTTTAGATTCGACAGTCATCTGTATAATGACACGCGTATGAATCTCATTTAAAGTTGATTGAAGAAAAATTGTATATAACATATAAAATGCTGTTTTCAATGGAATCCTATACTGAATAAAAAAAATCGAATTTAATAAAACTGAAATCGTATTTTTACTGAAAATTCCATTCCCGTAAAAATTTTGTTCATAACTCTATTTTCAAAACTTTTTATTGCAATTTGATACAAAATTCAAAATTATTTATATAAAATATAAAAATTTATATTGTATAACCATAGGAATATTTTTCATTTTTAATTAAAAATAATAATAAAATCTTGAATTGGAGATTTTCTTTTTTACCGACTAAAGTTACATCGAGTAGTTTCAGTAGAAACATTTTGGTGGCGTAACGAGTACGTTTTTTTTCATTTGTTTACGTTAGTGACTACTTTGTCTAACAGTAGTATAAATACAAAAAGATGTGCACTAACAATCATTGTATTGTTTAAGTGTCTAACAGTGAAGTTCGATTAAGAAATCACGCTAAATAAGTTTTCATATCAATTTTATATACAAGTTAGAGAAATAATGAAGCCGATTGGAAATAAAATGTTATTAACAATTTTCATAATAGTGGTAACACATTTCACGCAATTACATGCAAACGCAGCGGTGCCTATCGTGATTTGGCATGGAATGGGTATGCATTACGTTTTCATATTAATTATATAAATGGGTTAGATCGATCATTATTTAACTTATAGAAAAGTTATGTAAAAGTAAAATAAATATTGTTCAGATGTAATATTATATTATTAATATATTTTACTTCAATTACTCATACTCATTGAACTTTATTAAACAAAAGTATATAATATCGATATTGATTTTTTGCAAATTTCTCTAACATTACTGATTAATGGAATTTCAAACAATTTTCTGCCCTACTTCTCTAATGTTTTGCTCGATTAGAAATTAGCAGTTCAATTAAGAATACCGAAATTTTTTCATGGTCTATTAACGACGTTTTGATTACTCAATTACAGGTGACAGCTGTTGCTTCTCGTTTAGCATGGGGAAAATTATAAAACTGATAGAATACGAGATACCTGACGTTCATGTGCATTCAGTGCGAATCGGGAAAAATTCCATGGAGGTAATTGTCTCTAACAGAAATGATATATCCAGTGCGACTTTCTGTTATTTCAAATTACCCGTTTTCTCATCTGTTATATTTTAGGACGTGGAAAATAGTTACATGAGGAACGTCAATTTGCAAGTGATAGAAGCGTGTAGACAATTACAGGACAATCCAGCTCTCAAGGATGGTTACTACGCTATTGGATTTTCCCAGGGGGCTCAATTTTTGTTAGTCAAGATCAAATTAATTTGTCAACTAGATTATGAGATTCAATCGTGAAATACCGTTTCATGATTTCAAGATTACCAAACAGTTCAAATACAAAGATAAACCATTTTCAGGCGAGCTGTGGCTCAGAGATGTCCATCGCCACCGATGAAAAAATTGATATCCATCGGAGGACAGCATCAGGGCGTTTTTGGTCTGCCTCATTGCACGTTCTTCTGGTGCAACTACCTCCGGAAGATGTTGAATTACGCAGCTTACACCAAGTAACATATTTCACTTGCAATGAGTTTGAAACAATTCATACATTTAGATTATCAAATAGGGTATTTCCGCCATAAGAGTCTAATATGCGGGTTAATCATTGTTCCAGCATGGTTCAACAAATGTCAGTGCAAGCTGAGTATTGGCACAATCCGTACGAAGAAAACACATACAAAAACAGAAGCATATTTTTGGCTGATATTAATAATGAGAAAAAGATCAACCTGGTAGGAACTTAATTGCATTGCAAACAAAATATATTTTTTAAAATTACTTTTTGCACACAGAAAAAATCCTGACTGTTGGGTAGTATACTTAATCTTAAATTTGTTTTTTTCTAGGATTACATAAACAATTTAAAAAAATTGGAAAAATTAGTCCTCGTCAAGTTTGAGCAAGATTCGATGGTTGTACCGGTAGAAACAGAATGGTTTGGATTCTATAAGCCTGGCCAGTCGAAAAAAGTATTGCCAATGGAACAAACCGAATTGTACCTCCAAGTAAGAGTCCAAGATTAAGCTTTTTTTATGTCAAAAACAACTTGTAATAATACATCTAATCAATACATTTGTCATTGAAGGACCGTTTGGGACTGAAGGCCATGAATGAAAACGGTCAAGTCGACTTTATCTCCCTGGAAGGAGATCACCTGCAGTTCTCGGACGATTGGTTTATCGAGAAGATTGTCAGGAAATATTTAATCTAACATGAATGTTGGAGTTTGAAAATTGTGATATTACAAAAAAAAAACTGTTAATCCAAAGAAATGATTCAAGGAATCATATGAAAAATTCACCAGTCACATGACTTTCCAATACTCTAGATCAATAAACAAAATCTAATTTCCTATCATTTATAACTTTCTGTCGATGTTTGGTTTACGTTCAATTCTTAACCGTGACAACTGGAGAATGATACTCGGACGTTGCTCGACGTGAGCATTGCCGTCTTCAGACTGACAGAGATCTTTTTGAAATTGACGCGCGTGGACAAGACTCGCGGCACGCTTGATACCCCCATTAAGAGATTACATTATGAGTTCACTTTGTGAGTCTGGCTGGGAACACATAGAAAGGTACATAAGTGCACACGGACTCGCGCGCCCATGGATACGCTCTAACAGTATGTACGCAGCCACCCACCAGCCCCCCCCCCCCTCCCCCAACATTGTATCTCGTTACGAGAGGGCTCCATGCATGCGGATAAATATGTTTTTATACAAAAAGTTACCCCCTGCCACCTAGCGCTCCATACAAACACGGTCATCATATGATTACACCAGCTTCTCTTTTCTCCGCTAAGAGAGGCAACGCACTACATTACGAGATGAGATATCTTTCGCAGCAAAATTGCATGAAGACCTTCAAGAATATCGCGACGTTCACCCTCCCTCTCGCCCTTCTTTTTTTTTTCCTCCCTCGCCGCCCAATCTTTCCCGCGAGATTTTTCTTTTACTTATTCATTTTTTATTTCTCTGAGCTTTTAATCCACTTTCAAGAAGAATCGCACCTTTTAATTGACGATGACAAGTGTCAACCGAGGATTACACTAACCAGGCGGATCTAATCGGTTTTTAAATTTTAACGCATCGTATCTTGAGAAGCCCCGAAATATATCGTACTTGAAATAATCATAAAATAATAATATTAAAATTTTAAATCCTCAGAAACATAATTGTCGCACAAGATTTTTAATTATAACTTTGACTATAATCATCAGATCAATAAAAAAAAGCTAAGAATATTTATTGAGAAACAATTTTTAGTTACTTTCCTGTGATGTTATTCTAAAATTTGGTTTATTAACGATTCGATCTCATGGTCAAATTGGTCAGTTGTACAAGGTTCGCCAAAAATTGCGCACCACACGATGCAACACGTGAAAAAGCACAACCGATGACACCGGTAAGCAGATATTTGTTCTTTTGTTTCGGAACAACTGTTTGTCATCGGTTGCCTGCCAATTTGCATCTGCATTTGCTTAGAGCTATCATTCTCCTCGATTCAGCATTTCGCTATAATCCTACAATGAAGCGCGCACCGCACATCTGTAGGTAACGAGAAACAATGAGCCAAGAGTTGTATGCGATTGCGGGCCGCCAGATAGCATTGTATAATATGCTCGAGCCCCGGCTGGTTGCTCGGTGCCAACCTTTGTCCTTCGATTCGCGCAGTTATGATTCCTACTTTGTCAAAATTAGCTCTGATGTTAATGGATGGGATCCTCCACAAAACTTACTCCGATCAACTAAACTTCCCCTGCCCACCCAGCGATTCGCAGAACTGCTCGCTAATTGCGAACGGAGATGCTTTCTCAGGGATAGTCTTTTTTATATACTTAAGTGGCCGACGAAAGGGGTCGCACGGTTTTATAGAGATCTTACTTGGATGACTGACAAGTCCCGCATTTTTGCATGCCAAATTTGTCTGAAAATGGGTTTACGCTTGACGGGAACATCATTTCCTTAATTGCATCAAATTTTTATTTTTGTTTTATATAATTTGAAAGACAAAAAAAAAAAAAGGAAAAAATGAAACAAAGACACGCGGGGAAAAAGTTTATTTCTAAATTATTCGGCAAATAAAAGAGAATAGATATTATACATGCACACAAACTCGCTCGCGAGATGGCTTTGAAGTTGCACCGACAAAGGATCGGAATAATAAGCTAATCGTAGCTACAATCCATAAACGCGGGATAAAGCTCGGGAGAACAGAGCAAAGTAAATGCAGAGCCCGCGAGATCCTAGAGAAAGAAGCGAGACAGTGGCGGAGCGAAGAGAGAAGGAGGTAAAAAACTCGACAACTCTCATTGCCAGATTTATAACTTTGTCTCCGGCCTCCTGTATTCACTGTATTTCGTTTTTCCGACTGTCGTTCAAAAAATTAGAAAGAAGGAGAGAGAGAGAGAGAGAGAGAGGGGTGGACGAAAAAAAAAAAGTTGCGCGGCTCTCCATTGAAATTCGTGACTTGTTATGCGCGCTACATGCGACTAACGATTATATCTGCGATGAAAAGGAACTACCGAAAATAATGACGGGACGGGGACTCAAGAAACTGAGGCTTTTAAAATATTAAGCAGATCCGCTGTTCCCTGTCCTCCGGAAGTTTTACATTTCCAAATAGATGATAACTTTTGCTGCTTCTGATCTATCATTTTTGTTTGTTTTAATTTTTCTTTGTCCATAAGACTTTCTCAAGAATGAACAAAGATGAATTTTAAACTTGAACTTGAACTTCATCACCGATCCAATTTTGTATCTGAAATGTTGATAGGTTTGAATTAAGTTCCCCAATTTTTATCCAGAAGAAAATTAAATGTTTAACCGAACCGAAAAGTTTTGCTAATTGAAATAGAAGCAGGCAAGACAAAAAAAAATTATTTTTACAATGGGGAGAAGAGAAGAAACGCATGCAAAGCTCTGGGAGCAGTCAATGGGGCATTGGACTCTGTTGACGTAGAAATTCCTTTTGCATTGGGTGTAATATAGCTATTCATTCGTATCGTCGTGTCTCTGTGACATGTGAACGCAGCCCTGGGGCTTATGATATACTCTATACGCGATATTCGTATATCTTGGGAGCGTACATGTCAAAATTATACATGCTCCATTCCGGCGCGCCAAAAGCGATCGTCCCGTAACATATTACGTGTTCACAATCGATTAATTCGTGTGGCAGCGCACTTACCTATCATCCACCAGCTTGAATTTCAAATTCCCGAGCTCTTACATGCGGAGGATATTAATTTTGTCCAAAGTCCCATCAATTTTGAAATTTCAACATTTACATATCATTGTATTACTTTTTCTTTCTTTTTCTTTCTTCTTTTATCTTTTGTTTTTTTTTTTCATTGGTGGACATTGGTGGACTATGATGGTCGGAAAATGAGAAATTCGACGAGCAAGAGAAGGGTCACTAATTACCAGAATGCTGATCATTGTTGCAGGCATTTTCGCATGAGACCGTTAATATTCAGACGCGCATCTACCGAATCATACTTAGCCGCTGGTCATTGTCCGGCATATCATTTTCACTCGGGCGCAGCTTCTGCTTTCTTCCTCCTCGCATTGGTGCAGGGAGGTATCCCGTGTTTTCTACCGCAACAGTGGCGGTTAATGGCGCTCGGGCGTCCCTCCCTCGTTCCTTCGGCGTTTTGTAATTCGCCTTACACAGTATCTGTCTGTTCGTCTGGACACCATTCATTACAATGCGCCATTGTTTCGCTCTCAACGCGACTCGTTACCTTAATGTACCCTCTAATCAATTACCCAATCACGAGTCGCATCTTTCTATTGCCCATCAGATTTGCAAAAGCAACCGTTCCAATGCACCGCGAGATTTTTCCTCGATCCTGCTATAAAATACTAAAATACCAAAATTCGTTATGATTTGATTGAAAAAAAAAAAAAATTTCCTTTTGCAAATTGGAGTCGATCTAGGTTTTGTTTGAAGGATATATCATGAATCACCGAGTGTTGTATTAGTTCGCAATTACGGCCGAAAGGTTGACGTTGAAGCGAAAGACGAGAAGGGCATCAGGTTGAAGTTCAGGAGTCCGTAAATGGAACAACGTGATGGTATATAGAGGCTTGATTAAAATATTAATTGAGATGGAAATAACGATCCTGCGCATGCCACTGATTCTGAATGTACAACCGTCATGATGTTTTAATAACGCATCGGTCGAAGTCAAATTTCAGAGCCTTATCACGTTGTTTTGATAACAAAGGGGATGTAGCATGCTCTTTTAAACCCGCGTTTTCGATAATTAAAATCACTCGTTTTATTCGTCCTGCTTACGCCCGTTTCTTTTCCCACTAATGCGACCGGCCGATTATGGTTCCTCATCAGATGATCCACTTTGAATGGTAATTTGTTTCCAACTTTCTTTTAATTAAAAAAAAACAAACAAACAACCAAAAACATAAAACAAAATCAAATCAACTTTTTGTTACTTTGTGTACTTTAAGATCTCATTTCTGATAGGTTAGATTACTATTTAACAATCTGTCGGACGATTACCGGTGTTAAAAGGTTTTGCTCTCGCAGAGGTTGCTGGAATACAATAATCTTTTTATCAGGAGGGAGGGATCACGGACCGACGCAAAAGCCAAGTTTGATTATACAGATATTGACAGCAATTTGTTGATCGCTTTATGTTGCGCTGAAAGAGCGTGTACTCGAGAGTAAATAAGTATAATGGAGTTGGACCCCTGGGGTTGCTATCCCTGCGAGAACAATCATGTTAACTCTAGCCCAACAGCCCCATCAGAATCACCTCAATGAAAACTAATCTCATACGCGGCACATGATTCAGATAATAGGTCAGAGTTCATCATCCCGTATCAAGTCTTTTACAAGTCACATTCACACATACGGGCTTTTTCAATTCATCCTTTCCCTTATTTTTAATTTTTCATTAGGGCGTGCAAAACGCGGATTGATTTAAATGTCACTTTAATACCATTAATTAGCTTTTGGGAAAGAAAAATTGAAAGAAAAATTAATAATAGAATTGATTGACAGTACAATTATTTTCGTGAATAAAAATTTGTTGATCTGGATTGATTGAGGGTTGTGAAAGAAAAACAGTATACTGATCAACAAGTGAATTCACTCGATTAGGTCGTACGTGCCACGCATCTCTGGTTTATGGTTAAAGTTGGATCCGAATTTTGGTTTTGAACGTGTCGCCGAAAAGTCACGTGCTGAGAGCCAAACAACGGGGTCACGTGTCTTGTTTATAAAACGCACGGCTGTGCCCATTGTTTTGCGCATGATTTTCGGATTGGAAGTCGATTACACTGCATGTCGCTAGAGTAAATGGTTTCGAGAGTAATTTGTCTTTTCAATTAACACAGACGTGAATGGTTTCAACGAACAAATTCATTCCACAAGATTTCCAATCCAAAAATTAAAATTCAAAAAACAAAATGAAACAACAAAAAGCTATAATACAAATTTTGTTCATTAAATTATCAAATAAATGAATAACCGTTGATTCGTCTCTTCAGTTCAAAGAAACGTTTTTTCAAAGTTTCATTCAAAATAAAACAAACGTTGGGGGAAAAAAGTCACCAGATGGCGTTCTTTCAAATCCGTTGAAGTAATTGTTTACTAATTAACTAATCAATTTGTTAACATGTTTTTGGTTGGAATTGGAAAACGTATTCAGACGTGGATCGTTTGAGCAAGAGCATAAAATTTCGATAGAGTAAAAAAAATGTGTTGTTAGATGGTCAACGAAGCAGTCAATTACGGCGGGTTCCGGTTAAGCAACGCAAAACGGGCGGTGCGTTGAGAGCGAGCGTGTTTTGGATGTTCATGCACGTCCACACATAATCGATGCACCTATCGCGATTCGCGCGGTGGCTAGCTGATTAATTAGAATCTGCAGCTCCGGCGGGACGTGAAGGGCGGGCTGAAGCGGGGGTTGCGGAGCCGAGGGCGCTCTTAACCCGAAAGTACAGTGGTTTGCACGGTGTAAACGACGGAGGGAGCAAGACGGACTCGCCAAAGAGAACAACTCGAATAAACTCGACGGCTGTGTGGGATGGCGCTCGCAAGGGTGGGAGAGCGAGAGCGTATCTACAAACTGGATTCATTAGAGAGCGAAGGGTTGCGGTGACGGCGACGAGGTGGGGCTCGCGATCGAAATGAGAACGACGAATCCCAGGACAACCGCTAAAACAAATTCATTAACGCGACGCAGCAGCTGTGACCACACCAAAACCTCCGCCTTGCCCATCGGCCCCCACACGCGTAATTACGCTTTGAGAGGCTTAGTTTTGGTTTGTTTCCCCATAATCAAGAGGGCCAGTTGTCATCGGACCCATCCATTCAATGGAAGCTTCAAAAAAATAACTTTTTTTTAAAATCATTTTTAGACGTCTGAGAAACGTCGTGAGAGGATGAATGTGAATTTTTGTATGAACATTTTCATAACGTGATTCATGAGAGTGACAAAGTCAGCAAAAAAGCACTATGGGCTTAGGCATCAATGATGAAAAGAGATGAAAAGAAGTCTGTAGTGTCGGCATTGATGTCTCTGTAAGGGTACACGACGAAAAAGGCGTGTTTAAAAAATTTCTGCATACTTTTTTTTACTAACCTGTGAAAGAAGGATGCAGAATTTTAAACATTTGATAAATATAATCAGTTTTTAGTAAAATTCTATCTTTTAATTTATGATTTTCGGGTAAAATTTGTTTCTTCTAACGTTCTTTTTTTATTTTTCTTTTTGATGTTTACTTCTATTTATATTTTATTTATTCATGTGTTTACTAAATCAAAGTTAATTATTTTTTCTATTTTTTCTATTTTTTCATACATAGTTTGACAATTTAAAAACACTATTACACTGAGAAAAAGGATTTATAACAGTTATGAACTCTACGCGATCGAGCGTTTTTTTATTTATTTCATAACAACAATGAATTTTCGTTAGATGGAATGAAATATTTCTTAATTATTAT
>JAPYZS010000118.1:47500-219012 GCA_030522925.1 Trissolcus japonicus | reverse complement strand
ACGCCCTGGCAACAACGTATAAAGAAGTCCCTAGTGGAAGGGTGCTTCTCGGAATTTGGAAATATGATTTTCCATAAAAAGTTGCTAGCATTTTATGGTCTTATTTTGTAATAAGACCGCCGACTCGTAGTTAGCCGTGAATAAAGGATGTTTTTCCTTGAGTGGAGTGTGCCATATGTCTTTCAGATGAAAGATTTTATTATATTTCATTTTAAAGTACCGCGATCGAGGCATTTGTTTGTTCGCGTTGAGGCCCAGACGCGTAAAAATAACTATCGTATTCAATGAAACTAATCTTAACGATTCTTACATAACGCGTAATTTATTGCCGTATTTTTCTTATATTTTAATTTGATTTAATATATTATTTATTGTAAAGAGTTTTCGTTATAAACATTTACTACTAAACAAATATTATAATTAAAAATAATCAATGCAGGCATCGTTATGGTCCTTCATTGATCTTTCATTCGCCCTTCAAAGGCAATTACAGGGCACACCGTCACATGCCCGGTAAGTACTCGGAACAAATCATCAGAGGGCATTGATAGGCCCTTCAAGGATTGCCCCTGTTGGGGCTATTCGACTCTACAAACCGGGCATGCCCTTAAGGGGCCCTGGAGATGTTTCAGGGCACGCCTTGAAATATTTTTACTATAGAAAGTTCCAAACCAAAAAATTCGGACTTACAAAAAATGCGATCATTCTCAAAATATAAAAACATTCAAATTTTTGTCATAACCTCTGATCCTTCGCCGTCTATCAACTTTTGTCTGCTAACAATTTCACATTCTTATCGATGCGATCGAAATTCCAGATTATTCTCTGCACCCCATCCGAAACTGAAGCCCATTGGCTGCGAAAATTGAATCGCACCGATAATGGCGCCGTAACTTAAGTTTATAGCCTGCCTAGATGGCGACGCGGCCTTGTCGAATTCCACGGCGACTGTGATTGTGCCACACATGATAGAATCAGGATATAATCGTTTTTTGATAGCAGTCGTTACGCGGTGACCGGTCACACACAACGACCAAATTGTATCTATCATAAAAAGATCCGTCTGCCATCTACCTCTCGGTTGGCAAAGCATAATAAAGGCAATGCGCCAGATGAGATATCTGCGCCTTTGTCAATGGGACCTTGCCGTTGTCGATTAATTTGCACGGTACTAATCGTAACGACTTTAGCCTCCCTGTTCTTTCCAGACAGCTTCTTATCGATTTTATCTGCGCTTATTTGGATCTCTGCCAAACCAAGACTGATGGTATTGTTTACCCATCATAAAAGAAATACGAATTGACGCTATAATCGTGCTTAAAAGGCCCAGAAATTCTTGAATTTTAAAATTAATCGTTTTAAAATTTTTGAATTTTAAAATTAAATTTTAAAATTAAACGTATTTGGAGTTATAAAAAAACTTTAGCATAGTATCTAGTTATTTTTTTCAGAGAAGAACAATGTCAGTGCAATTAGAAAAATTGTGGCCAAGAGATCATAAGTTTAATTTACAAAACAATAGAGTGGAGGGCAAGTTTTAGAAACTGCTCAACCATCTGTCGCCGTTGGATGGTAAGCAAAACAATTTAAACGGAGCATTTACGAGCTACTCGTAAGCTCGAAGCGGAAGCTCATTATTTAGGAATGGCGTGCGCGCACGGTGGCGGTGGCGGTGACAACTAACGGTTTGCAGAATACAAGCGCATTATTTTTTTAAGCGCGGTCCATACTATGCGATGTGTCCCGGTGTGCGCTCGCCACGAAATTTATGCTGCAGCCGCACCAAAAGCTTAACCCCGTACCTCGACTAAATGTTTTAGCGCCACGCTCTCTCTCTCTCTCTCTCTCTCTCTCTCGCTATCTCCCCAGCTATGAAAATTGCACCGCATTCTCAACTACGTCGATTGTTTGTTGCCTTCAACCCACAAACGTTTTACAAAAAAAATGGATAGAAAACGAAATCGACTTTTCTCTTTGTAACTGGCATTTTTGCAACAATACATCAGAGCTTCTTTTTAGTATACCTAAAAGTAACAGTTTTTCCATTGAAATTTAATTAATTTTTCCAACCTTTGATCATAAAGAAATGAAAGAAATATGTATTTATTGATTTTTATTTTAATTTTTTAGTATTAAAAATAAGTAAAACGCTAAGAGAAAAATTTTGTTCAACCGATCAGCTAGGTGAATGTTTGAGCATGTGGGCTCGACTTTGAAATGTCAAAAGCACGTAGAGTCGTTGATTCGCGAAAAGTACATAGGTAGGAAATATTGCAACAGATACATCTGGAATCGACGTTGATATTAATCATTTTCGCAGGTTCTGGCAGGTGTGCATCAAACTTTGATGCCCAAATGAATGAGCATTACAATATTCGAGCTGGGAGACCGCCGAGACACGTCCACTTGCAAGTTCCTATGACGAAGTAGAATTGAGTTTCGGTCACGTCATTGTTGACAGTTAGAAACGTGCCCGATTGCGCAGAGGCTGGCAACATTTATGGTACATTCGGCGTTGGTCGAGGTCAGTTTGATCTCGTTTCATAAAAACAAGTCGATTTCGTTTCATAAAAACAAGAGTTGATTTGACTACGTTCATGGATTTTCTTTCAGTGCATTATAAAGAGAAAAAAAAACAGAATTACTGAGGACAAATTGATGATTTTTTATGTAAATCGTCCCCTTGGAAAAGTAGCTAGTCCTTGTTTGATCGTTCGAGGAAGAAAGCAAACATGCGCTAGAGTCGAAAGTTTGTCTTTATCTGATGACATAAGGGATCACAATATAAATTTGCGATCGACAAGACACGCGAGAAAGGCGCACACAAAAATAAAGTGGAAGGGTGTTACGGGCGAGAAATTAAATTCACCGAAAGTAAATCGGGTTTGCGGCTCCCCGAACCAAAGCCTCTAACGAACCGAAAAATCTTTCAAGACTGGCACCGTCAAAGGTTGGATAATTTCGGGAATAATTTTATCAACTCTATAACCTTTCCGATAAAGAAAGCCAATTGCAATCAATTTGTCAGCCATTTTTTTTAAATTAACAATATACTTGCTGAGAAAAATAATGCTCAAAAACTTGTTATCTAAAGATGAAACGAAAACAAGATAAACAAGAATTCAGATACGCACGTTTACGGTTGGATGTAATTTCATAAGCACGTATTAATCAACGCGACTGTTTATCATATAAATTAGAAATGCAAAAACAAAAGCAAGAGTAATGGCAAGGGATACAGCGCCGGTGACAAATTCGTCAATTTATTTTTGTTCTTCGGCATGTAAAATCGCTACTCCCCCTTCATCCAGACAAATCAGCCGCAAAACTTCTGGTCCGACGAATTTTTTTCTGTCCTGTCACTCGTCTCGATCGGGACACCAGGTGTACCGATGATCTCTTGATTTCAATCCAAATTATCCAAATTCAGATCTCAATTTCCTTTATCCTTTTTGTGCCAAATTGTAAATCGTGTACAATTTGATTGTGTCCAGTGCATTCCGCTTTGTCCTTTGTAAAGAACCAAATATATTGCATGTGACAAAAAAAAAACAAACAAAGAGAGATGAATCGAAAACGAAATAAATTTGTTTAAAAGAAATTGAACGAAATATAATGTTGTCCAGGAGATGTCAATTTTATAGATACAAGAGCCCTTGAAGTGGATCACCATACGAGATGAGCATTTTGTGCAGGCGAACACTTTTAATGAAGCGAATGAAAATGAACAGCTCAGGCAGAAGAGATGCATCGCGTTCGCGTATTCGCAACGGAGTGACGAGTTTGCTCATCGAACACAGCATTGTCCATTGGGTTTGCGTGTACAATACGCTTGTTCGTGCGTTTGACGCTTCGTATACGCAAATGAATACTAATTTGTGCGTCGCTCGACTCACTCGCCCCCTCTTAGTCTGTACCGCGACACTATCACGCGATTCGTATGAATCGTGCCCAATAACCATCGATTACATCTTGCTTATCAATTCTACACGAATCTATAGTCATTCATGCAGTTATGATTTGTGTTTCAGTTCTAAGCGAACGTTCTTTTCAATCTGAAAAAGTTTAAATTTTGTATTAAAATTGATTAGGCTGATAGGGTTAAATATTCGGAGCGGCGGGTTATTCATTTTATATATAATAGTCCATCTCATTTCATTATCCCTCATATAACGGTAATGAAAAGCATATTCTGAATATTTATGACAATAATATACATACAGAGGGCTTTAAAAGTTGCACTTTTATCATCACCACGGAGTCCAGCCGACGTCATCACAAAAACGGCAAAAGAAGACGCGCAAAAAAAAAAAAACAGGCACACTCGGGCGTCTCGTTAGCTTGGTTGTGTATTTATCCGGCGTGTTATTTGGTGTCGTACGTGTATAGTCGTAGGAAGCGCGCGTTCGATATTAAAGCGCGCTGGAAAGATTAAAAGTCGTAAAAATGCCGGCGGTATTTCCATCGCGAAAATGGCCGATAAGAATTTCGGGGCTGTAAATCAAAACGAAAGTTCGCTGGTGTGCACGACTGAGCGCAGCCGAAAGGATTCCAAACTAATTCCGCGTGCCAACGATTTTGAACATTTTTTTTTTTTTTTTTTTTCTTCACAAAAAATCCAGGCACGTTGAAGGGGAAATGTTTGATGTTTATTCAACGCCGATACAACCCAATTACCACGTAGTTTTTCTCTGTCCGATGTTTTCCATCGAATCGAAATTTAGATTTGGTCATCAGTGATTGAAACAAATAAATATAAATGAATTGAAAAAAAAGTTAACGTTTTGAAATTCTCAATGATTCTCAAGTTTCAACGATTTGTTGATGAGGAAAAGGGTGTAATTTGCCGATAATAAACATCAACTTTTGAATACGCGCGCAGTGTCTATTAATCAAAATTAATGGTTTCTCAAATTACGCATCTTCAACTAAATTTGTCGGCTATTAAAATTTCAATCGCTACATTGAGTGGAAACACATAATTATATAGTGATCGAAGCTCCAGGATGAACCTCAGTTGGTGTAAAGTACCTCTCGCATTGCAAGAAGCAATGTTCGTTGCAGCATTTGATTACTGGCTAAGAACTGTACACGGTTCATCCAAATAAATAAACATGTATATATGTATCCAAAGTGCATCACTGGTCAACGTGGCGGTTTGCCAATTTAGTTTCGTCTTCTCTCTTTCTTTCTCCCTTTCACCGTCGATAATTCCTGCAACATGTTACTTTCTCGTGTTTAGCCCCCTCTGAGGTTTAACAAATTATAATCTATTTCGGTGTTTGTCTAATGTTAGAAACCGTCTCGGTGCGAATGACCACTCGAGTACCGGCTTTCGCACGCGACATTGTGTTTCACAGTGCAATTCCTTATTGTGACATTTCGAACGCCCCATAAGTCATGCTTCTTCTTTGCGATGTCATTATCAATTTGATTTGTCCGAAGAAACACAGGTATGTTCAAAAAATGCAAATTGCAAAATTTATCCATGTATTCTCACTTTATTTTTTGTTTCTTTTTTTTTGTTATTAAGATTTAGTGACTTGATTTTTTATTTTTTTTTTTTTTTTTTTTTTTTTTTCAGAAAAAGGCAATATGAAAAAAAATCACCTTGAAAAGTTTAATTGCGAACAAGTCCTGAATTAAATCGATTAAGGGGAAAGCATTATACATGGACAAGCATGTAACATTATAATGCATCGAACACAAAAATGCGTCTTCACCTCTTCAAGCAGTGTTCCTCTGCATTGAATCGATTTCGCACAATGCCAACTTCAGCAATCGTACACGTCCCTTTCTTTCCATCCCTCTCTCTTTTCGCTTCATCTGCATCCCTCGGCCCAAATACACCCTTTTTTTTATTCCACCTCGACGAGCTTCTGGTTATATGAAGTGTGTGCTTCCCGCATCACTGTCACCAGTTATACAATGCCTTACTACACTTTTCTGTCCGCGAATCGAAAACTTAGTTTTTCAACGGTCCTAAAAAGCTACTTTATAAAATTCTTAACAAAATTTGATTGCGCGGAAATCCATTTGCAATAAACTGATTACTACTTTGATTCAATCCAATTTCCTTTGATTGTGAAAAAAAAAGATTCTCTTCTAAAATAAAAAATGTTTTTCATTAATTTCATCTGCCCATTAAACTTTATCGATAACAATAATTCTGTATTATTAGGATAAATGGAGGACCGTTTTGTGCCCCAAAAAGAATAGTCGCCATTTTTTTTTTAATTTTGTTTCGCGTAATTAAACACTTGCGAGAAACATTTTTCTCCCGCCAAAAGGTTAAGTGTACATTTTGCGGGGGCAAAATAAAGAACGCTTTTTTCCTCTTCCGAAGAGAATGCATTAAGGAAATCGCTATCTTTCATTTTTCACTTCATAACGCCGCGACAATGACGAGCACGTAGCGACAGCCTTAATTCCTTGCTCCCCCGATGCTTTACTCTACAATTTCATTCTCTTTTGCGTTTTTTTTTTTATTCTAGAGTCGTCGATGAACTTCAACTCTCGTGAAAGGAGAATGGCGTCCCTAAACACTTGGCGCACACTCTCTGGTAATGATTTCGCGTCATAACGTTGTTCCCTTTTACGACTTCATTGCTGCTATTATAGGTTGTAAATCGACACTAAATCAAGTTTCCAATGAAAACTGCAAGTTACTTGATTGTCATCAGAAAGTTATATATACTATGAAGCCGTTCAATGCTTCATTTTCATTTTTTTCGTTTGCTGAATCAGATACGAAAATAAGCTGGAACAAAAAGTAATCCGACAGGCTGGAAAGGTGCAAAGCGGGATCATATTTTAGCTGACGAGGAAAATGGAAATGTCATAATCGCAAACGCGAGAGATCCGGATATTTTCATGCGGCGCGCGATCGTCGCGCGTGCAATTTTCTCGAGAAGTGTGTAATTCGGGCGGCTCAATTTACGAGCGGTGCTATATCATATTTTAAGGTCGCAAGATCTATTTGTTTCACCTCGGAGCAAACTTTTTGCAATGCTAGGGCACTTGTGTGGTTCCCAGAGGATGAATATACACTCGATGCTAAAACCATTGCAAGAGGAATGATCTCATGTTGAAATTTTTGTTTTTGAAAAATTTAACTCATTCAATTGATTTTGATATATTTTTGTAAGAATTTATTGTTTATCCAATTTTAATATCGAATTGTCCTTTTGGATTACGAAAAATATCCTCAGTCCAAGCAGATCTTAAGAAGATTGTTTGGACCAAGAAGATAAATTCTTTTTTTCAATTCTCTTCCAAAAGTTTAGAGAAATTATTTTAGAGTTATTAATTTTGATTGATTTTGATGAATTATTTTTGGTTTCATCGATACAATATTTAAACTTGAATGGCTTGTCATCCTGATCCACTTGTCCTTCAAAGTTTAACTTGGTGGCACTTGAAACTCACGAAAGACGAGAAGGGACACGCAGAACTTGAAAATTTCGCGCAATTAGCGTTAATGTTGTTCTCTAATATAAACTTCGGTGCCAATTGGCGTTCTTAAGGTGCGTCACGTTCGAGACAAGACGCTTCTTCGAGCATCGCCTAATAATTTGATCTTCAATTACGTGTCACGAAGTGATGGGCTTTTATACTAAGTTTAAATATTATAACATCCACTTTAAACTTTCAATTTCAATATTCAATTTCCACCATCATAATAGCAGGTCTCTGAAGAAAACTTTTTATTAATATTTTTCATATAAAGCATGCACACTTCGATTCTGCCTCGGTTGGAGTTGTAACTCAGCATGATTATTATGATTCTTTTGTGCGTCCTAGACGGGACACTGATAGATTTGGAACAGTCTTTCGATCCGTCGAAATGGCTGCTTTAGAAATTCGCAACCCCTAGCAACTTTTTGTCGCTCACTGAATAAACGCCGTGGCGAAGGGTCAGTCGCCAATTAAGAGGAAACCTTTTCCGTTAAATAAGCATTCCCGCTGCTTTTCATCTATTCAATGTCAATAGGTCTCCTCTACAAATGGATCGACAGGAAATCATCACCTATTGCAAATAAATAAAGTGGAACATTTTTATCAGAAAAAATAGACAATACTCACACATGTCTAATGTATCTTCTTTGACATCTTTGTTCTGTCTTGCTCTTACAAATGTAATTCTACATTTTGCAACTAGAAAATATAGAAAATGTACCTTTTCCACCATAAAGGGAAAGAGTCATGACTCGGTGATTTATTTATAAATCGTGATCTACTCTGATTTTTGTGTAGGTTTAGATTATCATAACAGCGCCTCCTATATTCCTATACATTTCATTCAAATGGTTCGTAACGAGATCGGAATTGAAACTTTTGATAACAGAGCAAGAGATGCGAATGCCGAAAAAAAGTTGCGATCGCCCGCACTGAGAAAAAAAGCGGCTTATATTTCCGGAAAAATTCGGTTAAGATTGCTTATTACGCTTTCTGCTATATCTGCCTATAAATTCTGCTGTTTTAGCAGAACATTTCTTGTTATACGGCGCGTCACGCGTTCGGAGCCGGTATAAACTTATAGTTGCGTGCATGATATTTTTGCTTAATAAAAGTGATTGAGAAAAAAAGAGGATATTTTTTCTTATTTTAGTACTAAATTTTTCATTTAATTGCGTAACTGCATTGAATTTTATGAACAATTCCAAGCTGGTAAAAGTTTAAATTTCGCGTTGTTTTATCGGATATCGACTCTGCCTTGAGTCGAAATGTGAGATTCAATTTATTGTCGACACCAGACGTGAAAACAATGCACGAATATCGATTTTGATTATCGCTTCAGGACTCAAAAACAAGATTCTCTCCGGACGATGTAACATTTTTTTTTTAATCACAATGAAACTCGTGAAAAAAATTCAGAATTTCATCGTAGAAAATATCAATTTTTGTTATGTGATTAAATTTTTTTGTTTACACAAAATTATTATTTTCATTTGTCAACGCGAAATTTTATATTTCGTAATTTGATTCAAATAGACGTTTCATGGTAACTTGGATGAAAGTATAAAAATAAAAGTCAAGGTTTTGACCGGAGTATTTCAAGTTTGCGTTTAAATTTGTATCGTGGGCCCATTCATTGTACAGCAGTGAGTCCTTCTCTACAGTGAGTCATTTAAGGCGCGTCGTGATGATTTATTTCTCAGGCACAATACAAACGACACATTATATGCGACTCGACAAGCTCGCATTTCGTACCGATACATAATTCATCCCATTCAATTACATTGTCCTGGGACAAAATATTCAATTACTTGTCGCCTTAAAATGTTTACCCTGTCAAACTGCGGTTGACAACAAAACCATCAATGATCATTTCATCATCCGGTTGTCCAGCTATATAAATGTCTCAAATCCATATTTTGAAAATACTATTTTCTATCAACTTTTCTATGTTATGAAGTACCAATAATTCATACAACCAAAAAGAAAATGAGATGAATTTCCACTTATTGCCTCAAATTTCATCATCCTTCAATTTTCTCTCACCTACTGGTGAGTCCCTTCCCAACATGAAAATCCTTTATCGCAAATAAATGGCCATAAATCTAAACCGAACACCTAAAAAAAGAAGAAACGACAAAAAGATTAGACGAAGGAACGGTTGTTGGCCATGCGCTGAATTCGAAACAAGGCACTTCTCGTCTCTCGCGTACCTATCGTTAGTAGGCGAAAATATATACGTAATAAATATTCGCACACGGGACTGAACTTGTGCGTGCCGGTCCGAGCATGTGGGCGCGCAC
This sequence comes from Trissolcus japonicus, assembly GCA_030522925.1. Classification (NCBI taxonomy): domain Eukaryota; kingdom Metazoa; phylum Arthropoda; class Insecta; order Hymenoptera; family Scelionidae; genus Trissolcus; species Trissolcus japonicus. Next base: position 209,251 of record JAPYZS010000118.1, on the reverse strand, counting down.
TTCTCATCGTCACAGAAGGCTTCGCGTATCACGCCACTCAACGATGCCGTATTGGTCGCTCCGGAATGTCCAATAACGTGATACAAGGCTCATTATCTGTCATTAAAATACATCGGCAACCTCAAACCAAACGAACTGTGACCAACGTGCAACAAAAGAGAAAAATAATATTCAAAGGTGACAAATAGAGGCTGAAATATAAATTCCCGCGGACGTAAAACTGAGCACGAGGATCGCGTTTGATTGCAGTGCTTTGTGGTTATAAGTGAGCGTGAAATGCTATGCCGGTTTATTTTAGCCGTGACCGCGAGGACAACCCGCGTTAAGAAGGTGGTGTGTCCGCGTGTCGCCGGATGCAGGGCCCCCGAGTTTAAACCAGTCGATCGGCGACCGCCAACCAGGCAACTTCTTCGGTTGCCCTTGTTTATAAATACAATCGCGAGTTGGATTGCTTGATCGTGACGACTTTTTTTTCTTTCTTTCTCAACGACAGTGTCAAGGTCACTCGTCAGGACTTTTTGTTTGGAGATCGGAGAGCTAGTTGGACGAAAGTGGATATTCAGACGTTGAAATGAAATCCCAACACGATAAGTGAAGTATCCAAATGAAAAATATAGATATTTAAATATAGAGAAATAAAAATAAAAGAGGTTGGATATCAAAATTGAAAGTGTACACCACTTCAAACTCGGTTGGATTTATCGACTTGGAAAAAAATTGTTGTCTGGAGCAGCAACGCCGTATCTCCCCAGGAAGTGATAATGATAGCAGGGAACATACGAAGCGAGAAGTGACAAACGCAACAACGAATTTTTGTTTGAGTGCCAAGTGCCGGAAAAGCGGATGCCATGCAAGTGCATCGGCTGCTGCCATGTGCATCAAGTACATGTATTATGTGACTTTAACGGATGACTTGGTCGCTGATGCAACCGCTCAACTATGAGGAGCGCGCTTTCACCTGATGGTGGATCGCTGATGCAAATGTAGACTTTTTTCTGAGATCTGAATTCGGATCAATGTCGTAGGTCAACAACCCTCCGCTATATATCGATCGGCGTGAATCGCGTTCTCAAGGTCGTTGGTCGTGGTCTCTTGATTAAACTACACTTGCTTACCTCCAGGCACTGGATATTTAAATACAAATTCAATGCGACCATAAACTCTCTCTTTCTCTCTTTCAAAAATGTCTTCGTCATCGGTGTGGTTATCAAAATAATTGATCGCTACATGAGCGTAAAGCCAGTCCTTATTTGTCCAAAGGAACATAAATCGATTGTTTATCTGCTCACAAGTTGGTATTAAAGACATTGTTTGACAATGACGACATCCTCGCATTGATCATATCTTTTTTTTTTTTTTTACTTTTTCTGTCCAAAAACAATTAACTCAAATTGACACAATTCGATACAGTTCTTCTACTGTTAAAGAAAAATATTGAGAAATTGGAAAATTTGTTTCAAAATTTGTGGCCAATTTGAAAGGTGGCGTTTATAATCGCATGACATGTTGGTAGTCAAGTATTGGACGCCACTTTGCACGCTCTTTTCTATCGTTTGTCGCGACTTTCGCCTCGCGACAATCAGCCAGTCTGATCGCTATCGCTTGTTTCTCGTTTTGCCAGGTCTCTCGAGGCCGCCTGCTCCAGTCACGAACTCCTCTTCTCGAATTTCCGTCTCGCAATTGAGATAAGCGTCGTCGCAGTATAACAACCGATCATTACACCACGAGGCCGCGTTTTATTACTCCTGTATTTGCTACTGCGTTCACCTTTTTATCGCAAACCCATTGACCAACGCCAAGAGTGAACCAATCCGAAATGCAACCATAATATATTTTTAAATCACAACACTGAATATTATATATTCGATTCTTCTTGATTACAAGATATAGGATTTTGAATAAAAATTTTGGCTGATAGAAAAATCTGAGCATAGGCAATTAACCTTCATTTCTAATTGACTTCAATTTAACCTGAGCGTGTAACCGGCGTTTAACAACAACTTTCTAAGCGATTTGGAAGGATAATTTAGTTTACGAGATTGTTTGTATCTGTACAGGATAAAACGGTAATTATAATTCAGAGTGATATCGAGAGCTAGGTTTTTCTTAGAAATAGGATTCAAAAATTCCGTTCTGAATTTGTAATGAATAACGTTTCAACCAATATTACATATCCGTTGACCTTTGACTTTTGATATTATCTGGTTCTTACAAATTTTTTATATTTTTATTACCTTTTTCTTCTCTTGTTTGATATTTTTGTCTCGAAAAGTGTCAACTTGTCGTCTATAGCAAGACCAGTCTTAAATGACAAGTTTATCATCGACAGATGAGTGATCCTCGTTCTCACTCTGCTATATTATGGACTCTAAATTTAACTATCTAAAAGTTCGAGTGAAAGACTCTCGCGGTCAACACTTTTGCTCGGCATTTGCGCTCAGATTTATGCCTCGAGCCTGATGACGTCACAGTGTCGTACATTTTCGGTGTCGAACGCTGAGCAGATGTTAATCGACGAGGGATCGATCGTCGACTTCAGGACAAAATGATTATCACCAAATACACCACGGTCCTTCTGCAATCGACCAATCAACACTTGATTAGGTGAGGATCGTCGTCACCTTTTTTGTGCAACAACAACAAATATTTGAATATGTCATTCGAAACATTTAATATTCAGTTGATATAAAAAAAAGTTTAATGTCAAATTGAACTTGATGTGTATACAAATTTAAAATTGCAAATTGAATGTAAAATTAGAAATAAAATTTTGAAAAAAAGAAGAATTTAATATTCGCTACAAGTCGGTACTTTTATTTTTGTTAGTAAAATTTATTTGTAGTGTGAATCAAATAAAACATGTTTGTGTTGATGTTACCCATCGTTTGAGACAAAAATTCTGAGCCGTTCGCATCTCTCGAGTTTACCGAGGGAAGTTATCTTGCGTTCGCGCGCCACGAACAAAGCGACGTGCGATATTTTATACGCGGTTCAGCGTCATAAGAAGCGATCTGACAAGAAAAACAAACTGTAAGAAAAAGGTTGAAAGAAAGAGAGTGTCGGTAGATTGTTCTTCGCCCTCCTATTCTAATAACTAATTTCTTCAGCGTAGCAGCATGATTATGTACGGTCGCGGACCCTCGATTTTATTTCGTATTCCGTAACCGTTCAATGCATACTTAAATCTCCAAATTGATCAATCCTCGTTCTCTGTTCTGGTCCGTCATTTTTGTCAGATTAAATTCACCGTGTAAATTTGAGAAAAAAAAAAAAAAAATACAGAGAAAATCGTGCTGATGAATGAAAGATGAAGGGAATGTTAATTCGTATGGTTGAATTGTGAGACTATATATTTGTGCAAGATCTTGCAGGGGACATAAAGATCAAAATTTTTTACCATTTTCAAGTTTTTTTATTTATATATCAAAGATAAAAATTAATAAATTCAAAACAAAACGAAACGTTTACTATCAAATGAATATACAAAATGAATTAAATTTTGTTAATTCAAAATTGATAATAAACAAATAAAATTTAAATATAAATTTAATGATTTTTTTTTTTTTTTTTTTTTCTATTTTGGAAATAAACTGAAATGAAAATGGTTATACTAAAATGAGCAGTGCAAAAAGCAGAGTATACCCGCAAACCATACGAATAATCGACGAAAAAAACTGCGAACACTTTTCAACAGAAACACGTGCTCCCGTGACTGAGAATAAATACGATAAAGTTGATGGTTCGCCGGACGTAGAACGGAGCCACTTCTTTGTGCACTCCGCGAGCTCAAATATCGCCAAATCCCAGCGCAAATTTGCATTCCGCAAGGAAAATCCGCAGCGTCGCTTTCTCTTTTCCTTCTCCTCTCAACCCGCTTTTTACTTCCTGTCTTTTTTTAAACCGCGACACACGTCTTTGTCAAATCTTTCTCAGCATCGCGTCTCCGATCATGATTCGGCTGAGAGAGGATATTTCACCCTTCGTGATTTTCAAGCGCCGAGAAATTTGCCCGCGGCCTTACCGCCACGTCATGCATATTTATACCCGACGAAATGAAAGTACCCAAACCGAACCAAGTGTTACAATTCTTGCCTTGCTCCACACCAAATCGTGTGTTTCGTTCCATTAAAGACATTTGAATTTATTTAGAATTCTCGAAGAAAAGAGTTAATTAAGAAGACTCCTCTTTTTTGCGCGTTCCGAGAGATCCAAACTTATCAATTAATTCTGTAAATCCGATTTACTACCTTTATTCTTTTTTTTCCAATTTAAATGAATAATTGTTCAAGTTGATAATATTATTTAAAATAATGTTTATTTTATTACTAAATGTTTTGCAGTTTCAGACAAGTTAATGATATTTTTTTATAATCGACTTTTAATGTTTAAGATTTTTATTTTTGTCTGATTTTTTGATATTTGATTTTTAGTGTCTAATTTATCATGAGATCAGATAACTGCATAACAGATCCATTGTAATATAGCTTGAAATTTATTTATCCGTGATGTGTATAGCTTAATCTAAAATACGAATAATCATAAATTGTTTATAATAATTAGTTTTTCCTCTAGTATAGCTAAAATAAATCATGAATCGTCCGAACCACTAACAACTTTATCATTTTTATTGTATGTGTGATTCAGATTTATGTATATATCTCTGTGACCAAAGCCCCATTTACTTTTTGCGACAAAAAAAAAAAAAAAAAAAAAAAAAAAAAAAAAAAAAAAAAAAAAAACACCTTCACTACGCTTTTCAACATTAGAAACTGTATTTGGAATTGGTTTCATTTTCATAAGTGTGGTTTTCTATTCACACTTTCATATTGTTTATGTCTTTCTCCCCCTCACTTCCCTTTTTTCCTTTAAAAAAAATGTTAAACAGTTTTATTGTATTAAAAGACTCAATTACAATTGTATTTTTCAAATAAAGTTTTTTATTTTCTGTTTCAGGTGAGTCTAAGCAAAGATGATGACAAAAATATAACTAGTACGTATGCAAGTCAAAAATGATTGAAAAAAAAGGAAAGTTGAACTGATAATGAGAACGAAGGTGTAGAAAAATTGAATCAATTTAGCAAAGGGACATACGGCTTGGGACAATTTGTCTCGTGATGTCTTCTTTTGGATGCCCGGCCGTTTCTTTGCTAGACAAGGCTCCTAATGAAAGCCAGCAGGAATTTATCGACGGCATAAATTGTGTCGCAATGTCAACGTTCTGATAGATCGGCCAATAGGTCCGCTCGGATAAACGTCTGCTTCGATATATTAAACAGGGATAACGAATTAATGGCGATTTTTTTATTTTTGCGATACAAGCGCGGAATCACCTTTTTTGTTCTCGTACCCCGCCGAAAAATTTGATACCCAATCAATGCGTCCGGCAAAAGTATATATATATAAAAAAGAAGAATAACAAACCGTATAAAACTGACGCTCGTAAAGACAACAAACTTTTATTGCAAGAGTAAATTATCGTTAATTGATTGTGATTCATCGTGATTAATCGGGGCAATGAATTGGTGCTTCAAAAATAATGTTCAAATGGATTACACGAACGGGATCGTGGAATGTCTTTAAAACGATCAAACGTTTTACATTCGGCGTCTGTTTCATTGAAATAAAACTGACAAATGACTTGGCGTTGACATCAGTTCAAAATAAAGTGTCGCTCAAGTCCCCGTACTCGAGCTTTGTTTGTGCTCTCTCATCGAATGAGACGTCGCTTCCAATGAACGAGCATTTTGCTACCTTTATTGTCTTATTCGTCAAGAGCTCGTTCATCCCCATTCAGACCGTACTCATCTGAATCTGTTTTAAAGATACTTTTATCATCCTAATCTTATCTCTTTTCCTCTCTTTTTTATTTATTTCTTCCTCTTTCATTCATTTTTATCGTCAATTACAAGCACGGCCTATCAAAATGAAGGCAAACTATTTAAAGCCGAACCAAACTATTTAGCCTTGGCTCCTCTTTAAATTTCTCCCAACCTGTACATAGCACACGGAGACATTATTTTCGGAGCAACCGGACTGCTTGCACTGGAGACACATTCGTTTTATTGTCAAGTCTCTTGCGTGAGATTTTCATTGGCGAAACGGCCGTGCAATTTCGCACTTCTGAAAACGACAGTTTAACTTTTTGTTTGCTACTTGACACTATTCGGTCCAATGGAAACGTCCTTTTGTTTTTTTTTCTTTTTTACTTTCAACGACTTCATCTATTCAACTCGACTCCAGCCCTCTTTTGGCAGTGCATAAAAGAAATACAATCTGTTTGAGTAAATGTATAATAAATATGATTGTTTAATAGAGATAAATTAAATGGAGATTGAATTTGGTTGAGGAAGCGGCCGGATTAAAATTGAAATCGCAACAACCGCAGCGCGTTTGAAATAATGAAAACGGCCTCCCTTTTGAATGGCCCTTTTTGATCTTCATCTCTCAGGATTCATGTAAACGAAAATCCTCGCGACATTCGCGCGGTATTAAAACGTCGCGATTCTTCGGTCCTTCGTCAGCTCGATTTCCCTGATGCATAATTTGTTGTTGACAGCACCGACAGCAGCTCTCTTTTCTGGATTTCCCTAACGAATAATTTACGAGTGCCTTTTACATAACGCGCCGCGCACCACTCGAATTTCCGCTCTGTTTCGACCGAAAGAGGTCCGCGTCGGCGTCTCCGACCCTTTTTGTATTACACGCGGTCAACTCGACATTTGCCCTTCTTCCACTCAAACTGACCCTCAGGCTTCTCCTCCTAAACGCTTACTTTTTAATTAAAACTTCTGCTTTCGATCTAAACTACATTTGTCTGCGCGAACAATTCCAGTGTTTTTTTAATACAAAAATTTGTGAGAAAAAAAAGTTGAAACTTATTTTGTAAGTGGAATTGATGTTTCCGGGCTGAAGATGAAAGTCCATGATGGAAATGCGGGTTATAAAATTAGCAGACGCTTGTGTGAGAACAGAGTAGCGAATTTAAATCCGATAGGAGTGAATTATATGGGATATGATGATATCATAGGATCGGCATCATGATACGCTGCTAGGTTATACGCCTTGGATGCGTACACAAAAAAAATTAACTTTGACAGGAAAAGTACATTCCTTTCTAAACTATCCTCTTTCATATTGAAATAAATCATCGACGATCGAGGTTCTTAAATCAATATAATTTAATGGGATGTAAACAATGTAATCAAAGTTATTAAATCAAAATCATCTTTAAAAAATTGATTTTAAAATTCATTTAAAATTGTTATCTCTAGGCTGCAAACTTTAGTAACGAATTTATAATTTATAATTGACAAACAGAACTTCAAAATTAAATTATTTTCAAAATGATTTTAAAATGTTTTCAACTATGGCAACAAAGTTTGTTTTAGAACAGTGAGATCAAAAATGAATTCATATTTTCTAATTAAACACGAATAATAACAATAGTCTCGAAAAGATTTGCGCCGAGTCAAAAAAGTCGTGTCGAACGCGATGAAATTGCAGAATAAATTGAGGTTCAGTGGACGCTGTAATAAAGTTTCGTGTCGTAGCGGATCGAAAATTGTGTATCTTAAGTGGAAACGAGAATCTTTAATATTTATAACTCGATAGGGTTAAAAGCATCAGAGAATGATTGTATGACAGAATTACTTTTATAAATTTAATTCACTCAGGCACAGAATTATTTCCCTTTAAACTTCATTTCAATAGCAGGTTTATTAACTTTATTCTCAATTCAATTTCAGTCGTTCAAATTTTCAAATTAAATTAAACGTTTATGAAAGCTTTTTGTGATAAAATTATTTACTCTCTGTTGCGATTGATCAACAACGCGTGTATATTTATTTTTTGAGAAACATTCAATTAATGCTATTAAATATTGGATACGTCCATCATCGTTTTATTCAAACAAATCGCGTCGCATATTACGTAACTCGATAACAACTAATAAGCACGTCCAGATACAATCATGCAAATTTAAATAATTCCGTGAGAGGAGCATGAATGAATTAAAATTTTTCCTATATTATATAGTTGCAACGTACAAACCGCCGGTTGTTTGAATCTCATAATTTCAATCGAATTGATAACTTTTTATGCACACTTTTCCTCTATTTTGAACAATTTACGATTGTTGCATCTGTTTTGCAAGCTCTTGATAATTTAGTTGCATACATTGCACAAATCTGTATCCTATATCGCACGAATCTTCCATTTTGTTAGCTGAAAATTAAAAAGGACATTTTATTATTGCAAAAACAAATTAATTTTTTTTTTTTACTTTTCGATGCTTGAAATTACCTTCGATCATGCAATGTTGTTCTATTTGAAACATCATGCTCTGATATTGCCAAACTCGCTGATGAATTGTCTCGGACATCTTACCGTTTTCCATCTAGAAATAAATAATATTGTTCACTATAGCTATCTTGAAATAATAAATATATAAATTTCAATTGAAAATCTTTAATGCAAAATTGTCTAGCTTGTGGAACGAATAATTTAAAAGCAATATACTACATTGGTTGTTTGAACTGAACAATAATCAAGTGTCATTGAGACAATTAAAAGTGACTGCGAGTGAATTCAATTACTTTTCCTTCTTGTTGAAATATGCAAGTGAACCAACAACCTGCATCACGGCTAACTCCATTACGTAAAACAAATTCCAATCGTTCTGAAATGAAAAAGTAACTAAAATTAATCATTGATCATTTGAACATGAATTTAGTATTGCTAATAGTTGTTCTTTCAAAATTATATATAAATATTTGTCCCACCTGAGGTCCACTTCAATTCATTCAAACAATTCTGGGTATGAATTGGATCGTCTAACATTTGTCCGCCGCAAAAACTCTGAAACAATAAAAAACATATATTTTTACAATGTCGCGTTTAAAAATTTTATTCCATTGTCTATCTGAATATGGGGAAACGTTACAAAAACAGACACGATGATCATTGCCAAGACAGAGTAGACTCTCATTTTATTGGTTGTATTAATATCTGGTACGGCTTGTTATCCTAAATTACAAATACACTTTGAGGCTTGAACCAACTCTTTTGAACGACACGAAAACAATGAGATATCACCTTTTTATATGCTTCTATAAAAACAGGGAACACAAAATGTTATGACAAAGTAACGTTAAGATAAGTGCTCATGAACCATTTCCGTTAATTAACTTTATGTAATATCGGGGCGTCATTTTTTGCAAATAAAAAGCACATTCGATTATGGAAAATTATTGTATTTCATATAATTAGGTAGAAAATTACTTTCGCAACAGAGGCTACCATTATAGTTTTATCATTGTTCTTTTTTTTTCCACTTCTTCTTGTGGAAAAGTTTGACATCTAACATGATATTATTCATGCAACTTTCGCCTAATACAAAATTCACCCAACTGGCATCTGTAAAATTGATTAATTATACAAATTTATCATCACGGCTATTTGATCAAATAGCTTTGCTTTTTATTCTAATGATTTGATTAATCTTCAAGTTTTTATTTGTTATAGTTTGATTCCAGGTTTTTTCACTCGATACACGGAAGAAAGCTTAACTCAAGCGTGAAACTTTTTGAAGATGGTAATAATTAGTTGATACATTGTCAAAACGTCGGCAAGTTGAACATCGGCTCATCTGCATCTCCCGGGAGCGCAAGTTAGAAGCGGCCAAGAGCTTGCCATTAAGCCCACGGGATGCGAGAGGAAAAGAGGAGGAACGCCGCCGCATGCTAATTAAATTATTCCGAGGCGGCAGCGTTGCGAGCGTGCGTGTACACACGCCCCCACGATCCAAGTTGCCACGTGCACTTGTGTATATCTCTCAAGATCGTCTCATCGTTAACGCCGGAGTATTGACAACCTGCAAGTTTCGTCTGTCGCCGCGCCCTCGAATCAATTATTCTCCCGCAATTCGGATCTCATTATCAACAACTTGAACTGTCGCCCGGAGAATAACTCGTTGCTATAAGATTCCATTAAGGTGTCGGCCATTTCGTCGCACAATCACAACCTGAAAACATTAAACAATCAATAAAATTGATCCAAAATTAAATTATCAAAACAATTGATTTTCTTTGAATACAAATTGTGATGTGTCTGATGGGGACGTTTGAAACGCGGGATCAGGTCAGGTTGAACATTGTATCTTGGAAGTTAGGATGAAATTAAAACAACGGTGGTCGAAACACAAGCCCGGGTGATTCTGCACTACGTGACATGACTCTGAAGCACTGACGTTTCGTCGGTTGCCTCGTGCGCCGGCCAATAAATAATGCGTCTGGATATAGTCGCACTGGGATATTACGGCTATCAGAAATTGTCATGTTAAATCCACAAACGAAAATCACGTGAGAGAGATTCAAATGAAAATGATGCGTCAGAAATCAATAGTTGACAAGTTGAGAACACATTTTTGTCTCAAACTTATATGACAAGTTTAAAATCAACTTTGGCCCGTCAGTTATTTATTTTGTCAGGGCTAAAATGTGTGCTTTTAAGGATAATCTGCATCACAGTTTATAGAGCCTTCTCTCTATATCGAATTGTCTATACACCTTAAGTACACCTTTATCCCGCTGACCGTTGCCGAGCGAAAAATAAGGGAGTGTATACATATTTATTTTAAAAGCTCGCCAGCAGTCTTTACAACGACGTAGCAAAAATTTATACTCCCATGAAAAGGTCTCCCTCTCGTTCGTTCCCAGCTCGCAAACTTTTCGTCTCTTATGCTGATCTTTTTGCCTCAGCATCACCTGCGTGTCTTGTAAACTAGTGTATACTCCTCCATCATAATGACAAAGATCTTGTGAACTCGTCCCATAACTTTGTACTATCGTCGGGCGAGAAAAATGATTTTCCTTGAGAAAAGAAAAAGCTCGACATTCTTATTGTAATATATAAAACACAATTGACTGCACCTAAAAACTTCAACTTTTCATCAAGCAAGTTATTTTTATTTTTCTTTTATCACTTTTTATAATACTTTGAATTCAAATTAATGATACATAGCAACATTGCAAATTCCTTTGAAAAGTAAACAATAAACAAATTATATATATATTTACATATATAAATAAATGATACAAGATATTTTTGTCATATATTTATTTCATTCTGTATTTTTTAGTTACAAGGACAACGTTATTCAATTCAATTAGATGCGTGCATCTGCATTCGAAAAGTGCATCCACTCGTTATTTTAAAACAAATATACTTGTCACGATGGCTTCTATTACATCTAATATTCTCGTATGGCAAAAATGTATCGATTCGCTCCACCAGTCACAGGCGTCGCTTTGATTCGGCCAATTTATTAATACTATATTTTACGACAAAATATTGTAAATCGAATGATGCTTCGAAAAACGCCATCTATCACACTCGCAGTTTAGTTAACGGAAGGCAAATATTTCAGTCACGTTTTAATCAGAATTCCTTTTGAAATACATCTGATTATTTTTCATTTATTCATGAAACCGGGGATTTCTGATCAAACGCAAAATTATTTATTTATAACGTAACAAAAACCTTTGCAACTGTTTACGTTATTTTATAAAGAACAAAATTAACTATTTTTAGGAGCATAAAAATATTGTATTGCATAAATAATTGTGCACATTTTTATTTGTTTTTATTGATCTCGAACACGAGTGGGGAGAAAACGGATGTATTTTCGTGTTGGATGAGAGGAGGAGAGGAGTTGTAGCATACCACTGATGCTAACATTGCATACAGGATGCGAAACGTGTTGCATTGTAACAGGCGTCGTATCACAGTGAAACGGTGGAAACAGAAAATAGTGTTTTTTTTTTTTTTTTTCGAACCTCCAACAGCGAACAGTTTTTATGATAAATAAAAGCAAATTACAATACCATAAAAACTAGAAACACGAACTCAACGTTTCCCGGTAACAACTTGTTTTTTTATTTCATAAGATATACATTCTATCTCATTTTTATTTTTTATTTTATTATTTTGTATGTTATAATTTTGTGCTATTCTGTTTTATCAATTTATCCTTTTTATGCGAGACAAAAAATTTTGTCCATTACACGGTTGAATTTGGTATAGAAAACTGATGGGTGCTCGATATAGTAATTTAATTTCCGCGAGCGCAAGAATTCATTGGGCCGATCAGGTTAAGGGAAAACAAATGGACGGCGAAGATAAAGAGGCATGAAATACACGGAACGCTGAGATTTAGCTGCGGGCAGAACTTACATCAGGAGAGCGTGAGTTACAGCGTCCGAGGGACGATAGCAAAAACAGACCGAGCGCGTCCAGAAGTCACTTCGATCGGCATCAGAAACGGAAAGCGTTTTATTGCCCCAAGAAAAAGGTCTAATGGTCTCCGTGGAATCAGTATACCCCAGCGACCTGCACAATTGCACTTGCACGAGTTTGTTCCTCAACATACGATGATAGCTCTCAGATGCAGCTGCAGACTCGCTACTCGCGTCTCACCGAAATGTAATTTCAAATTTTCGTATACGTAAGAGATACTACACACGATGAGATTTCTCTAACGGCGTATCTCAGGTAATATGTTGCGCGATCAAAAAAAAGAACAAGATTATTGAACGGGAGAAAATATGGAGCGCGTTCAAATTACCCTTCTCATGGGCTGCAATTGAAAAATGAACGAAACACTTGGTGTCGTTTATCTTGTTGCACGCCTTACTGATATTTGTCCGATTAATTGTTCTGGTTCTTATCGAAAAATAATACCGAAAGAGAAAATGGATTACACACAAAATTGTGTGTGTGTGTGTGTGTGTGTGTGTGTGTGTGACGCGTTAAATGAGAAATTTGTCGTGGAAAAAAGAAATAATAATTTCAAAAGATAAAAATTTGAAATTCGAAGGATGAAAAAGTGTATAATTTGAGATGTGAAATTGAATGGAATTTTGAAGTAATAAGCAGAAGAATGAAAAAAACTGAGCAAGGAATAAATTTAAAAGTTGAAAGAAGAGAAGAGGATGAAAGAATCGGTGCATGTCGGATATTTGAAAAGTGCGGATATATGTGAAACATCCGAATTTGTGATATGGATGAAAGTCTGGAAGGCGCGTCGATCGAGCGGTGCGTAACTAATCGGATTTTGGTTGTTATTTCAGTAACCGTTAAACAGCACGCGATTAAACGAGTTGCTTTGGCAAGATGCAATCAGACTCATATCACCGTGTGCAACATACGCGAAGCGTCAAACATTTATAGTCTTGTAAAATAAATTTGACTTGCCCCTAATTATCGCGGCGATATTTTTCATCGCAGTCACACGATGCATCCAACAACTGCTTTTCCAATTACGAAAAGTGGAACGTGAGCGCGGCCATCTTACAGATGATCAAAGCCCGTTTTGCAATCTCACTGTCTTCTAACAAACATCCAATTCTGTCAGATAATTATTTAACTTTCGCTTCGCTATGATTTATTTCAAACGAAAACATTTTTTAAATAATTCATGCAAACCGCACTCGTCATCACTTAAAACTTTTCATTCCAAATGGAATCACTTGAAAATTCACGCAACTGATGATCTTAAAAGCATAAAGAATCTATTCTTTTTAGGATGATACAATTTTTTGTTCTCAAAAGTATGCCCGGTCGGAAACTGATAAAAAAACGGTCGTCCTTTTTTTATTTTGTATTCCAATTCAACCAGCGCATTCAAATTCGATGAGGTGTTCGAGTACGACCGAAACATTGCTCACATAACTGTGGGACAAATTTTTGTCTATGTTATAAAGTCGCAAAACAAATTCACAAAGGTCTGCGGATCCCATTGACTCTGTCATCGTTGAACGAATTTAATCAACTACCTTTTTCAGTTAGTCGAGACTTTTAAGTTGCTTCCTTTTACTTTCTAAACGAATTTTATAATCAATTCGAATCGTTATCGATCAATAAGAAATTGTTCCAAAGTTCCAAACTCCAAATTTTTTCAAATTGCATCCAACTCTTAATTGCTCATTCAATGAGAAAAAACAAAAACTTGGCGTGAAATTTGAAATGATGATAGGATTTCGTTTGGATGTGAAAAATTAAAGAAGCAGCACACTATTGCAAGGAGAGGATTTGTTATACGAAGTGAATGGCGAGGGGAAAATTTGCGTGTCTGGTTTCAGGTGGACTTTCAAGGAGTACACTTGATACATGGCTTGCAAGTCGAACAGGTATACATTTACGTGTGTTTAGGAAGCAACCGGTAGAAAATGTGGAAGGCAAGTTAGAAAGAGAACAAAAACGAGAGCAAGCGTGAAAGAAAACGGGCGGATGGTTGGAGATGAAAGGAGAGAGGTTTTGCGCGTGCGTGCCCCACCAGCCGGCTCCGGACCGGCACCAACCGAGGAAGATTCGGTTCGAACGCACCGGAGCTCGTCAGTTGTGCCAGCGTTGATCAGTGTGCGCCGACGACGTCGTCACGCCTGGCACAAACGTGCTCGTTTTGTACACGCTTGCACACAAAAAACAAGTGCTCTTCTTCAAAGTGAGTTCCCGAATGATCCCAGAGAAACCCCATCAGAATACGATTTTTCGTTTTTCTCACTTCTCTCTCTCTCTCTCTCTCTCTCTCGCGGTCTCGTTTCTTTTCTTTTGTTATTTTGCAAATTTCAGTTCTTTCTGACGTTTGGGTACTGTGATTTCTAGTCGAGTGGGCTTCCAAAGAGTCGTGATAGTGTGCAGATTTGGATGATATAAATATTTCCGAGGTGAATTCAACTTTTTGCAGATATTTTTTTGTTCGATTTGATTATATTTTTATTAACAGAAGAAAAAATGAATGTTGAATTTAATTTGTTCAACATCAGTCGATTCTCGTAATCCATGACCATGTTCAAAAAATATTTTCAATAACCGAACCAGTTACGAATTGATGCCGCGACGAAAACCCACACACTTGGTCTTGGAATCAGCATCAACGACATGCATAATAGTTATTAATTATAGTACTTAAAAAGTTGTCCTCGGTGTGATCAAGTCAAACCCTTTGTTATCGCGTAGTCGTTCACACGTAATGATACTGCAATTTCTTTAATTATATGCATGATCAAAACTTTCTCTTTCTCGTCTCCAACTCCAGACGATTTATACTTAACATAAAATTGTACAACCGCGATTCAATCCTTCTAACTGAATCGGGTTCATAATTTTATTTTTATTTTCTTTTAATTTATAAATTACCTAGCAAAAATTAAAAATAAATTGCAAAAAGGACAGTGACAACAAGATTGAAAAAATTTAAGAAATATTAATTATAAATTGTAACTGAAGTTATTGATAAGACAATTTTGATATATAAAAGATTGAAAATCGAACAGCATATGCAATTTTAGTAAGCGCGTTACAAAAAAATGCTCAAAGAGCATTTTTTTCTGACATTTTTAATTAAGCTTGGCTGTGCGTGAAAAACGCTGACGGCTACAGAGAATCGCATTGCATTTTCCATCATTTGCGTTCCTTTCTTAGTCGGTGGGTCCAGCTATGATCAAAAATAGACGCGCGATTTGACGAAATCAAATTTCTCAGCGGGCGAAAAAAAAGTAGTCGTGAGGTAGGCGAAAAAATCGCGCGTGCACTTCCTACACTGTAAATCTAATTCTGTCGGCCGGCGACTCTCGATCGCCATAGAGTCTCATTGCGATAGCTCTCGGTCGAGCTTGAAACCTCGACAAATTCAATTTCGACGCTCCGACGTCGAATAATAAACTTATATGAAGAAATTTTTTCGATAAAATAAACCCCATGATTGAAAGCAAAAAAGAGAAACGAAAAAATAAGAACACGCCCAAAGTGTTGAGGGAAAAATAATTGCTCCGTATATCAATGGAAGCTCTGGAATTTTTACTCTCTAATATTGATATACACAAAATGGATTGCAAAAATTGTCTTCTAATTGAGTAATCCGCTTGAGGAAAACTGTACTCTTCTCTGTAAATGTTAATATCTTCGTATCACAACATTCTTTAAGAATTATATCAGATAAATGAATGCAATTCTTTGTCGAGAAGGAAAGTCGTAGCAGGAATGTATAATATAAAAATGCAAACCGGGATAAACCTATATATGAAAGTGAAAAGAAGAAAAAAAATTATTAAATGAATCTATATTTATATATTATTTATTTATATAAAATAAATGAACAAAACAAACGTTTTTATCTTAAAAAAAAAATTATTTTAATTTTTCGTAAACTATCATAAAAAGATGCAAAAATAACGCTAAATCAATTTCCAAAGTGATATCGGGACAAAGATAAAAGTATAGATTTGCATAAGTAGGTCTGAGAAACACACGCCTCTGAGAAATATTCCACTTTTCGTGTTTATTACGATACATAAAGTCGGCTTGAAAAAGTTGATAAACATGTCAAACCCGGTGGTATTAGATTAGTATTGTCACAGCTGACACGTAGGCCGTTAATACTCGCGTGTGCACGCAATTGTAAACCACAAAACCGAGCGATCTCGCTAGGGACTGTGACGGACTTTTCGAAATGACATGTTTGCTTGAAATAAATATATTCGAATCATTTTTCGGTCCCGTGGCGAATAAATAAAATCTCGAATCAAATCAATTTGCAAACAACATGCAATTTACAAAATTTCACAATTAGAAAAAATGTATAAACGAAAGAAAAAAATTCGAAATGAAAAAGAAATTATAATGAAAGCGTTTCTTTTATTTGCGAAGTTCAAATTTTGTTTGAAATGACAAAAGGTTTGTTTAATGAACGTAGACAAACTTTAAATCTCATACTTATATTTATTTAAATGGAAGTTTTCAAAGCCTGCAAGATTGAAGGATGAAATTAAACGCCAAGAGTAAGAGAGGCAGGCGCACGATAAACGTCATTTTGGAATTACTCGTGAAAGATTGACTTGGCAATCTACTTTGGGGAATCGCAGAGTGCACACTTTTCCGACACATCCAGAGCAAGTGCGCGCTTTGACTCTCTTATTTCCTATTTCTCGGTGTTTTTTTTTTTTTTTTATTTGATTCTGCAAAACAAACTAAAATCTACAACACGAAAACACGTTTTGCATGACAAGCGCTCGTCTTTCTCCTTTATACGTACGTCGTTGTTCGATCAGATAGGTGGTACAAAGCCCGGCCATTTGCATTTATGACATCACAATTGAAATATAACTCTTGGAACAAGTCGCTCTCCTACGAACTGATTATGGATTACGAGAAAATCATGAAATCTAAATAAATTCGCACACTCGGAACAACTTATATCACGACTGTGTTGTGGCCCTCGTATTCAGCTCGTTTTTCGTTTATTTTCCAAAGCTTTTATATTTCTTTGTAGATGAGCGCCCTTAATCCTTGCCATGAAAGTCCCGTGTTTCTCCGCTATGTTACACAAACGTCTCCATAACAGAAGCAAACGGAAGAAGCCGATCACGGACAATTTTAGAGGAGGCCTGGAGCAGCTTGACAACAGCGCCATCTCGCTTTGGGAGCGGCTCGTCATTGCCCCGGGGGCGAACCAGGATGAGTCCCCCGGATCCCCTGCCAGATTGAGGAGCCAGTCCACGAGTTTTCGCTCGTTCCGCTCCCAACGCTGCGATTCCAATTCTAACATGCTGCCCCCTATCATCAACAACATTAACAACGATATACTCACACTCTACACCAACCCTACAAGGAATCGGGACCAAAATGGAACTAATGCTAGGGGGCGCTATGCAGAGATCGGAGTTAAAAGGTTCAGACAAACAAATTTTACATAATAATTAATAATTATGTATATTATTAATATTATATACATAATAAATAATAATTATGCATATTAATAATTATGAATAATTTGGTTTCCTATGAGGTATATTGTGAATGAAAGAGGAATCGGTCTCAAATTTTCCGAGTCGAATTAATAAGGGAAGAAATTTGAGGTAGCTGTGAGGGTGGTTCGCTCAAAATTGATGTCTTGATTTGTCAGTTGCTTTTACTAAAGCTGACGCAGATTAAGCGGAGCATACCCGGTGTCCTGTTTCAAATCATTGGTCCTTTTATTCGAGATGATAATCTTGATGGATCAGAGCTCTTTATCGTGTCACGAGAAACTAAAAATGTAATAATCGGTTATACACAAGGACTCAATTTCATTCAAACAAGTGTAAACAAAACTGTGCGAAAAAAAAGAACTTGAAAATTTTACAATTTAAAAAAAAAAAGATTAAGATTGGTTAAAAAAAGGGTTTTTTAACCAGTTTTTTTCAATCTTATGTGCAACTGAAAAGTTCAAACGTTGGAACAGTTCGAGTTTTGAAAAAAAAATCAAACAAAAATTACTTGAAAAATTAGGTGCCATAAAAATGAAGGGTTGAAAGAGTGAAATTCCACTGTTTTTAAACCTCATTAATCTGTTTTTCTTATACGATTCGTTCAACCCGAAAACGGTCGGAAAAAACATTGCTCGAAAGATAGCGATCAAACTCATGACAGAACAATTTGGAAAAAGACCGAGAGAAATAAATAAGCCGTGGGCACATCAATCTCATGTCAAATATATGGCACATGCTGATTAATATCTATCCGCTAATAATCCACATGACAAATTGTGTGTATCGTATTAGATTTATACTACAATCCAATCCATCCACCCGGTGATGAATGATTGAACGAATCAATTATGTCGGCAAATGTGTTTTACAATCGAACTTTCACTATTCTTATTCAAAATTTTTGTTTCATAAATTAAAATAAGAATTACTTCCTTTGAAGTATATTTTTAACATTGAATGAAATTGATAAATTTACAATTTGTTGATGTTGTTGAATAATTCGTGTAACTGAAATTATTTTTCAAATTTGAGTAATACATGTGAGTTGTAGATGCAAAAAATTGTGTAAAACGACGTTTATATATTGAAAGAAAAAAAAAACAAAAGAACTGATATAAAAATGCAAGTTGACTGACAGACAGCAGGCCGAAGCCCTTGAGTTTGTTCTTGATATAAGCGGCTTAGCATAAGCGCCTTACTTTCGAGGCTGCGATCGGACTGCGGGTGCATGAGGACGTACGCGCTACTTTTCGGCAGGACCCTCTACCCCCGCACACTTTCATAATAAACGCAATTTTTTCCGTCCCCGAAAACGCGTAGTCATCAATGGCCTTTCATCGCCAACTCGAATTTCAACCCAACGTGCATGTAAGTCGACTAAGTAATGAAATTAAACGCAAGTGTTTAGCTAAGATGTGAGTCATCGAGGATCAAAGAGCTGACAATTTTTCATCCCATTTTGGTTTCATTTTTCTGAGTGCTCGACAAGTCACTAGCTAAAAATGGATTCGTAAAGGTGATATCAATTTGACTAGTTTTTTTTTTGTTTTGTTTTGCTTTTCGGTTATATCTTTCGAGCGATGGAGCTTCTAGACCAAGATAAACATCAGGTTCGATTTGATCAATATTTATTGGTATTGCTTTGCAATTCAACAGTCTTCTCAGATCATAATATTTATAAATATATGATTTGGCAATATATTGCCAAAAGTTATTTGTCAGAACGACTTTTTTCCTCGTGAGAAATTGTATCGAGTCATAAGTTGTGGACTCGCTCCAACAATATTTTGTTTATGATTGCTCGATCTGTGAATGAATGTGTATCAGTTCAAAGAGAAATGAAAAATTGAACCTCCAAGAGTTTACATTCGATTTCACCGAGTCACCATCCCAATTTTTCTCTATTTACACGAGCTCTCACCGAAACGAAAAATTTAGTCCAACACCAAAACCTCGTGATGAATTATATAATGAAATGAAAATTTATTGCCCAACAAATTCTTTTCTGTTGTCGTTGCCCATGATAATCTGAAATTTGATGAAAGTAAGTTTCAATCATAAAATTGTGATGAGAGTTGGTCATCAAAATTTTTTGGTACGACCTATAAATTCATGATTTTCTAAACCAACGCCGAAAATCGACGCTATTTCGGTCGAGTTTGTTTGAATTTGTTTCTTTATAATTTGAGTACAGGACTTACGGCTGTTTAGCAAACATCACCCCGACGCACTGTTTCCTACAGAAGTTTTGTCTGAAATTGGAACTTAATAACTGTAATTTGCAACGTCAGACTTGTGTGTCATATGTCGTGATTTCTTAGACTTCGTCGCACGTGACCTTGGCAACTATATAATTGAATTTGTTCACGGATTTCAACACTGTTTCATTCAATAATACTCACTCTGCGCTATTGTGTTTGTTTCTCTAATAGAACTGCTACTAACTTCCTCATGTTCCGTAAATTCGTTAAAATTCATTAAAAAATGTTTGCTTTTATTTAATACATACAAAAAAATACATAGCTCTAACCGTTAATCAGAACTAATTTAAAACAATAATTTAATCGATGCAATTGCATTGTTGAAATGAAATATTAAAAAAATTAGTCGAAAAGTGAATTTCCTGAATGCATTTTTAAAATGCAATTTTTTACAATGCTCTTTCTTGCAATACAACTTGCATGAATGCAATTCTAAAAAATGCAATCTAATAAGAATTGCGTTTGAAAATGAAATTGTCAGAACTGCATCTTCGAAAGTGCATTTTTTCTGAAATGCATTTTTTTTAAATGCAATTTTCAAACACGTACCTAAATTTGAAATATAATACGTAAATGCCGAATCACAACATAACAGGAGGAAAATCAGCGACAAAATATGCAATGAATTGCACTCGAAAAGTCGAAACGATGGTGGCACAATAATTGCATTGTACTTTTGCAGTGAAAAAAAAAATGAACAATAGTCATTGAACGTTTAATGCGTGCTTTTGTTTTCATAGCGAGAGTTTCAGCGAACCAAACAATCGCGACACACACGTAAACAGACGAATAATGAATAACCGAGGAGCAGAGTTGGGTTCGGTAGCAGATGAAATAACGTCACTCGCAGGCTTTGACCCTTTTTAGAGCAGCCTTTGATAGGGAATGTTCATTAGCGCAAAGCATAACTTGGTTACCGGCTGTTTATACAAATGCCTCGAGCAATCTTTACCGCGATCAAAAATTCCCAATTGAGAAAATGGTATGTGCTCTCTTCCATCCGCACCGATTTTTATTATATATAGAAGAGACCAAGTTGTATCATTTTATTTCCTATTTGATATTCTCATTTAAATATTGTCTCATGAAAAGTATCTTAAAATTTTTTGTATTCACAAGATGAGTTACATTATAAATTGTGAATGTGGCCAGGAAGTTTTAGACCAAAAAAAAAAAGGCCAACGAGGTAAGAAATTGGCAAAATAGAAAGGAGTGGGGAAACAGAGCGTAGAGCTACTAAGTGCATCAAGTGTCGCGTGGTGTTGGCTCTCGTAACCCAAGCTCGCTCTATAGCTCGGCGTGAAATTCAAGAGCCACTCTTTGGCTTCAGTTTCAGTCGCGTTAGAGGCTGCGTCGACGAACCCAGGAAACCAGATACAGCACCCACGCACTTTCAACCAACCGTGCTCGCATTTCTCAGCCCATTTTCATTTCATCTTTTCCATTATTTTATATTTTCCAATTTGCATCATCATTCATCTCGAATGGAGAGTGACAAGACAAAATATCATTTGGAGCTTTTTGTTATGATTACGTTGCAACCAACTCTTATGGATGCATCAGATCTTTTTCGCATTAATGATACTTGATTAGCGAATGAGGAAAAGGAAAATGAAAAAGCGTGAGAGCTATAAATTGACGTGTTCCACATTTACTCAATTTCTTTTATTCGGACAATTAATCCTGGGTGAATTGTAAACCCGACTGAGTGTTAAGTGGTTTCAGTTAGCAACTCGAACGCTGCTAAACGTTTTATCACTCGTCTCACACGAACGATTGTTTTGCTCCACTTAAGCCATTGATGCTTATTGCTATCGTTAGCGCCATTCTGATAATTTAATGTTTTTGATAAACGTGAAGCAAATCACAATTTTTGTTATCAACGTTACTTTCAAAATCAAATGAAATGTTAAACGCTCGTCAGAGGGACGCGAATGAACCCGCGACTCTGAAACTCAAGACTTAATATAATGATGAAAATGATGAATCACAGCGGGCCGGGAATACTTGAGCGAATATTTCAATTTTCTCTCGAGCTACAGGCAGAAATATTAAATTGACAGGAAGTTTTGAGCGTCTCAAATATCTTGCCGGATATTGGAAGCCGTGCACTGAGCGAGAGCAATTAATTAGACGTGATCCTGCCCTCACCAGACTTGAGGTTTTTGTTCGCAAATCGTCCAGCCTATAATAAGTCAAAACATAATGGAAACCAGGCAATTTTATTAGCTCTCTGTGAGAGAGATACGGCACTGTCGTAAAAACACGTAATGTCAAGATGAAATATGTTTCCTTCATTTAAGCTAATTGTTATCTCTGCAGAAATTTCGCAATTTCGTTTGTTGCTTCCTTCATATTTTTCCTCTTTCTAAATCGACCAAATTCTACTTACCTTTATAAAAAAAATGGAAGCCAACATTTTCCTTTTTTGCTTCTCTCAAGTTAATTTTTTGTATGTCAAAAAAATTCATCATTGAATATTAATAACTCATATCAAAAAGTTCTTTTGATCCCTGCGACAAGAAACATTTCCATTTTTCTTTTTCCTGTGAAAAACTTTGTACTCGTTCAAAGACAAGACGGGAAATCTTTTATCCAGACGTCGAATCCCTAAAGCAGTTTGATATTCTGCGACTCGAGAGAATACAAATGCGGATTATATATAGAAATCCGTGTATTTCATTATTTTCTTTTTTTTTTTTTTTTTTTTTTCATTTATTCTTTTTTTTTATAGATGAGAGGTGAGTCATAATAGTTGAATGCAGTGGCGGGAAAGCTAGCCCACTTGCCAATAGAACCAATAGTAAATAACCAGGACCGGCGCGAGAGAGACTGTTTAATCCTTTTAGGCACATCAAAAGCGGAGCCCTCTATAAAGCGGTTAATTAAATCTTGCAGCGTGACTCGCGTTTAGCGCAGTTCCTCTATTCAAGAAAGCACTCTACCGACAGTGCATAAGCAATCAAAAATGTGTGATAAATTCAATTCAGTCCCGCCAGACTAACTACATTACGCTGTTCAATCTTCAATTGCTCTCCAATCATTTAATTACACCTTTTTCTCCAAGACGTACCTTCAATTAAAAGTGTAATCTGCTCTGCGGGAAACTTTTTTTTTTTTTAAGAAAAGAAAAAAGAACGAATCATCATTAGGAAGTTTATCGAATTTCATGTATGAAAATCCTTGATACTGTGACTTCAATTCTACTTGATTCCATTGGTCCAACCTCTATCGTGGTAGAAACCAGAACTCCAGCCGGAAACTCGGTTTGAAATGAAAAAAAATGAAAAGTGCCTTTTAAGTGACACCATCTCTGATTTGAATTCGGCTGAAGATCAAAACCCACTCTAGGATCTCATCTTTATGTAAACCTACGAATGCCAGAAATGACAAACAGTAGCCTAACTAAATTCTCATTAAGTCAGGATGAATATGAATCTCGACTAAACCAACTAAAACCCTATTTAAATCCCATTGAGAGAAACCAGAATGCGTATATAACACACTGTAACAAATTATAAATGCGGATAGTGAAAGATGGGGAATACGAAAACATGCGAACAGAAATTTATTGTTGTTGATCCTTCTGTAGGGGTAGTTTATTTTCGCTCTAGGTAGACTTTTTCTTCATTTTCGTTTTTCATTCATTTCAAAGTTTTAAAATAAAAATTTTAAATGTGAGATTAATATGCTAGCGTATGAACGTTGAAAGTCTTAATTAATACTTGAAGAAAGGTACTTGAAAAAAAAAAACAACTAGAAACAGAAAAAGAAAATTCCAACGTCACAAAATTTAAAACTTCTTTCAACGTTTGAAACGCAACTTAAGGTGGGCGAAATTCGATTGAGTCGCAGAAGGTTTCATTGTATCAATTCAGTCACAGCTGAGTGCAGTCGAATCAAGTCTGGATGTGGCGCACGAGCTGAAAAGAAGCTCGCCGCCATTAGCAAGCAGAAAAGTGTGCACGAGAAATAAAGCAAGCAGCGCCGCTTCGTCTTGATGTCCTTGGGATCACACATCTTTCGCGGAAGCTGCTCGCGTTGAAGTTACGTTCTTTTGAACTTGCTGTGGCTGTGCCTCGCGGGGTTGGCAAACGCGCCTTCCGCCTGGTGCACATCGCCCGCGCACGAGGGCTCGTTAATACGTAAAACTGTTCGTCCCAGGACCACGTGTTGAGAACCTGCAGTCACCATGGTAACCCCCGTCTAGGTTCACAGACGACCAATACTATGCGCGCAATGTCCTCGCGCACTTGCACGCGGTCATCGCATATTTTTTCATAAATCAATTCATCCATCTGTGACGGTCAATTTTAAAATGAACAAATTTATATATCTACTTCGCCTTCTTGAACTCTTATTTTAGAATGATAATATTTATCATTTCATTATAAAATCATAAAAAAGGCTTGCACAGAACTTGACATGTTCAATTGATCGAAATGAACTTCAATCGATAAAGTGGATTGTTTATTATTAGTATATTAATACATTCAAATTAATTATTCCAAATTGATGGCTCCTACGAAGACTGTGCCATTTCGAAATTTCCAATGTTATTTTAAATAGGAAATTTTGAATTGGCACAGTCTTTGTACGAGCCATCGAAATAATCAATTTAAATAATAATACAATATGAGATATTTTATATTTTAAATTATATTTAAAATTTGGCTTGAAAGTATATGGAATGGTGTACTAAATGTATAGTATGAAAGTTTTGACGCTTATCGTCAAGTGCTGGAAACACTAAATAAAATGACAGCGCTTTACATTGAGTATTACTCATTGATAGTTCTTCGTCGATTAGTTCCAGTTCAAAACCTCCAAAGGGAAGGCTTTTTGTTCATCGCGTATATACTGAATGCAGCGTGCTAGTTATCTGTCGGAGTGATAGAGAATGTTATGTTTAGAGAGAGCCGAAGATAATCGGACAATGTCGCTGTCAAATGCAGCTTGTGACAGACGTCGCTGCCCGATGATCATTTTCTAATTGGTTCGTTGACTGACACCTCATGTCAATTTTAAACATGCCTTTCATTTTCATCTTAGCATTTGATTTAAACAATATATTTAGCCAAATTTATTTTTTATTATCAGAGTATCAAATTGAACAGCTGTTTTTCAATTTGAGGAGAAATCATCCGAACGAAAAACAAGTTAATTTATTTAGAAAGTAATAAAAAATGTAGTGTTTGAAAAAATATTATTCAAAGAAGGTTTTCATGAATCATAAATTTTGAAAATATCAATGTTTTCTTTTTTTAGTTTTTCTTCAACAAAACAACTTTGTTTTAGAAAATCATTAAAGTATAAAGTTAGTACTATGTGGAGTTGATAGCATAGCTAACATAAAATTAAAAACGGTTCATTAAAAACGTCGTTTTTAATAAACCGTCAAAGATTGATATTTAATTAAAAAGTGATCGAAGGAAAGCGAAGCTTTCGGGACAGAGAAAATGACATGAATTCTACTATATTAATTTTGTAGCGTTACAATTTTGATTGATGATGCGTCAGTTCAGTATAGAGTGACTTTTATATTTTCTTGTTTGTTTGAATTTTGAGTTCGATGAACTTTATATCGACCTGCAAAAAAAAACTGAATATAATATAAACTTGTACTATAAAAATAAAAAGCCAACGCGTCTAAAAGCAGCCCCCAACCAACCAAGCAATTTTCAAAATTGGTTTTTTCTATAAAACCATCAACCTCTCCTGGAATATTCGAATCAGAAAGTTTTAACCCAATATTTCAACTCCGAAATTGTTCCATCAGGATAATATCGTTTCGGTCGAGATTAATAATTCCTCGCGGGATTTCCGACGAGTAGAAACAATTGTTGATCGACCGGAAGATTAAAGCATTACAAATGCACTTTGGCGCGGCGCTAATAAATTTCACTTGCAAACACCTCGCGTGAACTCACAAACGGCATAGATAAAGATGTTAAACTATTTGCAAGTTCGGACCTTTAATGGGCCGGAACAATTAAGAAGTTTGCGGTGCATTTTGATATCACCCCAACCTCAAACTTTCCGTTTAAACATGAATAAAATCTAACACAAATTTCAGGAAAAAAATTCACCTCAAGCTGCTTAAATTAAAAAATCAAATCGGCGAGAATTACATAACGTTTTATCTGGATGACGCAAACTGCCAAAAAATGGTGTTGGGTGAAAAAAGACAGTTGGTGACGTGAAAAAGTTTAAGAAGATTGCGACGTATAACAGGCGGTAAAAATGAGTTCAGAGGGACAGATTTCTTTTTTTGATGCGCAGTCACATTAACGAGGCTTATGTCAACCAATTATATAAGTGACGTCGGCGGTACGGGTCCGAAGTGTTTGTTCGCAGCCGGGATTTGTTTTCGTTGGGAACTATTAGATTAAACGGGCGGATTTACGGGAATAAGCGGCATTTTGAACGCCAATAAGTCGCACGAATCATATCCGCGATATTTATCGCGCTTTATATATAGGATCAAAATCAACGCGAAACCTTTGTGTACCTGTTTTATTTCGTCAACTGCAATTAACTGAAATCGTATATCGTTTGATCGTCGAATAACCTGCACTTACTAGTTCCGTTGATTCGGAATAATGTCTGTCATGAAATATGTTTCGCGACTCGGTGTATATTGATTGATAGAGCGAGATATGTGCGAAACATCAAAGCCGAATAAAACAAGTTCTGTGATGCATCGCGTGTATGATGTATCTATCTCTAAATTGGCAACCGGGGGTTTTTTTTTTCTTTCAATTATAATTTCAAATTTCAAGAAAATATAAAACAAACAACTTTTGTTTTCTTTTGTATCAAAAAGATTGGAATGGTGATAATAGTTTTGTATTATTAATTCGAGTAAATTATTGTTTAAGTGTCACCATGAAAAGTTGTTTTGAACATTGAAAAAATATTTAGCATGTTTTTATATTGTTCCAGAAGTGATTGTTCATTTTATTCTGGTTTTGCAAATAACCAAACCAAAACGAGCATTTCCCTTACCTCGTTCAAGATAAGGAAATCTTTTAAACCCGCTAAAGAGAACATTACAATGCACTTTGAATGCAAGCACCAGTTAAATTCTGAGAGATTGGATTATTCGAGCGTCGGGTGAAAAGATACGAATGTTCAAGCCGTCCAAGAAAATGTGAAAGGAACCGCTTTTAATTTCCATTAAAGTTCTATTTGTTTCTTTATTAAAAAAATTGTGGCCTTTATTAAAGAAAAAAAAAGTGGCAATGACGAATCTTTATTTTATAGTCGACACTAATAGTGACACTAAATATTAGATGAAGAAAGAAGGGGGCAGGACTTTTTGTTCGAATGATTTTGATCTGAGCCATCCCGCCATTTAATGAGCAAATTCGTCGTGGGGTTGAAATGAATGAGGACTGTTGTCGGTTTAAGTCCGGATCAATAAGTATCGTGAACATCTCTCCCGGTCATTCAGTATTAACAATCTCGGATTGGCCCAAGACACTGCTGAAACGAATTTCTGTTTCGTGTACCGCCGTATCAGCTGCTAATGTAAAATCGATATACGCATTGTAACTTCGTCATTCGTTGCCACTATTATTATGATTTAATTCTCCAAACCGAGTTATCGAGTTCCCAAGAAAAAGCCTCGGGCTTTGATTGAAATGTAATCCATATACTTTTTTACATCCTCTCACAACTTGAATCTAATTATTCATTCAATTCGTACCCTGAATAAAAGAAAAATGCATTCAATAATATTATAATATCATCAATTTTATTTGTGCAATACAATATTATTAATTTAAATGTTCTGTATAATTTCGTATATAAACATTTAAGATATAATTTTAATTTCGTGTAGAGTCCAATGGAAATTTATTCAAATGAGTTGGGTAAAGCTTGTAGAGTTGATTGTTAATTATCATTGGTTAGTTTAATGATTATTATGGGTACAGAGGTTTTAGGGGTCGGTATAATAATGAAACGTTGTGTTACAGAAACGATGTCTTTCTGGAGCCGTATCTACAGCAACACGGTACGGTGCAGGTCGTCAGCTCGCCGAGCACTTCACCACCTAATCCTCTTCAGCATCAACTTACGCAGCTACACCATGTACAGGTCTGTGTTCAATTGTCTCAAGAATATGCAACATGCATTCTAAATGCGGAACCGTCAGACGTGTCTTAGCCCTGCCGTTGACACTAAGCTCATTGTACTCACACACGAACATACCTATATACACTATACATTCTCATTTATCCTTACATCAGAAACTATTTTACTCTCTATTATTAACAACATTTAATATGTAGCTGAACAAATTTTATAGCTAAATTCTCATCGTTATTGTTCATTTTTATTGATTAATTATTTTTATTCAAAAGTAAACAGAAATTTAAATTAGATTTGTTCGGAAAGATAAAAAAGGATCATTTCCATTGAGGGATTGGTTAGAATTATACCTCATTTCTATCAAAGGGACCTTTTTTTCAGAGTTTGGTTTTTGTTTTCAAATGCAGACTGACACGATAGAAGAGTGGTTTGAGTTAAAGGGATTAAACGTGGACGTGCGACGCGTGCCAAGCAGCACCGGTTAATTGCGAAATCCCTTAATTGCTCGTCACGAAAAGTTCAGCATTGTCCGAGACTTAAATGTGAATTTCGCATTTCACGCTGATAACGACTCGCTGCCGCATACTTTAAATCGAAGCGCACAAAATTAATTGCGCGCTACGCGAAAATGTTCCACGAATTTTGGATGGGATTAATTAAGTTGTGAAGCCCGCGGGGGATTCGCATTTTCGTCATGAATGTTAATCCAGTCTAAACCGTTTCCATTATCTAATGTCTCGAAATAGACATTTCAAATCTTCATTATATTTCATTTTTTTTTTTTTTCAATTTATTCATTATTTTTTTCAATTAATGCAAATAAATATTTTTAAACAGGCAGAAATCAACAAAGAGTTTTCATCATCATCCCAAAATCATATATACCATTCACCGCGCAACACGACAATAGAATTTACAAACGGGGTTTTATTCAAACAATTTTCAACTCGCGTTCTTATAATTAATTACATTGCGTTTCGGTAGTTTACACACCGTGACAGGCGTGGTTTATATAATTGAATCGTAAAAAATGAGCGCTTTGCGAAAAGTAAAATGTATGAAGATTGTTTCTTTGTTAATTTGAATAAAAATTATTCAGATATAAAATAATGTTTATAAAAAAACATTTCAAAAGTGAAATTTCAATTGGAGGAGCAAAAAGAGGAACGAATCTTGATGGAGACGTGAAAAAATATATGGAATAGCTGGTATACAGAAGAGTCATAAGCTTATATAGCGTCCGTCAGATAGCGTCTGGGATGAAAAATTGGGGAAGTGCGAAATACAAAATGCGCGAACGGGGACATTGAAAAAAGCATCATCAGGTGGATCGGGAATTTCGCTTAGCCTGCAAATTGAGATAACCCCGCGGGAATCTATGCCCGTACTCCTGGGGCGATATAATGTGGCATTAGAGTGTATTGTCAACGAGTGGCGGAGGATTTACGCCCCTGAATACGGCTTAAACGACGATTCCGACACAAATTTCCATATTCATCCGATGCGCTAAACGCATACGTTCGCTGCTTCTGCCGTAATTGCTGTCCAAGTGTTGCTTATTGTATTGTTAATTGAACATTCATTCTTTTTTTTTTTTTTTGCATTTCATCGTCACTGAAATTCGCAACCGAAGAACAAATCTAAATGGTTTGAAAGTTTCGCGTGAAAAAAACCATTTTTCAGATTTCAATCAAATTTAGAAAATTGAGATTAGCCTTGGTGGTTCAGAGATAAATACACTTTTTAAAGCCGGTACGTGAGTTTATTAAGAAGTCGTATGTTGAGTTTAAACAAAGAAAAATGGACGGACGTTATCGCTACTTGAAAAGAAAATCTCATTCTGGCCAATGTTCCTGTGGTACGCGCACTAAAATGAGATCCTGTCATATTTATTACCATAAGTGGATAAGCGCCGATTTCCGCCATCTTGTGAGAATCACAACTTAATCTTTTAATCGCGGCTCTTCGTTTTTAAACTCGTTATAATAAAACAAAAATGATCGCTTAAAAATGGCTACTTCTATACAAATTATTTCATTTATATTATATAAAGAAAAACCTCCCCTTATAAATTACGAAAGGAAACTTGATTGATTCATTTTGGAAACTTTATTATATTTTGAATGATTTTCAATTTGGTTGAAAAACAGTGAGTATACATCGAAAACCATATCAAAGGACACATTTTGCTGTCTTGTGGATTACAATCTCGATCATGAACATTTACAAAAGCATAAAGACGAAAAGTGACCGTTGCTCGAAAATCGCACTTCTTATCTCTTTTAATACATTTCGCCTTACGAGTCTAGACCAAATAATAATAATAATTTTTCCTCATTCAAAGGGAACTATCTTTTCGCAATCTCAGCGGTTTAAGAAAATGGAACACTTCTTATATAATCTCAGACATCATTTTTGTTTTCGCCTTCCAATCATATTTTTTAATTATAATTGACACGTTTACAAAATTGACAATGACACAATCATTCTGGATGCAAAGTTCCATTGAAATCAACAGAAATGTATAATAAATAAACAATTTTTCATTGGAACGTTTTTTCAAGATTCAATTTAAAATTTTTTTTTTAAGGATAAAAGAATTTTTATAGTAAAAAATGATTTTTTTGCTTAAAAAGACACTTTGCTGATTACAAGAGAATTTCTTACGATCAAATATATAAATGTATTCGATTGAGCATGAGTAATTTATTTTTTAGAGTGAGGAGTCATTATCTTCAGTGGATTCCATCACTTCTGGAGGATCTTCCGGCTCGGCGGAAGAGAATTCGGCAGGCGAAGTGGCGTGCAACATCACTTTAATCGAAAGGCTTATCCGGTCTCATCCGATTTGGTTTCTCCCGGGCATCCAGCGAGCCGGCGCCTTCCACTTGTTGCAAGGAAAAGAGCAAGGGGTGAGTCATCATTGCGCCATTATCAATTTCGCATCATCATCATTCCTCGACGCATATTCACGCAATCATTCTTCGCCGGATGACTCGATCGCTCGCCGTCGATTATTTCATCTTTTTAAATACAAAAAACAGAGGATACGAAAATTGTTGTTGAATATATGAGATGCGTTTTCGTGAACTCATTTTTTCAAACTTCCAAGAGCAATTTTCGCTATTAAATACCTCTCTATTGTAATAAGAATACAAAAATTATGCTCATTATTATAGAGAGAGCTTATATATGCAAATTGAAATGCGCGAATTAAACGAACCCATTTAACACACGCATTAACACAACATTTGCATTAGCAAGCTACATTTCAACTCATAACGCGTTAAGCGATGCGGCTGCGTTTGAAAAATGCTTTATATAGAAACAAATTATCTTGAACGTACAGCGCTATGACTGGGTAATGAATGCTTGTATAATCCATGCATTAACACGAAATACCAGCAGCACCGTTAGAGATTCGATGCGAAATCAAAATAACCCACAAACATTGGACACGATCGAGAGTCGGGATTTGAATACATTTGCGCCGGCTAATACCCATGTAATAATCATATTTCACGCCGCGCCAAACATTCGAGTTACGCTTGAACGCGCGCTTCTGCCTCGAATTGGCTTCCAATTTTTGAAACACACGATTTTCATATTCAATTTACGATGATCCAATTTTATCCTTGCGTATCAATTTTTGTTACGGTTATTTGTAACCAGCCCAGCTCAAACTTGTATACCAGAAAAAAAAAAAAAACAAAATTATTCTTGAAAATGATGAGATATAATTTTTTATGATTCATTTCAATCATGAGATGCGTTATAATTTGAATAATTTCGTTAAAAAGGGATTCTAATCTATCATTTCTGATCAAATTTTAAATCCTTAAGATGAATACGGAATAACGCGATAATCGAATTAATCTGAAAATGTATTGAATCGAAACAAAAAATATTTTTTTTTCGTTCAACTCTCTTTTGCAGAAATAAAAATGCTACTATCTATCTCGCGCGAGTTCCCACGTCAATTTTTCGCACACATATTGAGTTGCGGCGTATCTGAATTGATAACATCACGCGCTAAGATATTGCGCCAAGTTTTCATCGTTGATAATATAGGCTCGCGCAAATGACAGCGCCAGAAGGATAGGTAATATTGAGTGTCACCTGCGTCAAGTATCGCGACAATTCGTTATTTGGGAGTATGTCCTGTGAATTTTGATTTCTCGTCAATCTCGTGATATGCAATTTTTGAAAAATCAAAAAAAAAAAATCTCTATGTACATACAAATTACAAGATTTGATGTGAAATTTCGAGTTACAAATATTGTAATAGAATTTATTCTTTTATTGAACCAATTGATAAAAAATAATTGCAAATAATATTTTATACTGAAAATGATGAAATTTGCAATTCGGAGGAGCTCTTGTAGTTACAATGAGTACCACTAGATGGCTGGGAGTTGTATCATTATCCGCATGCAGGCCAAGACAGCGAGACATTATAAGCAACGTTGGCACGGTCGCGCGGTATCCTTGTCTTTGGGGAGCATAATATCCAGTGATCGTCTAGTGAGGGTATTGATGCCGAAGCCCAAGTTTAAAACGAACCCGCATCCGTGACAGATGTCATGAGATGCAATTTTTGGAGGCTTCTTTACTTTATAAGAAGCCGTTTGAACATCATGAAAACTTAATTCATAATTCAATTGACAACAAAAATAATTATTTAACTAGTATTTTAAAAGGGTTGTAGAAAAAACAGTCAAAATAACATTTTACAGACATCAATCAAGTTGTTTAAAGTTGAATTTTGTCATTTTTTAATTTTAATTAAAAGTCACAAATAGTAATCTGACAGGATTTTCAATATTATTTTATGTAATTTTTTACAAGAAAAAAATTATACATCAGAAACGTCAGGATTTGTTTAAAATTTAACCAATTAAATTTCAAGTTTCTTCTCAATAAAGAATAAACTTTCTACTGAATAGTTTTTATAAATTGTAAATTTAAAGACAATAACTGGGAGGTATATTTGTCTGAATTTTATTCATTCTTATTTATTTTTCAGAAAGATTGTATTTATTTTAAAAAATGAATATTTTTAATGACAATTATGTGACATAATGTTGATTGATTCGAAGATGAAATCGAATGCGTTCGTAACATAGCAAAAACTAAATTACTCATCTGTGATGTATATCATGCGAACATACATAATTCACGAGATAAACCGAACGCGTAACATTCTAAACAATGCTGCGAGAGAAACAAAGATCCGAACGGACGTTTCTGATAACGATTCACAAAAGTATGTCACTGCGCTGCAGGTTCTCGCGGTGGCAGTCTGCTCTTTTGTTTCGCTTTCGAGGGAAAAAAATAAAAACAATCAAAGTAAACGGACATGCGGAACGATATTGAAAAAGAAAGGAGGAAACAAAATATAGTATCGATAGAAAGTCCAACTAACTTTCAAAACGTAAGATTCAATGGCTTTTCAAATCGAATTCCAATTTTGCAATCATCAATCCGGACCAAGAAAAAAAAAATACAAAATTGTAATCAGTGAATGTGATCATTTATAATGATTGTTGATTCAAAATGACGATAGACAAAAATGATGACTTGTTCGGGGCAAACATTTAACCGTCAGGCAGATACAAATAATGAACGCGCGCGACTGAGACGAGTCATTGTTGGGCGCCAGTATTGTTTTCCGGCTTTGTCAATTGTTGCGCGTCCCGACAAACAATGAGGCTCGCAATTATTTTTTTGCTCTCGGCTGAGATGAAATAGTCGCGACGCCGGATCGCATAATGCGCCTCCGGCTGATGAGGCTCGACGTCGGCCAAAAGACGTGCAACTTCCACACCGTCAAGCTTTGTTTTAATCCTCATCTTTGCCAGTTGTACACTTGTATCATCGATTGTTACTCAAAATCCTTTTCTATCCAAAAAAATCAAACCAAATTGATCAAGATCACAATATGTTCTCATCTCATTAAAAACGATTTTTCGAGAAGAATACAATATCATCGTCGGTTTCATTTTATATTGCAGAATTTTGTTGTGAGACAGTCGAGTCAGAGCGACACGATGGCGTTATCCGTGAGACTGCCTGCTGGTAAGGGACCTTACATCGAGCACTATCTTATCCAAGCCAACAACGGAAAGCTGAGTTTGGAAACGAGCGAAAATAGGTTCGATAACATCCCCTCGCTCATCGCTCACTACTCGCAATGCTGGTGAGTCAACAGTCATAATCTTGCGATCTGGTATCGCAAGCCAAATACAATTTCCTTTTTCTTCGTTGACATTCAGATAATTTTGATTCAAAAACGAAACATGTGATTCTGTTTGGCAAACAGCGACGAATTGCCGGTGCAACTGATGCTACCAAGGGCAATGCGCGAAGCCAAGAATAGGCAGCAACTGTCCTCCTTGGCACTTCTGGGTCAAGAATTTTGGAGGTATCCGATGGCTAATCCAAAGCAACCTGAGAGCAACAGCAGCAATACCTCCAGCTTGAGCAGTTTTGGAACTGGTAAATACAATTCAAGATCAATTTATAACGAATAAATAATCATTCAAAGTCTAATTTTTATCCCTATTTCCGCAGGTAATAGGGACAACATTAACAATAATAACAACAACAATAACAACAGCGCAGGAACACCGGCTTCGGAAAGCATAATACTTAATCTGGCTCCCATCTCGTCACACACTGGAGGTACGACGAAATTTTGATCAAAAATAAGCGATATAAATGAAGCAGGTTTATTTTCAAACAAAGAAATGCGAGTGTAAAATTACGAATAGAAAAATTCAACTACCAGACGTTAACCCGGGACGATCATTCAGAATAAGAGATTTACGGTGTGTAATATTATTTCAACGTGGCGCAATTTGAATCAACGGCGTTGGTTTAAGTGAGATTTATAGATCCGGAAGAGTTGATTTAATTGACAATCTGCATCTAAACGTAACGATGCGCCCCCTCTGTCGGCTTGAAAACTGTCGGGTTCACTTGTGCGAAAATCGATTGTTAAACAAAGCGCGATCGGAGAATGAAAGATTTAAAAATAATAAGGGTTTGAAAATAAAGCGCAGTGTAGGATGACTTTGTATGCCAAGGATAATGAATCAGAAAAGTCGTTCATTTTAAATAAAACCTGTTGCGTATAATATTATATCCGAGGGTCCTATATAGTTATTAGATTGAAAACAATAATTTTACTGAAAATAGACCTGTCCATAAAGGGTGATGCAAATGTAGCGAACATTGGATACAAAACATGATTTAGCGTTGTTGAAATACTTGAAATACTGTTGAAATAATTTTCAAGTAATTGGCAAATTATGTTGGTACGAGTTTGAACGAAAAAGTCTGATGAAATTTATTTTTCTTGAACAGCGAGTTTATCTCCTACGAGCACGGTGTCGACGTCGACATTTGCATCGTCACTTCCTCGTCAGCCAAGACCCACGCCGCCAAACACGCTTAATTTGACCACATTTAACGAGCCCTTGGACGCGAAAAAGGAGAGGCTCGAGAAGCTCTCGCCTAACGAGAAGCTATCTCAGAAGCTCATCTCGCCAAACCTCGTACAGAGCGTCCGGTGTAGTTCGCCAGTGGTGCACAATGTTGAGGGCAACGTTCTCAGTCCGCCGCCCAGCACTGTCTCCGAAACTGAACCGGAGATCAAGAGCCCGGTCGCAGACTTCACGAGGAGCAACAAATTTTCGTTCAACGGTTCCTCGTCGAGCCACAACTTCCACCAAAACATTGCGAATTTCAACAACCTGTCTACTGCAGGATCGCCCACCTTGTCAGACGCCAAAGAGGGCCAGCCGCAGAACGTCAAAACACCGCCACCCCCGCCACCCAGGTGGGCCAAACCAGGAATTGAAAGAACTCAGAATAGTTTTAACATCAACTCGTTCAGTCAGAGCAATGACGCTGCGAATATGCAGGTAAAACAATTTGCGCTTTGTTATTCCACATGGTTTTTTTTTATCCCACGTTCCGTTCAATTATCCAACTTTCTCTGAAATATTATTTTCAAGCACAATAGATAAGGAAAGCGTATAAGTTTTTCCGGTGTATAAATATTGGTATTGATTGAAAATAAATTTACAATCTTCTGAGAACGCTCGAAATAGCAACAATTTTATTTGCGCTGCAAGAAGTGCAATTGTTTTCAATGATGAATGAAATTTTTTTATCAATCATGTGATAAACTGCTTTGCTAATAATAAAATATTGTTCATTTATAACGTGCGTTTTTATTGCAATGCAATTTATAATGTTTTTATTTGATCACTAACACGTAAAACATTGAACGTTCTTATTTTATCGACCAGTTATAAATAATATATACCTAAAACAGATCTTGTACTATACTTTTTATCAAAGATTATAATATATTAAATCATTTAAATTACAAAGTAGATAAAAATACTAACCTTCATTTTTTTTTTTTTATGATAAGAAATAAAAACATATTATATTGCAGAAAATTCACTTGTCATTTTTCTACTTTAAGATGAATACTTCAATACGAATACTTATGTCAGTTGTGACACAAATAATATTTCTTATCTTTCCACTTCTATTTCTTTTTTATAAATGGAATATTTTTAAACTCATTTCATTTAAAATTACAATTGACATAAGTTTACTTCCGAATTAATTCAAAAAATTGATTGTTCATTTATTTTTCAGCAAAATACCCCATCGGACACTTCCTTACTGAGTCCCCAGAGTGGATCATCAAGCAAATCTCTTTCTTCAAGTCTGTCGATAAGTGGGCCTTTATCTCCCATCACGCCGATACTCTCACCAAGCTCAAGACTAGTCTCCACTCCTGGTGCAGCAGCTCAAAACATTCTGCTGCCTCCCACGACACCATGCGGAAGCACCAAATGCCGACGTCGACGTGACCGTGATGGGCGCAAAAATTCGCAACACTACCAGGAGTCAGATATACTTGAATCCTATTATCGCAGCTCACCAGGTGATAAAATTTCCGATTATGAAGATATCTGGAACACAACGGACCAGTCGAATCAATCAACTTGGTCACCCAACGACAAGTCAGCGGCATCCAGAACGTCGGTCGACAGATTGGGGATGGTGATGAGCCCTGCGGACAGGTATCCAAACGACAGGCTCATTATCCGCAATGATAAAACCGACAAACTGAGTTACAAAGAAGTCTCGAGTCCCGAGTTCACGAGTTTTAAACCTGCCCTTGATCAAAGGACACCCGACACCGCCTCGATTGAAGAAACGCCAATGGCCAAGAGACCGGATTTGCTATCTAGAGTTTGTAAGTACATTAATAAAATGGATGTATTTGTTGTATTAAATATAAGTGATTGTTTAACAAATATTATATGATATCAATTTTCTATTCGCAGGTAGTGCAAATTCCTTAAACAGTCCAAACTCGATGACTCCACCTCGCAACAAATTGAACCTCATGTTAACAAGCTCCGAGAACAACAGCCCCGCAACTCCGGATTCGAAACAGGGAAGTCCGTTCTATGCGGAACCGGCGGATGCGATTGCGCAAAGTGCTGCGATCATTCATAGAAGGATACCGAAAAACAATCCAGCGAAGAACAAGTTCCGACACAGCGAACCCGGCTGGTTGCAACAGTCGCAGAATCGTGATCACTTGAACCAACTGCACCCCATCGACTGGGACGAAACAGAAGAGTCCGAGGATAAAACCCCCCTCATCTCGTCGTCAGTTGATAATCTAGCGAAACGACTGGGTACTCGGGAAGTTAAGAAGATGCCGCCGGCAGCGAAACCTGTGCAGCCGCCACGAATCAGGCCCAGAATTTTTCACGATACTTCTTGGACGATTGATTCCAGTTGGGAATTCATCGGTAATTCATTTTTCTTTAATTTCCATTCATTTCAAATTAGAAATTGAAATTAGATCATTTTCATTGTCCCTATGTAATTAATGTTGTACATCAAAGAGAGGGATGATGCTTATGGAATCACAATGACGATACCGGCGGACTGGTATCATATTGATCAAATGAATTGTTATCCTTTTAGGAAATGACAACGAGGAATGCGAAGCAGATTACGAGTGCGATGCGGATTACGAAGGGGATAAAGTGGCAAGAAAATTCCCGGACGACGTCAACGACAAGCACATTGTTCATAGTAACACCCTAACTGTACAGAGCATCATTCTACAAAGGTATTAATCAAGTTTCGTTATGAGAAATGGGATATTACGTTTTAAATCGAACGCGACTGAATAATCTAGAACCAATTTGATTTCGCGCATCGAATTTAAAGCAGTCGCTTAATATTTGATCGCCAATCGGCGTCGCATATTTTATTACCAGAAGGACCATGCATCGATCTTTGCTTTGCAGGTATCCTGAATTATTGAAGCCGCCAGACACGACGGAATCTTTGTGCAGCGACAGAAACTCTTCTTACGATAATGTCGAGAGGAGAATCGAACGCGAACAAAGTTTCGAACCGAAAAAGGGCCTGATCGACGACCCTTCTGCGTGGGAGGCAATGGTCGACACTGATGCCGAGAGCGACGTTGAGCGAATCAAAAGAAACAAAAGTTTCAAAGAGAGACTCGACCCCTTACTTGGTAAGTGTAATAGGCAAATAGTCGCAATCTTGCTCATGTGCCTCAGCAATCACCAAACTTTTATCAGCAAATATTCCAAAGAATATCGCCCCAAGGACCTGTTTGTTTCTGACAAATACGCGGAACCAATTTGGTTCATTCATCAATTTTATTCAGTTTGAAAGTTGACTTTTAGATATTGTCAAACTTAACGAAAAACCATTCATGAATCAAATGAATCGTGAAGAGAAATCAGACAAGCTGATAGCAGATAAGGAGATTCGTTATATTTAACGCTAACCACCTCATCTGTTCGCAACAAACTATAACAGCCGGGCATAAAAGAAAACAGCTCCGTTCTGATCAATCTTGGAGCCAGACATTGAGCCGCCCTACCACGCCTGTCGTGCGCGGATAAAGGGCTGACTTCTAAGTCGGCGCTGGATAAATTTCCGTTTTTGTTACCGACTTGGCACCCTTTAACTTCGTCCTGGAGTCGCTTTTTTTGCCCACTTTACACTCGCTGTTGCAGACAGATAACTTACGACTCGCATTTTCATTCAGATGGGCCGACCTTCGCCATAATAACTTCGTCCGTACTTCAATGGAAGCTCCAATTGAATTAACGCAATGTCTCTAATATAATCTGACGTCAAAGAGCATTCAAGTGGAAACGTTATCATTGGATCATTTCTTCAACGAAATGGATTCCTCAAATGAAATCTTTTATTTGTTGTGATAACTCCGAGTCGTATTTCGTTGTTTGAATTTATTCTTTCATATTCAATCATTAATCTTTTTTAAGTCACTTTATCAAGGAGAGGTTCAATTTTTACTGCAAATGTCATTAAAAAAAACTTTGTAAAATTGATTATCAATTTTTTCTTTTCAACTGGGTATCAAGCGAATATTCAAAAAACCGAATGTAAGTGCAGAATAATAAAGTCAAGTGGATTTCTTGGGAATTGCGATTTAATCTCGTGAAAGATTGTTGTTATATATATATATATTTTTTTTTTTCATTCGATTCAGAATAGAATTGGAGGAATAATAAATTCACGTGGAAAAGATGAAAAATAATCGCAATATTCAAATCAATCGAGTAATAAACGGTTTTAAAAATATACAGTCCATTTTAAACTTAAAAATTCCTGATAATGTCGTGGAAATGTGTTAAATGTCTAATTTGGTACTTATAGAAGCTGTCAATCGCTGTACAAATCGAACTCTTGATAAGCACAAGATATTTGTATCTTGATGTATCAATAACTACAGCGAAAAGATAAATTAAAGTAATTTTAAATATGATTCTTTTGTGTTGTTTAGCTCTGTCGACAGTATTATCGTTTTGGTATCGATACCTCGTGTCGGTATATAGATATGTAAAAAAAATATCGTTAATAAAGTGTGCATTAGCGATATCAGTTTGCAATGTAACTCCTTATTATTATTTTCGATCAGTAAATAAAAAATAATGCAAATGAGATGAATGAAAATGTGAAAAAAAAATAGTAAAAAAATTAGGTGAAAATTGTGTCAAAGTCATTAATGAGAATCATGAAAGATTTAAATTTGTATATTTTAAAAGTTGTAGCAATTGCAATAAATTTACTACAAGATTTTGAATAATTCAAAATATTAAATTTGGTTCAAAATGTTATTATTTTTAATAATAATTTATTTACCTTAAGGTGGCTTTAAACGGTGACCAATAGCTGATAACGATTCTCCAACGGGGGGGAATTTAAACAAGCGGCTGCTCGTTCAAGATTCAAGTACACTCTTTCACACCTTAGTATA
Source organism: Trissolcus japonicus (assembly GCA_030522925.1). Taxonomy (NCBI): domain Eukaryota; kingdom Metazoa; phylum Arthropoda; class Insecta; order Hymenoptera; family Scelionidae; genus Trissolcus; species Trissolcus japonicus. The sequence continues at coordinate 168,716 of JAPYZS010000118.1, read as the reverse complement.
ATATCGTCCCTCCGCGTGGCTGTGTTTGCAAGTTGTGTCAAATTGGGCTGCTTCAAATTGTTGTCCGAGGGACGCCGAGACGATTGACGTATTTTAAATTTCCCCTTCTGTGCAAAAAAAGAAACAAAAACACGTTGACTCTGTTTCGTGGAGCGAGAGATCGCTTTTACTAGACTACACTTATGAAGACATCAAACGTTAAATTGTGCCCGCTGTTTCGTGTTTTTCTGCGAACAAGGCCAATTCTTGATTTTCGAAAACTCACAATCAAATAGGACAAAGGGAGCGGCACGATTAGAGGGACTGTCTTTTTACATTTTCGTATGTGGAATAACAATTTTCAACCATTCGAAACAATGTACAATTTCCAACTCGACAAATACAAAGTTCTATTATAATTTTTCATTGTGCGAATTAACTCAATATCAGATTAAAAGTACCTTAATCTCTATGATATTATAAAAGATTTTATTTATCAGTCGTTGGTTACTATCGACGAGTTGAAAAATTTTAAATTGAGATCACAGAGTGCCAATAGATTTCATTAAAAAAACATTAAACAGTTGAATCTTTTAATTTGTTGTAATTACAAACGTTCAACTTATTGAAGTGAAAGTAATCCTAATATTTAAAAAGTCGTTTGAATTTAATCTGAATTAAACTGTTATTTTGATTTTTTAGTTGTCGTTTTCTTCTGAACCACGATCGAGGAGTTTAATCGTTTGATGGCCAACTTTGTCGATAAACACGAAACGTTTGCAGGACTCCTGCAAAACGTTCTGAAACTTTCGGCACCCTTGAACAGGATTCCAGATAAACTGGTTATGAAATAAATCATTTAAGTTTGATGTCGAGAGTGGCTTGAGCTTTTAGTTCGGATGATCGGAAAGAGGGATTCGAGGCCGAACAATTTTTCTAGGAAAAGGAATTCTTGTTGCGGCTTTTCCATAATATTTTTAGACATGAAGATCAGAATGTTCAGTTGTTCCAAGCACAAGCAGTGCGAGAAGGAAAAATTTTCTGTGAAAACCAATCGAGTGTTGCAAAAAATTGCCAAGTGGTTTCAAGATTTTTGCAAAAAATTTCAGCGCAATGATGGGCATGACGAGTGTAAGGATTTACAAATCAGACGCATCTTTCATTTGTTTTCATTAATTTCGTGTTCTTGTTAAACTCAGGGCAATCATCGTCATGATAAAATATAATAATCTTTTCTAGATTATTGTCTTACAGAATGTTCGTTTCTAAAAGATTGTTATCGCTTTGATATGAATTATGATATAATAATTCGCACTCAACTGTGAACGTAATTGACTCGAACTGACATTTTTTTCTTTTCAATTAATAAGTTTATCAAATCATCTCTTATTAAAAATTGATTCATTTTTGTTGCAGCACCTCCGAGGTTGCAGGCCCTTAAGAATCGGGATGCAATCGGATGTAGTATTCGGGACTATGCCCTTCAATTGGCGGAAGACAAAAGTACAACTTTCTCGCAGAACATTGAAAATTTTATCCAGTGCACAAAGGAGGGCAAAGAAGCGAGTCCCCACGTCGTAATGAGAAACATGCGCCAGTTCATGTCAGGCATGAAAAATTATTTGGTCAAGCACGGCGAACGAGAATTTGAAAAAGAAGTTGAGAAGGAGAGACTGAAACTGAAACCGAACGAGTTCCTTAATTTGGATTCTATCTTGGAGGGAGTGATGATGGACCTGGTGGTACGACCGCTCAGGGAGCACGTTTATAAATTATTCGTCGAACATTATGCGAACACCGGGTCGTTGCAAACACTCGCCGAAAGTATACAGCATGCACAAGGCAAACATATTCAAGATTTAGGCGTTCGAGTAAGAATTGTTTCATTTTTATTATTCAATTTTTAATTAAATTTTTAATAAATCATGAATGAATAAGAAACATCATTCAATCTTTCATCGTAATTTCAGCAAAGTCTGATCCCGCCATCAGAAGCAAGTCTGAGTGTGATTTTAAAACGCATTGGATCTCTTCAAATAGCTGATTCCCCGTTGGAAAAATTGGAAAACCTTTTGGCTGCTATATCTGAGATATTTCAATCGGTAATAAGCATTCGATCATATCAAAATATATACATCTTTTATCATGAACATAATCGTGAGCATGAAATAAATGTACAATGAAATTTTAGGTGAACGACTCGAATTATGGAAAACACATAACGCTGGGTGCTGACGACCTATTGCCGTTGTTAGTCTGGGTTTTGGTGCGGGGAAAAGTCGTGGATGCAGAAGTCGAGGCTGAATACATGTGGGGTCTTCTTCATCCATCGTTACTCACTGGCGAGGGTGGCTACTACCTTACGACGCTATCGAGCGCAGTTCATGTGTTGAAAACTTTCAAATCTAGTCAGGGAACAATGTCGACACTGAACGTGAGTATTCAGACCTGCATACAAATTCGCTTTATAACCAACCGATTGTCGAGGTCGTATCTGTTATTCCAATTTGTTATGATATACGTGATCGTGATTCGACGTTATTTATTTCAATCATTCACTGCTCAATTATTTATGTTGATTTCAAAGTCCTGGAGATTATTTTAAATTAAATTTTCCGGTGTAATTTTCAAGTACTTGCGTCTTTGTTTTAAGTATCAATACATTGTTTTTTATAGGGTTGCGGTACTCCTGACTGCTCATCAATGCTTCGCGTTTTAGTCCCGGATGAGCTAAAAGGTTCGCTCAATACTAAAACTCTGCCTGTTCGACCCAATATGAACACTCGGGATATTTGCCGCATCCTTGCACACAAAGTGCATTGCACGAACCCTCAAGATTATGGACTATTCAAATTAGTTCAAGGAGAAGGTAATTAATCGTTCTTAAATATTAATATCTATCTACAATTTTTATTTCATCTAATTTTATATTTTAACATTAATATTCCATTTTTATTGCAGAAACTTTGCTGGGTGATCAAGAATGCCCTCAAGAATTATCGCACTGTCTTTTTGCCTTTAAACGCATCGAAGCGAAAATTGCTTGGCCAAAAACCAACTCTTAAGTCCATCAAACTACCATTTAAAAAAAAAGATAAAAAAAGAATTATAATCACAATCAGAATCATGGTAATATCAGTAATAAATGCCGGTGCCACATTCTTCAGGGATATAAACTGCTTAGAAGTTCAATATTTCACTGCCACTTGACATCTATGAACAAACAGGATTGGCTAAACTTCAAAATAAGCATCAATAATAATGGAAAATTGAAGTATTTATTGAAAAATCTGTGTCTTATATACGCATGTATTCTATTTATGTATTTAAGAAATGAAAGAAGAAATGACTCCTTTCCTGGAAATTCCTAATCTTAAACGTTCGTCAACTAAATTATGTAACATTTGTCAAACAAAAAAAAAAACAAAAAAAAAACCACTGTAAAGCATCTATAAATGCGTCTGTAATTTTGACGAAATTCATGTCGTAAAGTTCGATTAAGAGTAAGCAGTAATAATTATCTTAATTTTTGAATTTTTTTTTCTTCAAACTAGGACTGACACGATTATCCATTATTACCACAGGACTAAAATATTAAACAAAATTGACAAATCTTAGATTCATTTTTTACGAGTTAGTTTAAGCGCTGTTTTGTTGTTTATGTTTTTTGTATTTTAATAAACAGTTTAAACATAATCATGAAAGCCTTTGTTTTGCCAACTTGTGATCAAAAAGATATTGAAACTAACAGCAACAATGTGCAATAACTTTTGCTTTTAAAACATTATGTATGATTAAGGGTAAAATATATTGTTAAATACAAACTATACTGAGAGGGGCAAACTAATAAGTGAAAATGAACAAAATTTAATGATAAAAATTGTAATAAAAAAGAACTATCACGATTAACTCTCAAAGACGTGCACAGTTATCAAAATTAGCCAATGATTTCGACTGAAGGAAATGAATCTCTTAAAACTTCTAACGTGTTATATCACAACTTTGCATTTGATTATCTGATGTTTCGTCTCTACGATCAGTACCAAACTATATTTAACTAATTTCGTAAAGTTTCTATAACATAATTCTGAAAATATAATAAAGATATGAGTGAATTTGTACGAAACTTTAGACTAGATTCAAATAAAAATTAGGTTTAAGGTATATTTTATGTACTTTTTGAAACGAATGGTAATTTTTAATAACTTGAAAACTAAATAAGGAATCTACAAAAACGAAAAAAAAAAAAAAAATTATTAACAAATTAGGATCATTTTGTCTGCGTAACTTGTAAGAGAAATTTTCACGATTAGAAAATTGACGTTCAATATGAAATCTTTCAATTTATGATTCAAACAAAATAAGTTTGAAAAAAATGATGAAAAAAATGTACGAACAAATATTTTCCTGTCTGTAACTATGGTACGATTTTATATGTGGATAACTAAATGATAAGTTATTGAATGAGGAAAAGCGTGTGACAATTACAAGGTCTGTACATTGATTGTTAAATTATTATTTTAGTGTTGAAATTAACACAATTGATATTAATGATGTCGCTTCACAATTTTTCCGATAAATTTGTGTAATCCATGTTCGTAATCACTTTTCATTAGAGTCATCGTTTCTAATATGCTAGTCAACAAAATAACGAATGACCATTTTGTAATTATTATATTATACACAACTGCGTACATTGTATTCATGCATTATTTTGAATCGTTATGTTGAACGAAAGGTTCAATCAATTCATTATTACATATTAGCAACCTTATTCCTAATGTAGCATGTAACGCAATATGCTCAATAAAAATTTTTCTACAATCTATAGTCTAAAATTGATAAAAAAAAATTAACACATAATAAAAATGCATTATTTTATTGATTTTTGATGACGTATGACATTACAAATATAAGCAGCTTGTCTATTAACTTAAAAACGCACTCTAGAAACTATTGAATCACTTATATTTTCACGGTTGCTGCATTTCGAATTTGTCAATTTTTAAAACCTGGTGGTACAATTGCATTGAAAAAGTATACCAAAATACGACTCAATAAATCAAGTCGTATTTTGAAAACAAATAAGTTCTAGATTAAAACCATAACTGTTAAAATTAATCACCCAAGTCAATCTAATAAAATGATCTCCCACCCGTCAATCCGAAACATAAAAATGTTTATACGGTTAGAACTGAAATGTAATTTTATGACATATGTGGTGGAGGCGGAGGGATCTGGATGCCAGTTGCCAACATTGCGGGAGGTACCGGATTGAACATCGGTGGCCTCGGAGGTGGCGGCACAGGCATCATTGGGGGTCCCATACCGGATCGCAACAGAGGCATCGCTTGGGCTCTTGCGTTTGCCATAGGTACCTTTTCATTTTTGAATGCAAATTGAAGGAAGAAATTTTTAGTGTCTCTATTCCAGTGTGTCCAAAATTTGCCCTCCGTTTTTTCAACTTCTCGACTTGGTACCTAAAACAATTCAATTATATGTCAATGTTTTTCAACAAAGTTTTAAATATTTAAACATCGAATTTCAAATTACCTTGAAAGCAATTGTTTCATAAGGTTCGGCAGCAAACAGCAAATATTGCCATTTACGGTCTGGGGGTTCAATTCTTTGTTCATAAGCAGACATAAACCTGTGCCTGGGAATGACACTATCTGCCACTTCGGGATAATCAACTTGGAACAACAAACTTTGCTGGCCAGTTTCCGGGTCTCTTTGTTTGGTCACTCTGTAACCAGGTCGACCAATTTTAACGAATTTTTTGGGCTCCACTCTTGGCTTTTCCGGCGCCATTGTTTGGGGGGCCTCTTTCGCCTCCTTCGCTGCTCTTCTTGCCAGATTAGCCTGGTGCTTCTTTCCTTGCGTGTGCGCCAAATAGCTCCCCTCATTGTTATGGAGCGTCAGACATAATTTACACTCGTATGATCCTAGATGATTTTTCATAAAATATGGATCCTTGTTGAGATCAATCGTCTCCAATGCGAGTTGCCGAAGACGTTCCCGGCGATCTCGGTTGCTGTCCGACCAAGAGGCAACGCCTCCCGTCCCGGTCTTGCCACCGGCCCGATTTTGGAAATCCATTTCACTCACTGCAATTGTACAAACGTTTTTATGAAATTTGTTTTTTTTTAACACTACTAATCAAAAGATAATTTTAACGTGTCACAGTGTTATTTATGGTTTTGATAATTCCCAAAACATTCAATGTGTCAACCAAACAACTTGAGTTGTAATCACAGTTAATAGTGTTTGTATTTTTATTTATATAATATTGTATAAAACATTTTTAGATGAAATTGAATTATATTAATTGATTATTATTAAATAACGTGCAAACATTTTTAATATAAAATAATATTAAATAATTGATAATTACCTTACACCTTAGTTTTGTAGGTTATGTTTACGTCTTTCACCTTCTCAAATAATCAAACGAACACTATCACGCTATAGTTCAGTTTTTCTATACTTGATAAAGATAGCGCCACCTACTTGATATTAGATGTAAATTCTACAACAAACTCCCTATGTCTTTATTTATGAATCAGAAGTCTAAAGGAAATGCACGATGTATCAAAAAAGAATTATTTTAAAGTACAAAAAACACGTACAATAAAAAATCTTTAACAAAAGTGTCGGTAGGACAGATACCTTCCAGAGCAGCGGGTTAGTTCACAGAACGGCCAGAGGTGACGCGACGATTGTTTCTTAGAAAAATATGATGGGCGCGATTTTCCGGCAAATTTTATCAAGACGTTTCTGAACAAAGTGAAATAATTATTATTGATAACAGCAGCTGGTAGCTACGAATTTTGGTTCAAAATGGCTCCCCCTGTTCACAAGGTTAACAAATCTATAATATTGTTACATATCATCAAAAATGAAGTTCTTTATTATATATGCTTGGAGATAAAAATGTTCCATTTGTCAGTTAATTTTTTTTTCCAACATGTTTTGTTGCTTATGTAAACAAATTCTGTGATTGAACTTTTCCGTGACACTTATAAAAATAATAGAAGCAAGATTTGTTTACTTACTGAATGTATATTCATTAGCGTTGCAACGTAGAAGTGATTTGATTGTTATTACGCACTTAAAAGTTGACATTTAAAAACGTATTGTTTTCAGAATCTCACAATATTTGTGGTTGATGTGGGAGCATATTCAAAACAATGTACGGATTGTCCAGCTTCCAAGGACAGAGGTTCTTATTTGGACAAGACCAAACAAATCATGATTAATTTAATCAAAAGGATGGTAATTGTTATTTAATAATAAATAAATAAATAAATATATATATATATATATATATATATATATATATATATAACAAACTAGTATGTGTAAATTGTATACAACCATTGATTACGTGAATTATTAAAATTTCGTATTTCTTTTTAGATGTTCATATCTCCAAACGATGAAGTTGCAATTGTTTGTTATGGCAGCAGTTTTAACTGGGATAGCATCAATGTTATAGATTTTCAATTTCCCGACTGGGATTTGGTAAAAAATATTGAAAGTTTTGATAGCTCTGAACTCACTGGAAATTTTGAAGAAGCACTTACCATTGCCTTTGAAACTTTAAAAAAATATCTCGAGTATGAACTTAAAATAATCCAAAGTACATAAATTAATTTGCCAATGCCCCATATAAACCAATATTTGTTTTTAGAGCTAACGTCGGCGGTGTCAGATATGATAGTATACGAGTATACTATTTCTACAATTGCTTTGAAAAATTGGAAAATCGTAGCTACGACTTTGATCGAGTTCTTACAAATAAAGAGAAAGATACTGAAATATGGTGCATGTAAAGTATCAATTTCTACTATTTTATTCGATTTGTATCATAATATTTTGATCAACGATACAATCATTTTCAGCGGTGAAAAATCTTGGGCTTCCATGTTGAAAGAAAATGAAGTCAATCAGGCCCATAAGAAAATGACCGACTTTCTTGAAAAAGTAAAATAATCAGTTCAACATACATACTTTTTGTCCTAGATTTTCGAGCTTCAAATTTTAATAAATTTTTCGGTTTTCGGATCAGTTAAGTGATAAGTACTTCACCATGGACGCTGTGATGGAAGAAACAATGTTTGTGGGATCGAAGTTGGTGAGAGTGATTCCATCTAATGTCGACCTATCTCTATCAGATATCAAAATACCAATTGCTATATACAAAATGGTAATTTTTGTCTTTAATAATTCAATTTAACAAAACCTTTGTACCTTATTTTACCGTATCGATTCAGTGAAGATACTTTAAATTATGAATTATCTTATAGATTGAAAACGAGATGCTCAAACCTGAAATGTCAGCTAATTGTGACAGAACTATTAGTTACTTGGACAGTAATAAAGAAGTCGTAGATCCAAGTGAAACTATAAAAGCGTACAAGTTTGGACATAAATTGGTTCCCGTAACAGGTCTATCATTAGAATTTGATTTGTACAGTACAATTAATTAATGTACTTGGTTATAAATAAACCATATTTATTTATAATTTTTTAGAGGAAGATGAACAAAGAATGAAGCATGGGAACGAGCAAAAAGAGCTTAAAATCATGGGGTTCTTAAACAAAGATGATGTCACATTCGATTACTGGGGGATGTCCCCAGCTCGACTTGTACTACCTTTTAAAGATTCTTTGCCGGCAAGTGTAGAATTAATAAAAAAATTGATTGGAGTTTTCAAATTAATAATTAAACATATCTTATATGTTTTACAATTTGCAGGAGCATTTATCAGATTACTACAGTCTGCACGAAAGTATGCATCGACAAAACACCGTGGCTTTAGTCAGAGGTGTGTTAAGAACTGCAACCGAGGTACCGAAGATTGGATTTTTATATCCCGAGACCAATGAAAAATCGTCTATCAAGGTTTTTTCGATCGTTTCAATAATACGAATACAAATGTAAATGCTTCAATCGATTCAAAACAAAATTTGATGTTTAGGCTTTCGTTTTCATCGATATGCCTTACGAGGAACAGCAGTATTCACAACTGTTCAAACCGATACCAGAATCGTTTGAAATCGAACAAGAAATATCGCAATCAATTCGCGATTTCATAAATAACTCGACGTTGCACAAGTAAGTAAACCGAAATGAACAATAAAACAATGATAAAATTTTCAACTAATAAAATTTCACAACTATTTTCAGTCCAGAAGACGGCAAGGAATACATGGCACCTGGAACCGTAATGAATCCAGCTCTGCAAAATTATTGGGATTCAATTGCATTTAGAATATTGAACGAAGGTAAACCTTTAGACGAAATGAAAAAGTCAAGGGTCTTAGATGTCTTGAAACAACCACAATTTGTGGTGGATAAATCAATAGAATCTGCCGAACATCTTAGAAAGCTTTTCCAAAAATACGTTCGAATTGATGATGGGTAAAATTCCTTTTATTATTAATTTATAATCAATCATTTGAAATATTTATTTAATTTTTGGATATATTTTGATGCAGAGTTCAAAAAGATGAAAATCAAAAGACGAGCGAAGATAATCAAGACAAAAATATAAAAGCCGAGATAGGAACTGAGAAAAAAGAAGCAGCGGATGATAATAACGAACAGTATTTTGATGATGAAGATTTTCCTGAAGTGAGTAACGAATATTTCTTTAATTATGACTAGGTTGAATGTAGAAAAAAAATGTTTCAACAATTTTAATTTGTTTTTTCAGGTTATGGATTTTTAAGGGGGGCCTCTTTTATCAGCGAAACGTATATTTACAAAGGGTCTAAGAATTATCAATTATTCAAATCAAAAAAATGAATTTGAATCAAAAAAAGAACCTGAATCAAACATTTGGTATTGCTAAATTCGTTTGTGAATTCTTTATTATTTAGAAGTGTATTATTTAAGTTGTTCTTCAATTAATTAATCACTAAGAGTTTTATACAGTTTAAAGATCAGACTATACATTTATTGAGCTCAGGGTCAATCCTAATTGAGCAAGATAGTATGTCACCATAATAATTATCTGAAAAAAAAATTTTTTAATCAGATCAAAAATCATAATATGTTCATTTTAAATATTCGAAAAAATGTTACTTGTTATCTTACCTGTCCATAGTAAAAGGGACTATGAAAATTATGGAATCCGAGGATCGTATCCGATATTATAAAGAAAATTCCTCCCAAGGAACTGTTGATTGCAGTCCAAGACCATGACTTCTATAAAATGTCACGTTTTGTAAATACAATTAAACTGTACAAGTAAGCTGTAAATAAAAATATTTAATCAAGATTACATACTTGGTTTGGCGTTATTCTGGACATTGCTCTCCAGGCCATGATAACTAATATAATAATATAAACAGGTACTCCAATTGTTAAAATTCCATTTAACTTAGGCATTAACAGATATGAAACTGGAAACAAAAAATTAATATAACTTGGAAGTTCATATTTGGGCCTTAGTTGGATTGGAGTTAAAGAAAAGTTAATAGCCATAAAAGTCACCATAAAAACCACTTAATTGTAAAATGGCACCGAACAATCCATTGAGCGGAGTGAATCCGTAGGCGCTCATGTAAAGGAAATGGGCTAAAGCAAACATGACCATCCCCGCAGCAAAATAATGTGGCCATACCAACAAAAGATCCCCAAAGCAACACAAAATCAGGGCAATGAAAATTTTGTGAGAAAAATGTTGCCTACGAAAAAGTTATAAACTGTAAAATTAAATTGAGAAAACAGAATGTGTATTAAAAATTATGAGTTGATACCATCACCTATTTGCATACTCTATTGTAGTCCAATGGAAAACAATCAAATTGATAATGGGAAAACATTTTAAAAATGCTGTTAACAATGACGGTTTGTCGTTCCTCAAGATGAAATATATCGTAACGCTTTTCAAAAATGGTATCAAGTTTTGAATAATGTACTTGTACTGCAACAGAAAAGCATTCAGTTGTATTAATATTTGTATCAGCATAGCATCTTTTTGTTATAAGTACTTACCCCTTTATATACTTTTTTTTTTAATCTGTGTCAAAATTGGTTTTATTCTAAAAGGGAAATGGTTGCCAATGAATATAATAATACAACAGGCAATACTTTATTTCAAGTTTTTAATTTGTGAAATTTGTTATAATATTGATGAATATATGTATAAAAGCTATATGAATAAATAAGTCAATTCAGTGACAATGTAAGGTAAAAATAATAAAACAATTGTTTAAACTTCTTGATATAATATAAATATTTTTTCTTTAAAGTTGGATTTAAAATTTCAAGAGGTTACAAGTAGATTTTAAAAATGATAAATTAGCGAGGATTTAATATGTCTCAGGCACAAAGAGCATTTGAATAATACTGCAAAATTTCATAAAAAAATAAGCAATTAATCAACATTGGAACTATTATTATTCCTAAGCGTGTAAAATATTTGAATCGGTTTCTTGAACCGGTTTTTTATATCAAAGTGGTTCAGGCAAAAAACAATTTTGATTATAAACTTTTTATAATAATACCAATATAGCTGTATACTTTACAAAATTTAACATAATATATTATTTTTATTCATTCAACTGTAGTAAATAATTTATAGTTTCAGCTTTATTTCCTCTGTTGACATCATATACCGAATTTATCACTTCCTTATCAATATTCGGGAACATTTCGGCAATCTGAAAATGGGATTGTAATAATTAATTAATTAATTTTGAAAGAGAAATGAAAAAGAGTTTTGATTAAAATTTCAATGATAAATCAAGGCAGAACAATTTTCTAACTTTCTAAAGGTTATTGTTGCAATTAAAAGTTACAGTAGGCCGCAAACTAACTCATGCGCATTTTATAAGAAAACTATATTAAGACCGATGTAATTCTGTCAACAAATAAATATCTCAGAGGGGAATCAAAGAAAAACTATAAATTAACATTCGACTTTCATCATAATGTTAGAACAATAATTTTTTTTTGTTTATCCAAATATTTTTCTTCGAACGTTCAATTATATGGATCATCTTTTATTAAAGGGCCGTAACAAGCAAAATGCTTGTCCCAGCAAATGGTTAAACAGTGAAATGTGTAAAGTTCTGCACACTGTCTAGTTTCGAAACAAGAGAGATCGATTGACCTACTCCGTTGAAAAATCAGCATGCAAAAGCTATTTGAAACAAATAGATTACCTGTTTCAATTCTTCTTGCGAACTAGGTAAGGTACTTGGAAGAGCTGCAGGTGTTTGATTAGTAGATGCTGCAATAGTTGGTGGTGCTCTGACAACGTTCATCTGTCTAGGAGTTCCATACGGGCTCATGAGAGACCCCCTACTCACATCTTGTACAAGCATAATCGCCTGTGGTCCTACCGTTTGCACATAACCATGAGGCTGAAATTGCAAAAAAAAATTAGAATATCATTTTCACAAAAATTAAAAAGAATGACAATATACATTGTTAAAGAATAGCAATTTACATTGTTAAAGACATTCTATAACAATTAATTACAGTAAAATAACAATAAAATTGATCCTACATTGTAGCTGAATATTATGTTGATCATCCCTTCTTGATTTTCGCCTTGTTTTCCAGTCAACGTAAACCAGTCTTCATGTGTCTCGCCGTTCATAACTAGAGGTGGAATTTTAATGTAACCCCAGGCAATCAATTCGTCCGTTGTAAATGAACACTCGTCATATATCTCTACATAGACGTGCTCGACACCAGGTGGAAGAACGCTACAAAAAATAAAATTGAACTTACAATCATTGTTTTAACAAAGTTCAATTTTTATTTATACACAAAACAATTTTGTTCGCATACCACTGAAAATGTTTGTTCCATCTTGGGTTCTTTCCTCCATTGACATCTGTGTGAGTTTCATAAACTGTATGACCCACTCTTAATCTTACATACGGATCCATCCTCGACAAGCCATAATTTTTCACGAGCTTTGCCTAAAGTGTACAATAAAAAATATAATAATTTTACAAACATTCAATCTTGTCAAATTCTTAATTTTAGTTTCGTTACTTTCATCCATTATTGTTATTAAAAATCAAGTTACCTGGGTTACAGTTATACTCAGTCTTCCAACAGGATCGTTATAAAGTCCCCGGTAATTTTGAAACAATGCTGCACTTGTTCTGTTACTTGGATCTGGTTGAATTTTCAAAAAATTTTCAGGTAAAGGTCCAATGTACGCCTGCAAATAAAATCAACATAAAATTTTTGTCATATCGAAAAAAAAAAATTATTATTCCGTACAAAAAGTGTAAACGTTGTCAAACGTTTCAGACATTTCGACGTCAGTAATTGTCATCTCGAAACTTGTCATTGTTTTGTATTGCGTATAAGTATATACATCATAAAACTAATCACAAGATGCGTCATCAAAAGCTGCGCGATGCGTATAAAAATATTTCTTCGAAAAAAAAGTTTAAAAACAATTTTGAAAAGAGAGCCGATATAATTTGACGAACAATAATGAGTTTAATAAAAAAAAAACTATAAATCATCAATATAATATATCAATCCAATTCTTTGACGTACCATTTGTTTCCATTTTGCATGAAGCTCCGATTGCTCCGATTGCTCCGGTTGCTCCGATTGTTGATTATCCATTTCACTGTTGCACTTTTTGTTCAGAAAAGAAAATCGTATGAAATAAAATTTAAAAGGTAAACTTTATCTTTTTTGTGTCTTGCTGGTATATCAATAGTAGATTTTTAAGTACATAATCATCAGACCATTGTATTCCGTTTTACGGTAAGTTACGTTGAAACCATACTGGAGAAAATAAGTATTACAATTCCGTGTGTCACTAATGTCAGTCGCATGATTAAAATTACATTTTTCCCACCAAGGTTGGTTGCACTGAAAAACTGAGAGTTGCAGCGCCATCTGTACAGGTGGGAGTGAGAGGGAACGAAAAAGAGAACGAACGAGAGCGGGCAGCAAAGGCGAGACGAAGCCGTCGCCATTTTGTAAGTTGTGTGAATAGTTTAGAAGAAGAGAAGCGAGTGGTAATCGCGCGACGCGCATCCGGTAGAAGAATCGAGGCGTGCTGGCACTGTTGGAGCTCGCCAGACGCCTTTGCCAAGTGGAGGTTGTTTTCGCGCGTCTGATACAGCGTTGATGATTGGGATTCCCAGGGACGACCGGCACAAAATCACGGTTAAGATACGCAATAATATGAAAAGGAGTTCCAGCCGGGACACGCCGCCATCTCGAGTCAAAAGGGGACGTTCACCGATGGGAAGGTTCGTATCTCCCGTCGCGCTAAGTTGGTTCTCAAAAATTATGTGATCTGTGCAAGTCGAGAAAATCCAATTGTTGAAGATGCGCAGGCAGAATGAAAAGCATCGTGCAAATGGTTGGTTTGAGTTTGCTATAGTGGAGTGTGTTCGTTTAAGTTCGCTTGACGCCTCGCGTTTTCGATTAGACTTGCGAGTTGTGACGTGTTGTGCTCGTGGTGTTTTTCTGTTCACGTGACGTCACGGGTTCGTCCAGGCTGCCAAGTTTCAGTGACGGGTTTTGCGCTCTGTGCCATGTGATAATTCCGATTGTTCTTCTTTTTTATTATTCATTTGGACACTGTAATTGAAACGTCACATTCATTTTTGTCTGAAGTCTAAAGCCTGGTTCTAATCTCATTGTTTACATTTTTTGTTCATGTGACGATTAGTGGCTCCTTATCCTGATAATGGAGCAGTGTGACGCAGAGTGGCTTGTATCAAGTTCTCGCTGACTCGCAGTTATTTTTCCTCTCTTTTTCAGTTTCTTTTTCTTAAATTCAATGGGGCCATGATTAATTTATAAATGATTTTCGTTATCAATAAACCATTCAAAAACCAACTTTCTGTTTCATTTTTTTTTTTTTCTTCAAATTTGTTTACATATTTTAAAAATATCAAATCTGTTGTGAGTCAGAATGCTTTTTTTTCTTACTTGACTCAAATCTTTTTAGTCCTTAGACATGAGCATTGGACGAGGAATCAAAAGAAAAGGAAAGTAATTGAAAGAACGACAGCATGTTTCTGTAGGATGTTTTCATTTTCTAAATGTTCAAAAATATTCAAGATTAAATACCAGAATAAATGCTATTGAGTGCCAAAAAAATTAAAAAAAGAAATGTTCAAGAAAAAAGTTAAGATTTGACAATTGTTAAATAAAGGGAGAAAAATGTATCAGGTTTTTTGAAGAAAGAGATGAATAGAGACTCATTATTATGAGGCGCAGAAAGCTCCAATAGGTGAGAACATGCAAAACAAAATACTTTGTTCGATTTCAAAGTAAGTCTATAACTCCATCCAATAATCACTCCACATTTTTCACACTGGTTATTGTCATATGATTATTTATTATCAGTCATCATCATGTTTCATTCGAACCACTCCAGATCATACAATTATATTGATTATTTTTTTTCATTGTTTTTATCGTTTGAGTTATTAATTTAATAGCATGGCTTTGTGAACTTGAAAAAATTTCAAAACTTGAAGATAAAGTTGAAGTTTCCATAAAATTAAATTACTTGAAAAAATTGTTTAAATTATTTTTCTATGTTCATATAATGATTTGATTCAATTTCCATTTTTCCACATTCATGATCACACTCATCTACAAAATAAATAGCCATAAAGTGTATAGATGACTCAAGTCACCAAGAATATACAGAACCTTTCTTATTCGCAAAATTTAAAACTAAACTAAATAAAAATGATAAAAGTGAACCAAAAATCATTCAAAATTGCCAGCAATAATCTCTGTATATTTGTTGACAAGGTGTCAAGTGAATAAACAAAAAAAGCGACCTGAATTGACTAAAAAAGTGTTTTTTTTTTCGCCAGGTACGACGACTCGAGTGACGAGAGGATGTCACCGGAGCGGTTACGCCGTCGGAGCCGAGGGGCGCGCAGTCCATCGCCGCCCTCGCGGAGCACGTCGCACGCGCGCTACGTGGAGTCGAGCTCCCACCGGGACGAGTACTCCCGAGTGGCCCGGGAGATGCCGCCAGAACGCTCGTACTCGTACAAAGTATTGTGCGTGAGTGCGATTCACCCGAAGGCGAGCGACGACATGATCAAAGACACACTGTACCGCGAGTACAAAAAGTTCGGCGACTTTTCGATCCGCATCACCCACGACCTGGACGAACGGGTGGCGTACGTCTGTTTTCGCAACCCAGAGGATGCCCGAGACGCCAAGTACGCGAAGCCCCGCGTCATCATCTACGACAAGGTGGCGGTGATCGATCCAGTTTATGAAAGGAGCTCGGATCCGTACCGTCGACCCCGATCCATCACCCCGCCTGATTACGATCGGTACTACTCAAGATCACCGGGGCGGGACCGTCACCGTCCGTTGGACAGTTACGACAGAGTTTACGGGCCTCCTGTTGGACTGCTACCCCACCGGGAGATGCGTCGTGAAGCCATCCCGCCGCCCCACCACGATTTCGTGCGCCCACCGATGCACCACGGTCCACCGCACATGCACCCTGGACCGCCCCACCACTACGGTCCTCCACGTCACATGATGATGCGCCACCCGGTGCACGGGTTTGAGAGAGTGGAGAACAAAAAGGACAAGTTCCCGAACTACCTGCACCACGTATCTCCGGAGGACGATCCACTGGCAACTCGGACCCTGTTTGCGGGCAACCTCGAAATCAACATCACCGAGGAAGAGCTGCGTCGGATCTTCAGTAAATATGGCATTGTGGATGACATCGATATCAAGAGACCGCCACCGGGCACCGGCAACGCCTACGCGTTCGTGCGGTTTCAGACCTTGGACATGGCGCACAGGTGCAAAGTCGAGTTATCCGGACAGTACATCGGCAAGTTCCAATGCAAAATCGGGTACGGCAAAGCGACGCCCACCACTCGTATTTGGGTCGGTGGCTTGGGGCCCTGGACCTCTGTGCCGCAGCTGGAGCGCGAGTTCGACCGTTTCGGCGCCATCAAAAAGATTGACTACATGAAGGGCGACAGCAACGCCTACATCCTTTATGATTCCATCGACGCAGCTCAGGCTGCAGTAAAGGAGATGCGAGGATTCCCACTGGGAGGTCCAGACCGTCGTCTTCGAGTTGACTTTGCGGACGTGACGCCAGGATTTGGGTTTAAACAGCGACCTTATCCCGAGGAGAGTGCGGACTTCAGGCCCAGGCCTCTCGATTACGAGTCACCCTACCTTGCCACAGACGAGTTCGGCTACGACAGAAACTTCCGCGGCACTCGCGGCACCGCTGCCTGGCACGAACGTAGGGGAGGAGGTCGTGGGGCTTATCGTGGCAGCAGCGCTTATCCAGATGGCGCGTACCCGCGCGACGATCCGGAATGGAACAACAGAAGGCTCCCACCAGAGTTGGAATACGAGACTCCACGTGGACTTCGCAGGTCGCTGAGTCGCGAGCCCGGCGTAGACCGCTCTAGGTCACGCTCGCCCAGACGTCGCACAATCGACTCCGACTCTGAGGGCTCGCGACCCGGAATGCTCAGTTCGTCGCGCACCTTGTCCGATGTGGCTCGGAAGTCCATCGCACACTGGCAGGGTGCGCTCATCTTCAAGAACTTCTTGACCCCGGCCAAGTTCCATCTCACCGACGGCGACAGCGAGATCATCGAGTCGCTCATGAAGGACGAAGAGGGCAAACACATGCTCAGGATTACGCAGAGACTCAGACTCGACCAGCCGAAACTAGATGGTGTTTCAAAGAGAATCCAGACGTCCAGCTCGCATGCCATCTTCCTGGGCCTGGCTGGTTCCAGCACCGCGGTCACCAACGACGATGCCAACGTGCAGACCAGGCCGTTGCGCAACTTGGTCACGTACTTGAAGCAGAAGGTAGCCGCGGGCGTGATCTCCCTCGTCAACAAAGACACCGAGGACACCGGTGTGCTGTATGCGTTCCCACCCTGCTCCTTCTCCACGGACTTGTTGAAGCGAACTTGTCCCAACCTGAGCGAGGAGGGCCTCAAGGAGGATCATCTGGTGATCGTTGTAGTCAAGGGCGGGAGCACCTAGAGTGCTTTTCTGCTTCGATTATGCCTGGTGAAGATAAGCGTCGTTTGCGGGCTGTGCTTGTTGAGTCCGCTGCCAGTTGACAGTGACAAATCCTCTTGTTTGTTCAAAATTTTTTTTCTTCATTTTTTTTAAACTAGTACTAGTAATCATCATCGGCAGGATTTGCACTGTCGACTTGCAGCACGTCTACGCAGTTAGCCTCATAAAGAAAATTTTTTTTTTTCAAATCTCATCAGTCACACTTAACCTGGCCTGGTATCATTCGTATATATGTATAAAGTAGAGTTAACTTTTCGGATATCATTGTCGATGTCATATGACAGATATGACGCCTTTTTTGTAAGAAGTATATTGTATTTCTTTTTTTTTAATTACGTTACGATCTTGTATATTTGGACTAGAAATTTTTGTATTAATTGAAAAAAAAGGTCGCGCGGAATCTTTTAGTGTTTTCTTTCGTTTTTTTTGCGCTAAACATGATTACTATTTT
Source organism: Trissolcus japonicus (assembly GCA_030522925.1). Taxonomy (NCBI): domain Eukaryota; kingdom Metazoa; phylum Arthropoda; class Insecta; order Hymenoptera; family Scelionidae; genus Trissolcus; species Trissolcus japonicus. The sequence goes on along the minus strand of JAPYZS010000118.1, from coordinate 150,222 downwards.
TATTACATAATTTTTTAATTCTTTTTTTTTTATCCTATTTACTCTGCCATTTGCCTGATAACAATTGCACACTCCAATGCTCTCCGTTTCACCCATCGCGGAATTGTTCGGGTCATCGGATTCACTGTCATCCAGCTAACAGTTTGGAAGATAACGATTAATTAACAACACTAAAACGAAGCTTATCTTCATCGTAGAAACTGGTTACGCGTGTGGGAAAAGTAAAAAATGTCGTGCCAGCGAATCAGTGCAGTGACGAAGTAAATATTAAAGAAAAAATGAAGAAGAAACAGATTTCTCTATATAGTACGTACTAACGATAATCGTAAAATAACACTAACGTTTCAAGTAATGTAAGGTATTGATTGAGGTATCGCCTACGATATGAAAATTTGTACACAGTTCTTTCACATTTCGAACTAACACATTTTTTTTACATCCCATAACATTTACTAGTGAAACAAAACAAGAAAGAAAAACTTCTCCCGAGTCAACTGGATGACCAAAATTTGTTCATCTCGTTAATCGGTTGATAATAAAATGGAAAACAACCGCAGCTCAAAAGTCAGAACAGTGTTTCGAAAGCTGGTTCACCTCCTCATTTGAGCTTCCAATTGTGTAACCCACTTGTATATTAGCGTAATTAATTGTGCATCTAGTTTGTTAGATCCAAACCGATTAAACGCGGCTCAACAGGTGGCGTCGCTCGTTGAGTCGCGTTTCATCTGCAACAGTGGTATTGATGAAGTGAGGAACAGACGAAAAAAAAAAAAAAAAAACAGATAAAAAGGAGAACAATGTGAAAGATCTGGGCGAAAGCGAGAACAGAATTATTGCAAAATCTCATAAACAGTTTATTGTGCGACCAAGCAGTTGTAAGTGTTTGTGTATAACCGTCTAAGTGTGTTAGTTTTCACTTGGTTGAACGAAAACGATAGTGAAGAGACGAAAAAAAATTTTTTCAGTGTAACAAGAGAGAGTTTGGTAGGGGGCCCTGCGCTACGAAACAGGCTTTTGCACAGAAACAGTTTCAGGTGGTGTGCAGTGGCGATGAGAGATAAATGGACAGTGTAGTTGGTGGTTCACGTAGCGCAGATGGGCCCGACGTTTGTGTACAGTGATGTAAAACGAGCAACGACGACAGTGATTGTGTTATCGTCCTCGAGAGTGCCGTCCCATGGCCTCTCCAGGTCGAGATCTTAAGGTGCAGTGCCCAAGTGTACCTGGTGATTGAACAAAATAGATGCCATGATGCAGACGATTATCATGTTTTTTGATTCTTTCCACCTGACAAGTTTGTTATAGTGTTTTGTCCAGTTCGTCCTCATAATTTCTTGGTTCGCAATGTCGCCTCGCCAGTCAGTTTCAACCCATTGGGAACAAGTTCTCATCAGTTCGATCGAGTTTCGTTTGGCTAAGTTTCCGATTCCAGTTTTGAGCTTGCGGATAAGTGCAGGTGCTGTGACCATCATGATTCTTGACTCCTCAGTATCCAGGGGCAGTAGTGTTGTGCTTGTTTGTTCGATTCGTTTTGTGACCTAAGCAGCAGCTTGTGATCGATCTGACTCGGTACACCAAAGGTATTTTCTAATTCTCCTGCAGGTCCTCGTCCCTGATTTTACGTTCCATTTACATTGAACAAGAGTGTAAAATCAGTGATTGTGGAGACAACAAAAAAGTCAAGTGCTTCGATCCTTCTAGTGAGAATACATTTTATTCTGTTTTATTTGATTTTTTAGAAAACATTTTTTACGTTTTTTTAAATGTTTCATTTTAAAAAGTAAATAATGCATTGGAGGATCGAATTTTTTGTACTTAAAAAGTAGGAACTAGATAAGTATGTTGCAGATAAATTTGTACACACGAAAAGGATGACGAACATTCGAAGCAGCCAGTCAAGGATTTCTTTCCGAGTAGAATTATCATCCGTATAAAAATCTTACGATGAGAAATAATTAAATTTCACTAACTATATTGATCAAACAATAATATTCAAAATTTATCATTGCTATATATAACATTATTTTAAAGTCGACATCTCAACATCTGAAACGTTTTGTACCTAACAGTTAATTGAATAAAAATCTAATTTTACAAATGAAAAATGATAATCTTCATTTATTAATACCTCAATTAGATGTTTGTTCTTTCAAGAGATTGGTTTTAATTTTTAAAATAAAAAATATTAAAATTATTTTTTTTTATACAAATTTGTTACTTTTAAATGCAGTTTGAAAGGTAAGTAAATATTTGAATTATTAATTTATTTTATTTTGCATTAAAAATGCATTTAACATTGATTATGTACTATTATCGATTTGGAAAACAAATTTATCAATTGGCAACGCATAGCTGGACAAACAATTCATTTGGTTGTTTAAAAAAGTAAATAAAATTTGCATGTTCGAGTATATATACAGCACAACGATAATTGTATGAGCCGTACTTGTGGATGAAGGATGGGCATTTTATGACAACACAAGTGTTGAATATCGATTTGTAAAGTAATGGTTCAAGTAGTTTGTGAGCAAGACTTTTGAGGTGCAAACGTGCTTGCGGACAAAGCAACCGATTAATGTCAAATTGATCGTTCCCCCGCGATGTCGCGAGCTTTGGCTTACAATTTCATGTCAGAATCATAAAACAATCAAAAGTTTTAATTTAAAAATGAGTATTCGGACCTTGCACGAAATTCAAAAAAGTGCTTTGCCATCGCACATCGTTGTCACAACGCAGGAGGTATTTCATTGAACAACAAATTTCATTAAAAAAAAAAAAAAAAAAAAATTTAACAAATAAATGTAATAGATCTAAAATGTTAAAATATTTCTAATTCTTTTTTTTTTTTTTTTCATTTCCATCTTAGAATTATCCTTATTCTGGTGTTGAATCAGTAAATGGCACGCTTGTGGGAACAGGATACGCGTTTATTATATTAAACCTGCTGGCAAAATATTTCAATTTCACATACGAAATCAAGTTGCCCGAGGGTGATGATTCCTTTGAAGAAGTGGTGGGACTCTTACAAAATCAAGTATTTGCAATTTATTTCAAGATCGAAAAATTCTTTAATTCTCTTATAGAATGTAATTATTTAGAACTATCAAAGAAAGCAAAATTATCTTTCTTTAAAATTGAAACGTTGATACAAATTTCAATTTTCAATGGAACAACTCAAAATTTGTATACTTTTGTTCAATTTGCCTATTATCATTTTTTATTTGCATTTTTTGTATGATATACTTAATTGCTAATAAGTTTGTGCAAAAAACAGAAAGTAGATGTGGCAGTTGCGTTTATGCCCCTGTTTCCCGAATTGCGTATGAACTGCACTTATGGCGCAGTTCTTGATGAATCCGAGTTAACATTTTTTATGAGAAGACCACCCGATTCTGCTTCGGGGTCTGGACTTTTTGCACCCTTTGACGTTAGCGTCTGGATACTCATTATTGCAACTGTTTTCATCGTAGGACCATTGATTTATATCTGTGTGACAGTTAGGTATTACGTCATTTTGATTATTTTTTTAATTTTCCTGTATTGATTAAATTTCTTTCTTAATCAATAATTAAGAGTTTTAAATTTTAATTTTTGAAATCAGAGCAAAATTGTTGAAAGATCATCCAAGCGAAAGATATTCATTCAACACTTGCATGTGGTTTGTCTATGGAGCTCTTTTGAAACAGGGCTCGACAGTTACACCGGTCTCACGTAAGGACATTAATCCTAAAGTTTAAAGTCATCACAGAAAAATGAATTTTAATTTCAGTCAGAATTTATTGCAACTTTTTGTTTAAAAATGAATTACAGATTCCATTCGACTGCTTTTTGCGACTTGGTGGGTTTTCAACATCATCCTAACTGCTTTTTATACAGCTAACTTGACTGCTTTCTTGACCCTTTCGCAATTCACATTACCGATCAATTCGATCAAAAGTTTGGTGGAAAAGAAAATGAACTGGTTTTCTTTCAAGGGCAAAGTGATTGATTACATGATTAATAAAGTAAGTTTGTTAGAAAAAATTTTTCGTTTCACGTCTATTGTTATTTTCCATATTTTTTAAGAATTATACAATCACTTCTGAATTGAGAGATTCGCCTTATGGAAGTCGGTTAAAATACTCCAAAGACATTGTAAACTACGAAGTCTTGAACAAAATTGATGAAACAAGTAAGTCGAATTTTTGTATTAATTTCAATAATTCATACTATTCGTTCATTTCAATTTGTATAAATAACCTCGTCTTCAATATTTTTCCCTTTTTTTCAAACAGATGCAGTTTTTATAACCGAAAATGTTTATGCCCAAATTAATTTATACAAATATTACATCAGAAAAATGTCCTTGGATCTGAGAGAGGAGGAGAGGTGTAAATACGTTATCATGCCCAATCACATTTTCAAAGTTAGCAGGGCGTTTGCGTATGCTAACAAATCAAGTATCTCTCGTCAGTTCAACAAATTGTAATTATTTATATCAGTACATATAATGCAACAATCGCACTTAATCTGTATTGAAGATAAAAACAATGTATTAAAATCAGAGTTATTTTAACTCTGAGAATATTTAAAGTTTATTTCAACTTTAATTCACAATTAATAAATTCAGTTAATTAAAATTGTTTTTGCAATTAAAACCGACTTAAAAACATTTTAGAAAAGTGTGAATCTTTTTTTATAAAATTTTTATAAATTTACTAGTTAGAAAAGAATATGGAAACTTGTTTTCAGAATGCGAAAATTGATAGAAGGCGGCCTGGTAAAATATCTCAAATCAAAAGATCTTCCAGAAGCGACAATATGTCCGCTCAATCTCGGCTCGAAGGAACGAAACTTGCGTCTAATGGATCTGTCGGTGACGTATAGTATTGTCCTGGGAGGACTGGCGATCGCAATTGCAATTTTCATAGGCGAACTAATCTATGTCCGTTGCAATAAAAAAGTCACGCCTAAAGACATCGCAAAACGACCGCGATTTGCAAAAGTACCTAAACCGCAATGCCTGCATGGAAATTGGATGACACCGAATGCGGAAACGACCGTCAATTATGAGAACAAAAATGACGATTATATTCCTACAATTAAAGTCTCGCCCGTGTCCCCGATGAATGCAAAAATTAAAAATGTAAACGGTCGTGAATATTATGTCGTCGAGGTGAGCAAAAATAATGTCCGTTTGATTCCCATTCGTAACCCTTCTGCAATAATGTTCCAACGATACAGAGATCTCAAGAAGTGATTTGATCTGGTTTGTAATATTTTGAATCGTCCATTTGTACTAAAAATTGTAAAAATTTGTCAAGATAAAAAAATTTAAAAAATATCAATGAAATGAAATTGAATAAAATTGAATGAAGAGTTTGAATCTGCCGCCAATTTTAATTTTCACGTTTTCTCACACAACCAGGGCAGATGGCGCGACGTTCGATTGACCCCACACGTTTATTAAAAAGTTGTTAACACCCTGCCTCTCCAGAGAGCCCAAGAGTTTTCATTTATATTTTATTCGCACCTTATTTTAAATCTTACGATTAATTTGGTTCTCGCAATGACAAGTTGAATTTCGTTTCGCCAACGAACGGTGCACGAACGTTTGTAAGCAATACAAAATTCGTGATGTTTCGTTAACCGAGCTCTGTGAGTGTGTTATTGTTTAAACAAGGAAAGGTTATCATTGAAAAACAAAACTTGTAAAATGTGGCTGAACAAAGGACAGAGGCGTGCAAAATTATTCCTTTTATTCTTGTCGTGAAGACCAATAAAACAATCCAGAGATAGACTAGAAAGAGGGACAATAAAACTTGTCAGATGGTGAAAATCGAGGCGCGAAAATAAAGCTGAGGCATTTCGGAGCAGCGATTGATGTTGAAAAGTGACGTGCGGTATCATAACAGATCTGTCATTCGCGACAATGAGTTTGAATTTGGCCAAGTTCTTTTCAAAAAAGAAACACCACAGTGGTTCGAATGACACGGTTGGGGAGATCGGTCTGCCGACAAATGTCTCGCACGAATTTCACGTTATCAAAAATGCGGAGACCGGACAGTTGGAGGGATTGCCAGACATTTGGATCAACCTTTTGAACGCACAAATATCAAAGGCTGAGCAGAATAATAATCCGGAAGCGGCGTTGCATGCCATCAAATTCTATAATTATTCCATTAAAAAGAAACCGCAGGAAACTCTTTTTAAACCCATTGTCACCGAGGATCTCATACAAAAAGAGTGCCATGAAATTAACAAAATAATTGACAACAAACAGAGGTATATATTTATGGATTAGAAATTTAATTCAATTAAATAATATCTTTGAATTTAATCAATTTAATTCAATTATATTTATTAATCTTTCCGATTCATTCATAAAAGAAACAAAAAAAAACAACGTTTAATTATATTTTTAATCGCAGGAATATTTTTGATTCAAAATTTTGAGTTCAAATGCAGACCAATGTTCAATCAATATCCCCATTTTTAATTTCATAATTTTATTAATAGACTACTATTTTAATCACTTTTAAATAACGTTCTAATAACTTGTGTAAACATAATGAGTGTGAAAATGTTTTTATCATCGAGTTTCAAAATGTTTAATTATGCAAATTGTTCAGAATGATATTAGAAAGTGACGTTGGGGTATCGTTGCATTTGACTTTTCCTTTACTTTTTGTTTCATTGAAAAAAGAGAAATTTTCTTTTTGTAATTACCGTTTGTTTTTTTCTTTTTTTTTTTCGAAATCGGTTATCAAACGAGCAAGCTGTGAAATTTTTGAAATTGATATTGATTTTCAGGTCAGATGACAAAAATACATCGCATAATGAGTTTTCGAAAATTCCCAACTTACCGCTGAAAACGAAGAAAGAGCCGCCAAAGCCTGCGCCTAGAAAGAACATAGACAAAAAGTTAGCCAACATTAATGAAAAAATCAAGACTTGCAACATAAGCGATGAGAGTAACGGCAATGGTAATAGTGAATTCAATGAGAGTCCAGTTCTTCGCAAAAAATCGGAATCATTTTCATCGAAAATTGATGATGATCAGGTTCGCGCTTTATATTAAAATTTGTTATTTATTTAATGTAAAAATTATTATAAGAAACATCATCTTAAATTGAAAATATTTTTTTAGGTATACGAGGAACTTGAAAGAATTTGCGAGAAAGACGACCCGCTGCGAAGATTCAACAAGAGCAGAGAAGTGGGTGCAGGAGCGTCTGGGACTGTTTTTATAGCACAAGACTTGAGAGATAACCAAACTGTGGCAATCAAAGACATAGATTTATCAAAACAGCCGCGAAAAGACATGATACTGACTGAAATCAAAGTGTTAAAGCAATTCCAACACCCGAACTTGGTCAATTTTCTTGATGCTTATTTAGTGAACCAACATTTGTGGGTGGTTATGGAATACATGGACGGTCCTCTCACTGACATTGTCACAGAAATAGAAATGAATGAAAGACAAATTGCAGCTGTTTCCACAGAAGTACTAAAAGCCATCAGCTTTTTACATTCAAAGGGCATTATCCATAGGTACCATAAAATCAAACTTTTAGATATAAAATTTAAAAATATTTTAATTATTCAAATTAAACAGTTGAGATGAATTAATTTTTAATTACTTCTTTTCTTTAATTTTGAAATTAAAACAAACATTTATTCATTTTAGGGACATCAAATCAGATAATATTTTATTAGGAATGGACGGTACAGTGAAAGTTACAGATTTTGGTTTTTGCGCTAATATCGAAGGTGACCAAAAGAGACAAACTATGGTGGGGACGCCGTTCTGGATGGCGCCTGAAGTCGTCACCAGGCAACTTTATGGCAAGAAAGTAGACATTTGGTCTCTAGGCATTATGGCGATCGAGATGATTCAAGGCGAACCGCCGTACATGAACGAGACTCCTCTGCGAGCTCTGTACCTGATTGCGTCGGTGGGCAAACCGATTATTTCCAAATGGAACACTCTGAGTGAAAATCTACAAGATTTCCTAAACAGATGCCTTGCAGTTGATGTTGACGAACGAGCATCAGCTGACGAACTGCTGGCTCATCCATTTTTACAAAAGCGAGCTGAGCTAACGAGTCTCTCACGATTGATCGTCACAGCCAAACAAATTCTTAATAAAGAGTAAAAATAAGGGAACTAATGAAATTTTACAGATCAACGAATTTTAATTGTGAATAGCGAATAATTTTATAAAAAGAGAAGCTATGTTTTAAGTTATGAACAAAAAAATCAGAAATTCTGAACAAAGTTTCAGAATGTAACGAAGGATGAAGTTGCATTTGTTTTATTTTTATGTTTTTTTTGTATAAGAAAATTGATTTTTAAGTGAGTGACACTTTGCATTGTTGAAAAATCGTTGTTTTTCATTGTTTATTGATTAACAAGTCGATCAAAACAGGAATTTTTTATTTCTAATAAATATAATTGAGTTTTTCAAATGTGACTTTATGCAGTATAGAGAAAGTATTACAAATAAAACAGTTGGTATGCCAGCTTCAGCATACTAAAATAATAAATATATCTTTTCATTAACAAAAAAAACATCGTTTTAAATCAAAGTTTTATGTAGAGAAATTATTTTGTATCATTTTTGAACTTGGAACTTTTTATTTATACAAATTATTGATTAATATTCATATCATTTTCTATTCAGCGAAAGATATCGTTTTTAATGTCTCAATCTTCAACAATAAAATTTGAAAAGAATTGTAAAAAATGAATTAAATTGATATTGTTTGTCACGCTGAAGTGCCTGTAAATATTTATGTATTTAAGAAAAAACGAAAAGACGAATGACTCAAACTGTTCGATACTTTTTAAATAACAAAATTGTGACTTCGTTATTACTGGTTTACATTGTTACCATACTTCATTAATATACCATACTATATTAGAGAAAAGCAAATATATGATGATAACGATATGTTGAATCAGCGGTTCTAATATTTTCATATTAAAACTTGTGCGAAATGCTTATACGTCGAATAAGTTAGCAATAGAACTATGTTGAGCGTGTCGTAAGACAAAAAAAATTATTGTGCTGTTTACACGAGATGATAAATTTTGATAAAGAGAATCTTACATTCTATAAAACAAAAATTGAATACAAATGTAAAATTAAGAACGGACGTGTGCATTTTTTCAACACGCGCAAGATTATTAATCATCGAATTAATACTCTGGGCGGCGAAGTTGTCTTCTGTGATACCAAGTATGAATCGTTGCAATAATTGTAATCTTTTTACTTGTAAAACTTTATTCACATAAATGATAACATATACAAAACTGCGCATTAAATTTATTTGAAATGCAACAATATCAACATCTTGAACTTACAGTCTGAATTTTAAATAGTTTTATATAACTTATATTTTAAGTTGATACAATTCGTTTTTAGTCAAAACGAAAAGATCATTTCGAATAATTCTGGCTCCAAGAATGGGCGACTCCGTGTCAATATCAATGATGCGCTGCTTACTAATTTTAGCGTCCTTCTCTGGTTTTTCATAAATAAATATATGTCGCAAATGTTCCATCAGAGCCACGTACGATCCATCTGAAAATGAAGTATATACTTTTTATTGACCACATTAGCTTTAGTCAAAACAAAATTCAAGATTTATACAATCGATCCCGAGGAAACTCACCAGAAGTGCAGAGACAAAATTTCTTGCCTTTTTTGCTTGCCTCGATGTACCCAAAGCCCGGGAATGTGAACTTGTGATCCATCGTCCAGTCTTCGTCGTCGTCACTGTTCTCAAAAACCCAGACACAACCGGCGTGATCGTGCCTGAAGCAAACTGCCTGGCCGTTTTTCAACCTCTGATAGAACAGTATTCGATTACTCTGTCTGATCATGATCAAGTGAGTTTGCTTTTGACTAACGAGGTTTATCCGCTGGAGCATATTCTCTCCGCCTTCTAAGTCACAATCTTCCAACTGCTCCGAATTGAAACCTATCGCTGTTGCGCCGTCGTCTTTTTCTTGCTTCTCTGTGCACAAATGAGCAAGGCTGAAAAAAATTTGCAACACATTAGAATATTTTGATTTGATTATAAATTTCAATTTCATCATTTCAAATAATAATTGTAACAATAATACAACTCATAACCACCTTGCGTGTATTTCGGCAGCCAAAGTTTCATTAGGCAGATACTCAGCATCGTAATCGTCTTTGATCAACTCGGTCCACATCGTTCCAGGGATCAGTTTCGTCAAATCAATCTCTAGGACTCCTTCCTTCCGACGCCAAGTAGTTAAACCGGCATCCACGTTTCGGTAAAAGTTACCCTCCACCAAAACTTTATCCCCAAAGCTAACCGATAACGTGTTCAGTGTGACCTTAACAGTCTCCTTCATGCCAGACAGATGTTTTGGAATTTGAACGAACACTGAAAGCCCGTCCTCGTTCTGGGACCAGCTGTATTTTGGAAGTTGGATTTCAGTTTTCGGTTCTCTGTCCTCGATAGTCATCTTTGGATCATCCTTGCTGTCCGAATCGTGCTTCAATTGCAGTTCGTTCTGACTCGCGATTTGCACGTACTTAGCGTTTTCTTCGATGTAAAGATATTCCACAGTTCCATTGGCGCGCCAAACTTGTTTTCGACTTAGCTTGTCAATTTTGATGCAGCTTTCCATTTTCAATGAGTAGGTATAAAATGTGATCTCGGACTGTTTTTTTGAATCGACTTCAACAGCCCCGTGAACAGCCACGATCAGGAAGGAGGTTGTGAGACGCGAATCCAAAACGACCCCTGGTTCAATATCATTGAAAACAAATGTGTCGAATTTGCTGTTGTTGAAGATCAAAATTTCCAGAGTTTTATGTCCGTTCAGAATGCAAACTACATTCTTCCCGGCAAATGAGATTGACGGATTGTAGAGGACAGATTCAAGGTCACCTTGTAGTTTGTGAACCGGTTCCAGGTTGTTGTCCAGCAGTCTCCAGACTAGTTGGGTGTCATCGATGAACCAACAGGAATTGTCGTAAGGATTGTAAAACAGATGATTGTGGTAAGCAAAAATCTGAGCCTCCAATAAAGAACTTTGGTCTGAACTTATATCTTTTCGAAAAACATCTGTGACAAAAATTAAATTATAATATATTTATAAACATTTAATAAATAAAAGAAATAATTTTTTTTTCACTTACTTGTTGTCAATTTTTGCGAACTAACTTGCGTCGGCAAATCATAAAACTGATACTTTTCAAAATCGTCATTCAAAAGATTCTTCTTCGGTCGAAGATCAACAAGTTTCGTCATGATTTTTCAAGTTTTTTTTCACTGATGAATCTCAACAATGATTCAATTGTTTTTGCGTTCCAGAGGACAATTTGGGGTTATGTATACCACTGCACTTTTTTGGAAGAATCACTTTTAAAACAAAATAAAATCAAAGGCAACGTAACGCGAATCAAATTGTCAACTGAGATACGTTCAAAGTCAACGTTCTAGTTTCAAAAAAACTCGACAGAGGGCACTAGTTGATTTGAATAGGAGAGGTTAATGTTTTTTTTTATGTCGGGAAGTAAACAATAGGAGATATTTGACAGGTGGGCGACAACAGTTGATTAGAGGAAGGGAAAACGAGATGAATGCGAATTCGCTGTCGTCCAATTTGGGACAGACTTCTGGCCACAGGACCACGGAATCTCAAGATTTGGAGTTCGATTCGAATTCCGCTCCTTTCACGAAAATTCTGAGCCATGTCAAGGCTGAGAATGACATACAGAAACAAAAAAGAAAAACCGTCCAGGAATTGCACACCAAACGAGTGAAATCGTTGCGAAAGGAATTGGACTATCTAAAAAGTACGGAATGGAAATATCAGCCAGTTGATCAGTAAGTTAAAGTTGCATTATTAAAAATGTTGACTTTTTTTGGAAAAAAATCATTATTTAAAGTAACATTGAAAAATAAATTTAAAAAAATAACATTTTTTACATTTAAATTCAAATTTGCTACTTTATACAAATTTCATTTTTATCAAAAAAAAAAAAAAAAAAAAAAAACAGGAATAAACAGTTTGTAATTTTATTTTTCAGGTTTACTAACTGATTTAACAGCGAATACTTAGGACCATTGTTTATCTCAGGAAAGTGACAACTTTAATGATGAAATAGAAAAGATTATCACTCAAGTGAAATCTCGAACATTGTTGTTATTTTTAATATTCTTTTAAGTAATAAAAGAATATTGAAATAATACAAGATATTGAAATGCCAAAAAAGACTGATATTAAATTTAAGTATAAAACTATGATCAGAATGTTGAATCATTTATAATAAATAATAAAATATAATTCTTTTAACGAATATGTGGAGATATATTTTTGATCCCTGATTTTTCAACAAAGGATAAAGAGGTCACTTCATAAACAATCACTTTCAACGTCCAATACCGCGTCTCAAGATTTAATTAAGAGATAGTCTTTCTAATTACAAAGATAGTCACGATTGTCTTATAAATCAAAAACGAATTTTTCAATTCTTTTTAAATAACAATTTCATAGTAGATTTGACATGACTTCTTGTCATTAGTTGCATGCAGCGTGAACGTTTTCTTTTTCTTTTTCAATTCCGTCTCCTTGTTAACCAACGAACTTTTATGACACTGGCCATGCACGCAGTCGTATTTATTTTCTCGCCGCAGGATATTTCTCTTCGACTGTCCACCCACTTGCTGTTCGCACTTTTTATTCTCCCCGTTCAATGAAGCTGATTTACGATGTTGATTTTAGCTTTTGATGATTCCACATATAATATAAAGGATGCAAGATAAACAATACTCAATCGGCCTGCGTCATGAACTGAATTGAATTGAAGCCAGGCACTGGCTTCAATTTTGAATTCCAAATCAGAATTATGTTGATTTATGAAAGTGGGTCTGCAAGTCGGGTAAAAAATTTGGCGTGCAACTCCGTGGTCCACAGCGCGGTGACCTTTGCGATTAATGTTGTATTTGAACAACCGGTTGTTCATATAGGGAATGCCAGCGCGAAATGAAATAGTCGTTATTTTGATGAATCATTCGCCTCCATACAGAACGTGCTCGGTCGAAGCTGGTCGCGGATATCTTCTATGACAGTAAAATGCATTTCAGCATTTATAAAAAATCGACAACACAAGAAGTAAGAAAGTATCACAGCAATAATAAATGATTATGAACATTTTTGCTAAGGAATTGTTCTTTTTCGTTCTCCACAGCTTATCCCTTTTTTTTTATTTTTGTTCACTTTTATATCAAAGTGACGCGGTTCTTTTCACCGAGGAAGTTTATTTTACACCGCTTAACAAGAAATTGAACCTGTCATGGATGTGTCAGCATTTTTTTCTTTTTCGATTCGTTTTGCGAGCAACGCCATACTCATCCTACTTTCAAAGTGGATCAATCAAAATAAGATAATAAATGATATTGGATTTACAAAACTATACAATCAGTGAGAATGATTTCACGAAATTAATGACAACCCTTTTTTCACAAGGACAACACTTTGTCAAACGCTGGACCTTAAAAAAAGAAAAACAATTTTTTTTTCAAGTCAAACGTTTTGGAAGCAATCAAAGTTGACAAAAAATGATGCCGCACCACTGTGTGAAATCGAACGATTCTAATATCAAGTCTGATGTATCGCTTGGTGCTTTTTGTATGACATTTTTTTTTGTTTATTATTTAACAATTATGGGCACTGCAATTATGAAAAAAATGCAATTGTTTTTCATTCCTCTAATTCTAGTTCGAGAAATTTTTTTAGGTTCGAGGAGATTGTAGAGGAAGTTTCGCATTTTGTTATGTCGCTTCCTTTCAAGTCTCTTCCAACAAACAAAGAATGACATGAACCGACAATTAAATTATAATTGTACGGGCACGTTACACGCCGGGTCGAGTGAGAACAAAAAAAGAAATAAAACAATGCTACACCTTTTAGTGCATTACTATGCACTGCTAAAAGGACTCAAGTGTTTTTTGGCATTATTATAACCGACATTTCCCACGGTTGCAAAGAAAAGTAGGTATTCGTTAAGAGCCGTAATCCACTTTTACATGAGCATTCGAGGAAAATCCGATCTCGCCCTAAGGACAATAAAGCTCATATTTTCCTATCGACTTTTCTTCAGCGATTCTTCTCTCCTTAATCTTGGAATTTTCTTTTTTTTACAATGATGATAATACAGTTTATGTTATATTATGATTTATGAGTTATGATTTTATATTTTCATAATCATTTTTGAAATTTACTTTTTACATTTTTTTCTTATACTTGAGTTTATATGATGTTTCTTTTTTTATATTGATTTTAAATATCAGTTCTGACAAGTTGATTAATTTATTTGCTGACGACGGTATCAGTTTGTAATGTTGTTTGACAACACTGACATGACATTGCAACTCGAGCCGATATTGCATGCGTCGGATTTCTAAGCACATCTAATAACGCTAACCAATCGTTCCCTATATGAATATCAAATAATAAACTCCAATTCCCATCACAGAGTAACAGAAAAATTAAATCTTTTATCACAACTATTTGATTTGAAACCAAAAAAAAAAAAAAAAAAAATAGTATATTCTTCCCACATAAATTTGCCTCGATTGAATTGTGAATGAGAATTGATCTAACAAATTTCACTTAGATTTAAAAAAAGGTGTTCAGATTCATCAAGCTGGTTGTATCGGACGAAAAGATGGGTATAAAAAAGATGCGATTCCATTTTCTCCGAGAACTTGATATTACATCCCAGCTGGGAAATGTGTTTATGGCAAGAACAAAACACGTGGCCGTAAAACGTCGCCGGAAAATAAAAATGCTGTAATCAAAATATCCGATCGGCACTTGGGAGATGCCTTTTTTCCCCTCAGCGTCAAGCTGAAATCGAATCAGATCCCCACGTTCCTTATTATAACGGATCGCTACGGATACTAAGTACCGACCCAGATCTTAATCAGATCTAATTCAATTTTGAGTTGCAAATTTTTGTTCGCAGCCATGTTAATGATTCTTTGCAGCAAAATTGACTTGTTATTGGAATAATAATCAGTGACGTTATCTAAATCAGCAGTGAAAATCATAATCACTCATTTATACCAATTCACAAATTCATTCAAAATAAAGAGACTCAATTTTCTATTACACGCAACGTCATTCCAGCTTAAAATTTAAGATTTAAATTCTACAACAGGTGATATCAAAAATTTTCAACATTTTCTAATCTTCCGAAGATATTTTTTCTTTTTTTCATACTAGCATATACCAGATACTCAGTTTGAAAAATTTGATGACATGTCAAAGATAAGCCGCTTGCATTATTGTGATTTAAAAAGCATCATTTATAAAGTGTACGTTGATTTTCTGTAACGTAAAGTACAACAACTTTACGATGCATTGTGGTAGCGTACGTGTTGTGTAATTTGTACGGCAAAATGTGCAGCACAAGTTTTCACTTCGTTTTCACGGTCAGTCGTGTGATTTAAAAAGATGCATGTGAAACGGATCAGGCTCAGAGAAGAAGACTGGTAAATCAGACATAAGTGCGAAAGAAGGGATTAAACCCCCCCACTATTAAATGCTCGAGTTGGGAAAGCGAGCTACGCATCGGGGGCGTGCTTCATATCCAGCCTCAGTTCGAGTCGGACAACTGAGAAACATCACGCGATTAATAAGCCTTAGGGTGCTCATAGTTCAAGAATCGTCACTTATTGTTAAACATTTTTTCTGTCAAACTCAACTTGGTAGTCGCACTATGAACCGTCTTTGAAACAACCTCTTGGGTCTCAATCGTCATGACAAGTCGTCAACTTTGACTTTATTGAGCGACTCATGCTCCCTTGCCTCTGATTAACTCCCTACCAAACAATTGCTAAGTTGGTATTTTTTGTATAGTTTCAAACAAATCTTGTCGTCAGCTTTTCCAGCAGTTTTATTGCAAATTTTATTCAATCTCAATCGGACCGAAAGTTTCTTTTCTCTCGCGTTGTTTTTGCCTTCGAGGCGGTACAAGAAAATGCAATAAAACCAAAAAGAAAGGCTGACAGGGACAAGAAACTGATGTTTATATGATTGATTCACTTTTTGTGTGAGCGAAAATAATTAAAAGAGCTCGTTAAAAGTTAAACATTATTATAGTTGGCCGGAAAAGTGTAATTTGAAACAATTGTGCAATTGTGGTTTCAGTGGAGCAAGTTCTTACGGAATACCTCATCTGTAAACATCCTTACCATTAACCAAACGCTAAAAGGTAAATTGAAAGGTGGAGATTTAATTTTACCTCTTATTTATGAACTATTATTTTGAAACATGATTTCAACTTTTTAGCCACTGCTACTTACTCCGAGCTTTGCATGTCTTTACCCATCTCTTCTTCAAGTTTTTGTTACATTCCGTCCGTATTATTTTGTTCCCTGCCGTTTTTTGTTTTGTTTTTTTTTTCAAGAAAAAATAAACTAAATAAAACATTTTTGTTTTCAATCTTGTTTTTAATTTTTTTTTGTTTTCTTGGAATTAATTGTTTCATTTTCTTGAAATTGTTCTTTATCATTGAAACCAAAAGAATGATTGAGTTTGATTCGAAGAAACAAAATTCCTATGTCATTTCATAGATTAGTTGTGGAAAATGCGGATACGGCAGTTATTGAGACAGTGAAAAGGGTCAGATGGTGTAATGAAACGTGCAATTTGGAAAGACCTCTATCTATAACGCGAATCAGCAGCGCAAATCTAATCAAACGTTGCATGAAAGAAGATTTCGCGAGGTTTTGCTTAGCGGGATCACTTGCATGCAATTTTTTTTTTTTTTTTTTTTCTTAAAATGGATTGCAGTAATTGATGGTGCACGGTTGCAAGATAAAGTCGTGCATCACAAAACAAATAATTTCACGTGTGTTCTGTCGTTTCTTTCCGCTACTGAGTAATCAAACTCAGAACAATTAACGAAAAATTGGTTTGCTGATATGCTCGGAATATTGGAAAATTGGCAATCTCAAGTTGACTTTCTTCGCAAATTTTTGCTCTAGGAAATGAGTCGATTAAAAATTAATTGACCGGACGATTAAAACCGGTTGGTAATGGGACTGACAGCATGTCGAACTTTGTGTATCAATTATTCACGTATGTGACATTAATGACTTTTTTTCTTCTAATTTTACTTTACAAAATCTGGAAAAATCGGTTAGGTAAAAAAATTGTCAGAAATTGGTAAAAATCGGTTAAACCGATTTTCAATGGAATTTAATTATCATTTGATGAAAAATGCGTTATGGCGACATAATATAAAATGGGGTTTGAATGGATGAGATGTAATTTCAACGATTAAATTTGTTTCAAACAAGTGAATTATCTGATAATGAACCGTTATTAAATCCTAATATGGTATATCTATTAATTTAAAATGATAAAAATGTGAACGTTAAACAAGAGTGAGCGCTTGACATTTAACTGTACGTAGCTGAAAATCCTAATTGAATTTTATGTGATCTTACGTTTATTCGAACTTCACGAGAGCTTTTAAAGTTGAGTTAATTAAAATAGACGTTTTGAACTTTTTTTTCAACTAGCCAAATAATGCGGCCAGATCGTAGAGCGCGCCCAGCGCCGATCGGATGAACTGAATTGGCTATCAAATCTTACGTTTGGATCGGATGCTCAAGAGTTGACCTCAAAAGTTCTTCGTGCAGCTGAATTTGATATCATGTCTCCTATGCGATGATATATCGAGATGAGTCGTGAAAAATAAAAATTCCATAGCTCCAAGGCGAACGCATTTTTACAATCTGAGCTACACAATTTGTATCACTCTCATCTAGAATGAATATTTATAGGGAAAACAATTTTACGAAGCCCGTTAACTTTGAGCGAAAATAATTTTTACTGTTGATAGAATTTTTCATTGTAGTCTAGAAAAATAATTGTTCCGATCTTTAAAATCAGTAAAAATTTACATTTGGTATAAGGAGCCCCAATTGCAGGCAACCATTGGTGCATAACATTATGCCTGGAAACTACTTTTTTTGAATTTTTATATCCATCCTTCGATGGTCAGCAGTTTGTTTTTCAGAAAGAAATTATGAAAATTTTTATTTCAACGTTTTTGTAATGAAGAAATGCAGAACGATGAGAAATTTAAAAGTTTAATGCAAAAAACATTTTTCAGATTTTTATTATTTTATGATTTTTGTTCGACGAAATTTCGCGTTTTTTGATTTGATATGAAACAACATATTTATGTTGTAGATTCTTGAACACGCTCGATTAATGTGAATTATGAATCATGTAAGGTGATTACATCTTAATTCGCACTTTTTATGACAATATTATCATTACGCTAATGGTTGGAAAACTATGCACGTATATATGGTAACAAATGATATGCACCTGTACATTTTTTCAACATGAAAAATTGACTAATAAATTTCAAAAGTAGAAATCTTATGAGTTAAAAAAAAAGAGCAAATGTCTGTGGACGCTATTTTTTTACTAGTAAAATATAAATCTGTCCGTTCCGGTTAAATGTAACGGACGCAGAACGTTAAAATATTATATTTATCAAGTTAACAGTGTATAACTTTTAATTTCATGGATAGTTAGTCCGCATTCTCATTGCAAATCAAGCTGATATTTTATTTTGGTGTTAAAATTAATATGCAAACGCATCAGAGATAACAATTGTGTAAACAAATGTCAAAAATTAATAAGTGACAAATGAAAAATATCTCAACGATTGAAAACACTTGATTATTAAGAAAAAAATCATCCGTAATCTTTTTGTCTTCATTTTATTACTTCATGCTTCATTTTATCGGAGTGAAATTCAAAGTGAATCGAAGCGATTATGGTTTTACTTTTTTTCTCTCGCTATTTTCTATTTATTTATTTTCTTTCAAAGAATTTCTATCAATTTTTTTGTGTATTAAAATAGACTATTAAGACAAATTAACTTTTTAATTATGTAATTTCTTTCTCTTTTTTCAGTTCTTTCTTTAAAAAAAAAAGACAGCCATACATTATGGTTAAAAATTCGCTGTATAGAATCTGCAACGCTAAGTACATTTTTATCTCTCGGGGCATTGTTTTATAATGAGAAACTGAAGCCAAGTAATGAATTAGTAAGCGCAGCCATTAGGCCTGAATATTTTAAACATATTTCTGCACGTTATGTGGATGGGTTTCTCCAAAGTATTTGTTTCGCTGTTACACTAACGGATTAGCTCAAAAGACCATAGAAATTCGCTTGACCCGTTACTCTGCAAATTAACGAAAAGAAAAAGAAAAAGTTGAAGTAAGAAAAAATAAAAATATATACAAAAATGTCGGTACATTATTGTGGCATCTTTTTTTGTTATTATCTCAGACACTTTTTCATGGGGTTTGAATGAGCGCAGTGGTAATTTACTACACGAGATGAAATCGTAAAAAATATTTGTTCCGAGCCGCAAAACGTTTCCAGGTGAGATATATTTTTGCAGCAAAACGAACAATATAATTTATTGAAATGACATCTCGAAAAATCTTTCCGAGAAATACTATATGTACTTTTGACATGGTTTATATGTGTTCGTGCACTCAGGTTTCTCGCATTCCCGCGCTCTTCTTCTCCTGACTGACTTTTCACCTGAATTATAATATTCTGTTTTCTCACAGCGACTCTACGATCTCAAAGTCAATCCCAATACACAATTTATACGGTTTTATCTGTAACCATAACGATTCGCATTGTCAACACAACTTGACGTGAAACATCTCAGATACATACAAACAATTGTAGAGTTTCCGATCCGCATCAGAATTCAGATAAAATTAATTCCGATTGTACATGAAAAAAAGACTTTACTAGGAAGTTATACATTTCGTTCAATAATTTATTGATCAATTTTAGCTACAACTATTCTTGGTCGTTGACTTGGTAATTGCGCAGATTCTTATCGAGAAATAAGAAAGTTGGTGTGATAAGAAAATTGAAAAAAAGGCTTTCTTTCTTTCTGAGAATAAGTGACCTCATTTCTTTCATTTTGTTAAATTGTTTTTTTTTTTTTTTTTTTTTCAAATTACACATTCGTATGATTTTACTTCTTTGATAGAAAATTATAATTACTTATAATTTTCATAAAAAATTAACAGAAAAAAATACACGTGTTCTTCTTATTTCAAGAAAACTGCTTCAGTTTGATGCGAAACGGGGATTTCACTTGTTGACTCTGTGGAATTGTGAAAATCAACTTTGTATCCTTCTTTGAAATAATTGAAACGTTGATTGAACAAATGTAGTTGGGAAATTGTTAATCATAGAAGTTTGCAGCAAAGCATAACTATTAGGGTGAAAAGCCAAGCATTTTTGCGATGATTGTACCATCCAGACAACCATACACTACAGACACCGTAATGATATGTGCGATTTTAAGATTTACACTCAAACATGCACTGCTATTCAAATTTAATCACAGTTATCAACTCGAATCAACTTCACTGGTGAAACTTTATAAAGAAAAATTAAAAAATAAACAAATTTCGTCCAAACAAAAGTTGTTCTTTATTGTTTTATTCCATTTGTTTATTATTTTGTTTTTATTAACAAAAGATCCAAGGTTGCATCGGATGTGAACCGTTCAAATTATATGGTGTGATATAATTATGATCAATTTGATATATGGTATAAAATTAAGTACTAATGTGCGATTCAATTTTTTGTTACGTAACAGAGAGGAGCGAGATCACTGGGAAGATACGCGATGTGAGAAACCAGAGCCAAATAAAACCTAACGCCTGCAGGAAAGAAGGTTAACGCACGATCTCGTTTGAACAACGACAAGCATCAGCGATTTTACCTACAAACCTAAAGGCCGTTATAAATGAAGGCGGTGAGTTATTACAGCGCGTTTTATTTTGCATACAAAAACATTGCGATGAATTAAGGAGTCGATTTCGAATAAAACTGGAAGTGATTGATAATTTCATATTTCATCGAACAATTTTATAGATGATGAATCACCCTGTTGAGATCATTTATTAATTAATAATATTAAAATTAATGTGCGAGAACCGATAAAACTGAAAACAAGTTGGGAAAAAAAATTTAAGATATAAAAGTCAATAAATTGTTGTTAAATCTGAGAATAATGAAAAATATTGTTAACGTTTAATTCAAAAGGATTTGAAGAAACTTTTGAGCGATATTCAATTGCAAGTGTTTTAATAAGACTTATAATTTGTTTAAACAATTAAATTTAATTGTTTGGTTATGCATATTGTAAACAAACATATCAAGAATTGGCATACGTTCGGTGATTTATAGTTCATAACGGTGCGTTCATCACGTGCCAGGAAACATTACCGTTGGCATAACTTTATACCACCCATCCACCATTTCCATTTAACATTACGTTTATATTTCTGACATTAGCATTTCGTTGTAATCATCACACTATTAATGAGCATTGCGTGATACAAATCCCTGTATGAAAATCATTCCTGCGGCCGTGCCGAGCAATTTTTTTTGAAAGCCAAAGTGAAACGCTAATTCTGTTTACAATTGGCTTGCATCATTCTAACATCATTTCACGAAGTCGTTGATCTTTCAATTGTTTTGATCTCATTCTTTAGTTGCATGTGGTCTGAAATGAAACCCAACTTAATCAGCATTGAAATAAAGATATGCAACTCTCCAGATGCGCGAAAATTAAAATTTCGAACTTGATTTTCCAACCGGAAACAAAAAATCTCTTTTTTTCTCTTTATTATTCAATCTCTATCAAATTCAAATAAAGCCTATGATTTACGATACAAAATTGCTGTGAGATAGGTGGAATAATAATTATTTATTTGTGTCGTCTTCATTTTACTCGAAACAATTTTTGCAGCATGTCAAGAATGGACCATAATGAAGTTTGCACGTCACAGAAAAGTCGGCGCAATCGACATTCATTTAGTTGTGTGTCATTTGAAAATTGTCTTAACTGTAAATAATATTTCCGTGAAATGATATACATTACAAGCGACTGTGAAATCGTCTATACATTCTTCATCGTGTTTTTTTCTATTTTTTTTTTTTTTCATCCTGGTAAATCTTTCTTAAACACAACAGTAATGAGGATTTTTAATATCATTTTGCTTGGTAAAGAACAGTTAGGGTATTAGGAATCTGGGTTTTAAATTTCGAAACAAATTGACACTGGATTGCCTTTTGTTGCAAAACTATCCTCGAAAGTTGATTCGTTTGAAGAAACAAAATCGTCTCAAATTGATTTTAATTTTTAAATAATTACAAAATTTGGGTCTCTAGATTATAGAAAACTAACGTCTATTATTCTTTATTAAAATTAACTTTAGTTAGATTTTAGAAATTTTATCACAAATGTTTGTAGTTGAAAGTTGAGTTGTTTATAAACCAAAATATAAAAAAAGAATGATGGATCGGTTTCAGTTTTACTTTTTAAGATTAAAATTTATTCTAGTTTATCGAATTGATTAGATGCATGGTCAAGGTAAAGGTAATGATCACTTAGCATACAACCAAAGGTCATTCAACCCGTTGCCGTAATAGCAGTGAATAACGGTTTAACCTTGTGGAGGAACGTAAGAAAGCACCACAGACCTTCAGTCAGCCGTGTAGTCCGAACAGTGTCTTCTTCGCCACTGGGACCGAATTTAATAAATATTTTGTACAAACAATCGTACAAGTGAAGTTGTTCAGTTTCGTGTGTGCTCGTTATTCTAATCGCCTTCTTTATTGTTTAACAATTTTCGTATATTTATTTATTATTATGTAAATGTTAAAATTCATCTGATTCGTCAAGGCCCTTGCGTCATTTTCTCAATCTTATAAAGTTCTGTCAAAATTTGTAGTCAGTGCTTGAAATATCAGTAGTGTAGATCATTATTTTTAATTTATTTATAATGTTAAATTGAGTTTTATTTTCGTGGTTGTGCATTTAACGGTACGAGGGATTTTGAACCGTCACATGTGAGTATCTCATTTCTACGAGACAAAATATGACACAGGACGCTTGTGTGCACAAGGCGTAAATAGAACCGTGACAATAAACGAACATTGTATTGGATTGGATTATCAAACATTTAATGAGGTGGATGTGGACTCACTCTTTTTGCGATCTCTAACGACTGGCTCACAAAATGGGACATTTCATTATGTACCGTAAGGCGGCGGAAAGATCCAGAAGTATATTCATTAACAAAGAGTTAGCCGGCAGACAATTTTAACATCCTGTGACTCACAGGATGCATCGATGACACTTGCTATGTAGTGATAATCAAATCCCTTTGCCAATCAAGCCGATACTGTTAGATCTTCTGAAAAAAATGAAAAAAAATATTGGATATAATATATGCATTACATCAGTTTATAAACAAAGAATTGTTGTTATTCAGTTTTATAAATGAAATCAAATAGGTATATTTAATAAATAAATAAAATTGTTTTCAAATTCAAGTCATTTTGATTGGAATAATTTTTTATTGTTGTAATTTTGATTTTAATACAGAAAAGAAATAGATCAGATTGCAGTTTATCGTGGAGATTTTAATGCACGAATGAGCAGTGTCAATTAAGGCTGGCTTTGTTATAAAAATGAAAATGACATAAAATATTAAAATGCGTTTAGAAATATAAAAGAATCAATTGGATGAATGAAATTAACAATTGTTTAGGCTGATTTTCAAATATTCGTGAGTCCACTGACCGCATTATTTTCGAAAAATGATGCCAGTCACTTGTTTTATTTTGAAATGGTTGAAATGGTTGTACAACGTGTAGTGATTCTGTTCACTTTTTGTAAATTTTTTTAAATGCTGGAGTAACTAAAACAATGTTTTTTCTTTTTTTAAATTAAAATGTAGACCTACTTAATTATCGCATGTTCGTGTGCAAAATAGTTGATACTCATCTTATACTAGTCTTGATTTGCAAGCAGCACAAGATAACCCGTTAAAATGATTGGAGCAAGTTGTGTATTTAAATATTACGATACTACCAGGGACGTTCGAGGGTTCTAATAAGATCAGTGTATTTCTAAGTGACATTATTTATTAGACTTGAATGTATCATAAATTATACACACGAAAAAAAAATCTGAAAAATTCATTCAAATGTTAATATTTTTTAATTTATTCATAATAAAGTAAAAATGTGCGTCTGGAAAATGTGGTTCAACCAGTCGAATATATATAAGTTGGTTCAATTGCGCACATTTACACTCACCAGAATGTTGAAACGAGAATTTTACAGCTATACTCGAATGACCATATTTGACATTCATATTTTGTATTTTATCGTCCACACAATCTTATCTTGTATCTTTATAGGCAAAATAATTGTATTATTAAGGTACATAAAGAGTAAACTTTGCTGTTTATATTGAGGATTATCTTCTCATTACACAATGGAATTAATTTATCAGTTCGCGTATAAGAAAAAAAAATACAATTTCATTTTGCAATCACAAAATGTAAAAGTGAAACCAGAAAAAGGATAAAAGAATTAAAAAAAGATTCAGATGTTCTTTGGCAATAGCGATTTTGAATATTGAAAACAAACGTTGATGAACGTTCATGAATAAATTATTTTGAGAATCGTTTACATCCATTAGCATGCCTTATATTGTTCTGTTTGATGAAATGCAACGTGCCTTACATTTGAGTTGATTCATATGACTATACGAGCAACAACGAAAAAAGTTTAAATTTTTTACAACACATGCCCACAATTGCATCACAATGAAATTGCTCAAAATTTACATGATTGTCATGTGTGTGCATGGATATCGCTAAATTATATTCAAGGAATAAACAACCGGCTTTTGTCAGAGGCTTGAAAAAGATGTTCTTTATCTACTTCATTTAAATTTGATAGAAAATTAGAAAAAAAAAATTTTAATTCATCAAAATACGATTTTAATAAATTTTGTTTGTTTCAGGATAAACATGTTGTTAAAAACGGCAGTAATCTTCTGTTTAATGGGCTTAGTTGAGCTGAGGCCACAAAATGTTGGTTAGTATATAAAATAAGTCTGTCAATTTTTTTTAACGAATTTTGTAGTTTGTGTTATAATAACATAAAAGTGCTTTCATATATGAAAATACCTTTTTGTATTATTAATTATACTTTAAACGCTTCTGCAAAATAGTAATTATAACATTGTTCAACTTTTAATCAAAAGTTTCACGGCACAAATTATGGTTTCATTACACGTTTGAAATAGAAAAGTGCAAATTAACTTAGTCATTGTGTCGAGTGATTTGAAGTTCGAGTCATTGAACATATAATTTTAACATATATAATTTGTGACCTGCCACAATAATAACCATGTTTTCAAGAAAAAGTACAAAAAAATTGTTTTCTTAATTATTTAAGAAACTTATATCTGGCCTTCTTTTAGGTAACGTTTTAGAACAAGGCGAAGCTGCGGAACATGGAACGATACACGAGGATAATAACGATGACAGTGCCTTATTAGACAACAGGTATTCAGGGAGTAGAAAATTTCATGTTATCAATAACGATTATTATCAAACAAAACTGCCAAGTTTGCAAAGCAATTTAAATAATCCAGTGCGCAATACTAGTGGGCAACTTTTAGTTTTATACGACGGACGTCTTAAGAATCACAATGATGCGAAATCGAATGTAAAAAATGTAATAGTCCAAAAGTCAGAGCCAATTTCTGAAAACAGACATTTCAGAAATACTGTCGATCATGTTAAATCGAATATCATTGGTCAAGTTATCAATGGTTTAAATCCAATAATTGCTCTGAACAAAAATTTAAGAACATCCAATGCTATAAGTTTTAGCGTTTTGCCTGAAAAGTACACAACTCCTATGTTTCATACAATGTCTAGCGTAACTGGCGCAAAAACTTTGACATCAAATTACAGAGCGAATTCCAGGGTTATTCAGTTTTGGAACAGTGTTTCAAATGGCAATGCAATAAATGACAACAAAGAGGTGTCAAGAAATAGCTATAATATCAAAACGATCACCCACGGTAACCAAACGTCTACGATAATTACGTTAGCAAAAAACAGTCAACCGAAAAATCGCGACACGGCTGCTGGGTCAGACAGGTTGAAGTCAATTCCAAAACACAAACTTCAGAATTTCACGTTCTCAAAAAACTGGCCTTATGAAGGGTTACAGGATAACCAAGACATGGACCTTTATGAGAAGTACACTTCGATTCGAGTCGACACAAACAATTCCGACAAATTGTTTCCAGTTTCAAAGCAAAAAATGCCTGCGAGCGATACGCAAAGCAAACAAAAAGTTCCCAATAAAGAAGAATTTCAGCAAGACGAGAAATGGACCAAAATCCCGACAGTTGTTTTGGACGAGAAACCCGTAGACTTGAAACCCTTGTATCCCGATCTAGAGCCTAACAAACCTCTCATTTTGATAAGCAATAACAAAACAATCTCAACTGGTTTGAAAAAAAGTCCTCTTAAAAATATAACAAAAATTGTTGCTGACATTGTTAGTACTCCAGTTTCACATGTTACTCAAGACACGATGATACACATCCACAATCCCGTAGCTAAAAATTCGACCAAGAATGCAATTAAAACTGATGACGTTAAAGACAAACCAAAGCCTAGTTATAGTCCGCCGAAAAAGGTTCACATCGTTTTTGCCTCTAACAAAAATGAAACGGAGTACTACAAAAGTCAGCTGAACGACACGTTTAATCTTGACTGTCCTACGATTACCATTAACACCATCACGAGGGTAAATAACACGATTCAAAATAAAGAAGGTTGCACGGATTTGAATATAATTATAAATTCACACGTATTGAATAGTAATGGGAACCAGGAACACCCGGCAAACGATTCGAAGGTTTCCTTTGAAGTGTTCCAAGGTACACACATTAATATAAATTCTTCTGCAGACAATGACGATGACGATATCGATGTCGAAGATGGAAATGACAAATTTGTTACAGCGAACACTACGGAACCAACTGGATCGTCTCTTTCAACTGAACTTTCAGATAATACAACTGATTATAATGTTTCCCCGACGACAAATCAAGACAAGGATCAGCTCGAATCAGAGTCCCCTGTAGAAAGTTCAGTCGATGGTTTAGCAACCGAAGGTGCATCTGTCACCAATCCTAATTATGACAGTATTTTCACTTTGTCGCCAACTACAGCGTTGTCTACCACAGAGGAAGATGAGGATGATGACGAGATAGAAGATTATGGCCCGGCTGGAATTATGGAATATTTCACCTCGCTATATGCTCGGTACACATATCTGAATCCTGTAAATTATGGGATATTCAGCATGGCAGTCGCGCCTTTTGCTGCTTTCGCAGCGGGCGTCATAGGAGTTGCTACGTTTTTATTTCCTTGGGCATTTCCAGGCGCGTTTGATTTAGCCAGGAGTCACAGCTATAATGCATTCGACTTTACCAATGATATCACGAATTTGTTAGCAAAATCGAACGACGATTGTACGACATTCACGAAGTGGAGGAACAAATGTAGGCAAAAGAGAAGATAAAGAAAATATTTCAACAGATTACAACGATAGCTTCAGAGACTGTAAAATTATTTGTGATTATATTCTACTTGATATAAAAAAGGAGGCTATTTTATTAGTATATCTGACGAATCCTCTCACAGGTACAAATTGCTCGCCGATAAATAATACAGTATTCATAAAGACGAATTTTAATATATTTTAGAGTTCAAATAGAGCTTAAAATAATTTTAAAAAATATAACTAATTTATTCTGAGCTTCTTAAACTTGATAATATTAATAGTTGAAGGTTCGAACGTTTCAAATGATTAGGTACCTGAACTGTATTAAGTAGTGGATTATTTGAATGAAGAAGGGTACAAAGTTGATTTATGCATCCATTTCTTAGTAGTACGTTACACATTTGTATCGAATATGAGTTTTGTTTCAATCTTCATTAAAGCATATGTAATGTTTTTTTTTATTTTGAAATTACCACTTTTTACTAATCATATATGTAACGTAGATATAAGTTGAATAATCTACTGATAGACTTTTGTGTAACAAATTTTTGTTCGTTTGATAGCAAAATTCAAAACTACTACATGAATATGGCTTTGTTTTCCTAACTTTGTGGGCAGTGAACATACAGTACTAGTCACTAATAACTTATGTAAATTCGATAACCCAAAATTAACAACAAAATAACACCGTTTCACTGGGATTACTATTAGTTTATAAGCATTTATTTATTTCATTGAAACCATTTTTGTATTCATCAAGAAATATAAGATTGTGTACTATTCAGAATTTGTATAATCAAATTTCTTGTTCAATTTCGCATCATTGAAAATGTATCATAGTTGCGACAAAAAAATTATAGATTTATTTAGCATTTATGGTATTTGTTAGACGTTTTTAATTTATATCTGATGCTTTGAACGATGTTTGACAATGTTAAAACGAGAACATGCACATTACTCGTACGTTAAATGAATTTATTGTCAAATATCTAATTTGCACTTGAAAGTTTATTTAAAAGTTTGGGGTTTAGATAGTATCTAATTATTTTAATTTATTTATTTATTTATTTATTCATTCATTCATTCATTCATTCATTTATTTAATCAAATTACAAGAGCAAACTGTAATGAAATATTCAGTTTAACAAATAAAATGAATTTTATTTATTTAGCTTTGCACAATAATTGTGAACCACGCACGTTAAGTCAATGTATAGTTAATGAATTTGTAAAAAAAAAAAAAAAAAAGAAATCAAATATTTATTTGTATAGAATAAAAATAAATACATTTATGCAATTGAAAATATATAACCTATCATTCTCTTCTTCCCATGTATTCAATTTGTTCAATTATAAAAAGATCAATTGAAGAAAATAAATTGATACTGAGACTGACCTTTTTTTTTTTAATTTTAATGAACCGCTTTTATTCATTCAAGTACATCGTCATTTACCTCACGTTTGTATCAATAAATTTTGTATAGTAGGCTATTAAAGAACCTTGATATTTTTGAATGTAAAAGAAAGTAAAAGTTGTCGTTTATCTGACACTTTTTTAATATAAACAAATTATATATATATATTACTTATTAAGATGATAATCTTTCAATATTCCATTTTAATATTTCATATAATTTCTATTAAAATAATTTTGTAATGTATGATTAAACTTGATTAAACCTAAAACTAATCTTGTTTTAGTACAATCATTTTTTGTATATTCTTTGATATATGTTTAATAACTTGAAAATTGTAAGTATGCTTCCAAAATTATTTGGATAAATTGGATTAATTCGTTATATTCCAAAATTCATGTAAATATTTTATATTGTTTTCTATTTAATTGCAGGTTCAGGCCCGCTGCAACAGGAAAGGGATTGAAAGACTTGAAAGACATCGACCATTCATTGAGAACTGTGGCAACCCAACTACTAAACACATCAGGCAACGAAAACTACAACCAGATGACATCAACTAAAGTACCCTTAACAACCAAGAGTGAAAAATCAACATCGGAAAATGCCTATACAAAAGTTGAAATGAGAACTGAACCAGTTCCTACTGACACAACTACGTTGATCTATGGACGACCTATTAATTCCAAATTTTCCTACTTTGGGAGCAGTCATCCAGGAGAAGCTATGGCTTTAACTGAAGAAGAGATCGAACGAGAATTAAACTTGACGAAAGTAGCTACGACCCAGCAGAACGAATTCACCACTACAGGAGGAATTTCAACTTGGATACTTCTCAATCCACCTTCAACCTCGATGAAAAATTTGTTCGAGAATGTATCGAATCCTCAAGATGTTAAACAGCATGTTACAGCAGATACAACAACTATCAAAAATACTGTTAACTTTTCGTCGAACATCAATAAGGTGTTAGAATTTTTGCCGGAGTTCGAAACACCCCCGATGACAACGAGCAACATTTCAACTGCAGGCCTAACGTTGCACAATGTGAAACCTGTAAAATCAGAATCTGTGACGACCACAAAATTAGATCTGGCGAAACAAAATGAATCATTGTCTACCACCACTCGCAAACCCGACAACAAAATTCTTGTGACGACGTTGAAACCAACACCATCGACAAAAAGAATTCCAACTCAGACGTTCCCGAATAAAAGTACAACTTCGAAAGTAACTGTTGCGCCTACAACAACCCATAAACCCGTGCCAAATCGAGTCAAAAGTCCACCGAAGAGAGTCACTCCTAAGCCAACCATCAACAAGACAGACCAGATATATACATCGAAAATTGAAAAAGTAACATTAAAACCCGTTCCGTTGGTCAGTACTGAAAAAATAACAACAGACCATAGCGAGCCTCCCATTTTCATAAGCAAACTTAAGGGAACAATTACAACGACGTCTACTAAGAAAAGTAATCATACTTTGAGCGCTAACAAAGTTCAGGAAACTACAATTAAAATCAAACCTGTCCAGAATGTTACGAATGTTCAGGAATTCAAAAATAGTACCAAGTCAAACAACAAAATAACAAAGATCAGTGCACCAAGTCTCAAAATGGATAAATCTGAAACAGAGGTGAAGGTAGTTTCGAACGAAGTTACCAAGCCGGTTCTTACAAAAATCACGACTTCTGTCCCTCCGTCATCGACAACAAAAAGACCAAGACACGGTTCAAAGAAGAAAAAAAATAAATCACGTAGGCGCAAACCCATCTCTACTACTTCTTCATCAACAACAAAAACAACTACAACTGAACTGATTTCTTCGGGTCTGAAAGATACGACTTCGTCTAGTTTCAATAACGTGGACTTGCAAGAGATACAGGAATCAAAAATTGAACCGGAAGTAAAACCTCAGCAAAATTCTACCAAAGTTAAACCAGCGAAACCTTTTACCACGCAGATCTACAATTTCTTGAGCAGGGAAGTGATGCCTAGTTTTGGTGTCATGTCTCTGGTTGGATTAGGATTGGGATTAGCTTCGTACTTCTTATATCCTTTCGGGGGAGCTATAACACGACGAAACTACGCTGCCGAGCCAAATTACAAGTATAATTTGGATGAATATGGAGGAAACAACGGGCAGAATGAAGAGGAAGTTTTGAAACAAGTTTTCCAAGGGATGACTGCTCATGAAAGCAATATGAATAATAATAATTACAACTATTATCGTTATAGTGGTTACGGTGATGCAAATTCTGATGGATCGAAAAAGAACACTGTCCGATACTCCAATAATGAACAAAACGACAAACCTGTTGATAATTCAAAAGTGAAGATAAATTACAGAAATCTGGATTACAAGTTGCAAAACAACAATCGTCCAATCAGGACGGACGAAAAAGTGAGCACTGGTTCGATAACTGTCGGTTCGGATGGAAACAGACAGTTTGTTGTTGGAAGTGTTCTGCAGGATTATATAACAACAGATGTACCGAAGGTTGAAGCGAGTTTAAATAGTTCAAATCAGGATCCAAATTATTATAACGAAAATGGTTACGTTAATGTGGAAAACGATTTCGGTAACGTAGGCACTGCGAGTTCACGACCTGATGATGAGCACGACAAACTTGAGATAACTTCAACAGTCGTGGCTGTGGAACATGGTCCGAGAGCTCTGAAAATTAAAAGATCTGTGGATGTTGAAGAAAACAAGATGAAAGAATCTGTGATTCAAGTTATTCCTCTAAGAAGTGAAGTAGAAGATCATAAAGAAAATGATCTCAGTAATGAAATCTTCGATATCATTTATTCAGTTATTCCGGGTCATGAAACTAAACAGGATATAAATAATAACAAGTTAAACAAAGTCCTAAGTAAACAAGGAGATTCTACAACTTCAACAACAACAGAAAAACCGTTTGGGATAAATCTTCTTATCGAAAAAGTTTCTTCAGAAACTCCAAAAGGTCAATGAACTTTAATTTTACCTTACTTAGATATAAATGAATGTGAAAATTTCTGATTATAAATATATTAATCTTACAGAAGAAAAGAACGTAACATCAGGGGCAACAACGAAAATGCTGAAAGAAGTCACGACAGAGTCTTCTTCTACGAGTACGGGATCTACAACCAAGATTTACCAATCGAGCACGACTAACAAATCAACAACACTGGAGCCACCAGAAAAATTTAACATTTTCAGTTTCATGAGAAACGTTGCAGAGGTGAAATTTCGATTAGGGCTTACGTTACTTAAACATGCAAGTGAAGGATTCACAAAGTATATAAGTCATGTACAGAAAAGGCTTAATGGTGAAACTTGAATATTAAATGATTTCATTATCGCCGCTTGTTTAATTTGATAAGTATTGTATTGACAATGAAAATGTTATATATTTGCACGAATATTGTAGTGTAAATAGAGTTAGATTTATATGGATCGAATTGTTCTTTAAAAAGTGGGAGTGAAAATAGTTATTTCGATTTTTAACAGACTGTGAAAGAAAAGCAAAATTTAAAAGTTATACAAACTTAATCTCTTGAAATATTGTAAGTATTAATTTGATATATTTTGACAAGTGACTTAGCTGTAGGACAAATACTCATTAAATTGAATCAAATCTTGATTAACATGTGATGATATAATTGGAATAATAATTAGAAACTTTGCTTTACTTACAATTGGAAAACTTGTATTTAAACTATGCTTTGCAGTTTATTTTTATATAAAAGTATTATTTAGTGTTGTGTTTTTCAAAAAATGATAACTTTTTACATTTGACCAAGTACTCTGCAAAAAATGACATTTTGTATTTATGTAAACGACTGATGTGTCAAAAATATAACGCAATGAAGAATGCTTGCTCAAATGATTATAAAAATGTGATTTTGTTAAATACGAATTGTTATTTGAACAAGGAATTCAAATTTTTTTGTAACGAACATAAACGATTTATCCATGACATTGCGTAGAACGATTGAATAAGACTGTAAGATATTCAGTTGTATTCAATTTGCAATAGACTCAATTTATTATATTTAGGACTAATTTTAATAATTATTTTTTATTTTTTATCAAAGTCTTAATATTTGACCTCGTGTTTTATTGTTATAAGTATATATCGCAAGTACGTTTATTATAGAATATATAGTCATTCGAAAATATGTATGAGTACTCGGTTCGAATAAAGGTACATATATTTTGTTCATAACATAAATTGCGTTAAGCATATATAAAAACACCACCAAACAAATAAAACCAGACTGAGAATGATCAAATTCTTTATTGTGTATTATAATTATAATATAATAAATTATTATTTATTTGCTTTCAAAATTAAATTATCGTATTCACAAATTCATGTATACAAATTGTTTTATTGAATAATCAATTAAATACAAAGACGGACAAATAAATATTATAAAAAATATCTACATATATAATAAATAGTAATTTATCGGTATCGTTTATAATTATACTAATCCTTCGCTGATCTCTTTCGTCGTCCAAGCATCATAGGAATCATCATAGCCATGGTTACTGGTAACATCCCAGCACCAACTGCTGCCAGCACCGCTGCCTTCGAAGGTTTACCAATCATACCATTTTTAAATACTTTATTCCGAATAATAGTTGGCATCTTTAACATTTTACTCTGTTCGTATTCTTTTTGACTCTGATCAACGGTTTTAAACGTGTTCTCAACTTCTAATAGACCACCGTGCGAAATAGTCGTATTGACACCATTTATTGATGGCAAAACCGTCAATCTCACCTAGAAAGTTTAAGTCTAAAAGATAAGAATTTCTGTAGTGTCTAGCATATTACTTTCTGAGAAGTAAATACAGTTTAATTAAACCTCTAATGCAAAACCTTGAATACTTATTCAAATGTTAAGCAAAAAGGAAACTAATCATTATAAATTAACTTTATGATTGAATGGAGGCATTATTTTTATTTATTTTTCTCGCGCTTTTTTTCTTTTATTCTGAACTATCGCTAACCTGTCTTCTCATTGAAACAACCGGAGCTGGTGTACTGCTCCCTGTCGTATCTGTGACATTATTGCCATTTGAGGTATTGATTTGAATAGACCTCTGTCGTGTTTTTGAGTATCCTCGATTCGTGGAGAGCAAAATCCATTGACCCTCTCCGTTACCAGGTTGAGGAGGAGAGGGAGGATTATGATCATATTGGTACTGAGGGAATGGCCGTCTATTGAAATCCTGATGGTTGGATGCGGCATTTTCTAAATGCTCGTACTTCGGTGGGTAACTCCAGTCTTGAAAGTTGTTATTGTTATGGCTAGGATATCGGTTCCAAGGATAGTTCGGTTTTGCCATCTGATTCCTGTCCCAGTTGTTAGGGAAATTCGATGGCCTGTTATCAGTGATGATCTCGATATTAGGCCGGTAAGGATTGTTGTCCCAAGGGGCAGACTCTGGGGGCCATTTTTGGGCATAAGTTGGGCTGTCCTGGTTGAATGAAGGCCTCGGTGGAAAATCGTTCATTGGTTTTGGCCTATTCCTAAAATTCATACCAACTTGAGTAAAATTTCAAAGCAACTTTTGGTTGTAAAATCAAACTTGTAAATTCTTGAAAAAAATATCAATTATTATTATTATTAAAAATATTCTCACCATGGTTTAATTGTATTGGGATTATCCCAGCTATCGGGCCAAGGATTTTGGGTACTTGGACTAGATTGCCACTTGGATATTTTACTTTTGGACCATGGGATTGCATCCAAAGCTACCCAGCCATTGCGATCATCCTGTAAATTCATGTTATTGAATTTGTTTCTTTGATTTGTATCATTCAAACTAGCCTGTAAATGAATATGACGCAATTAATAAAGATTATTTTCTTTGAACCAGACTCAATGAATTAAATTGTAAATTTATTTTACATTTGGCGAATAATCCGATGAATGAGTGTTATAAGTTTCCGTGGGATTAACGTGCTTATCATCATCATCATTTGTAATAAAATCGTAACTATGAGTTTTTTCACTGGTCGATGTCACTTGTGTGGTGGTATCCGAGTAAGGATGAAGCTTGAAACTCTCCTCTGTCGTATGCTTAATTTTGTTCGCATACTCTTCTAAAAATTTGTTCAAAACGTCGGGGTTGAAGGTTGATGATTCAAAGCCTCGGGTCGTTCCGTGCTCATCTAGAATCCCGGCTAACAATTGTACGTTGTTAATTTTGGGCTTGGACGGTTCGTCGCCGTTAACGTTGTCATTTCCATTTGTACTGTGAATAACTAAGCTTACGAAGAGCAACAGAACTGCTCTTCTTGACGACATAATCTGCAAAAATCCATTTTATTTAATTATCAACATTTTATTTCATTTTGTCTTATTCATTATTATTTATTATTTTTTCATTATTTCTCATTACAAATCAGAAATAGATATAAAACTAAAACAACTACTCTACTGACAAACAAATTTTTTTAATGGATTTAGGAAAAAAAATGAGACCGGAAGTCTTTCGAAAGTGCAGTGTCGAGTGTTTAGTTCCAGCGCCTCTACTTGGTTGCTTATTAGAGATCCATTGTCTCAAGTATCTTTTTTTAGTCACATTGATGTTGATTTTGAATTTTCTTACAAAATGCCATTCAATTTACCATGCCATTCAATACATCAAATTAAAATTATAAAAAAATCTTTTTTTTTTTTTTTTTTTTTTTTTTTATAAAATAAAAAACATCAGTATCTTTTATAGATATTTTACTTTTATTAATTCCATGGTCTCGAGAAACAATCTAGAGTTAGCTGACACGACCCCACAACTTTTGCAAATACATCGGATCCCATAGATTTTCTTTTTTAGTTCATAACAAATCATTCACGGACAAGAAAATGTTAGAAAAGTGTATCGAAGTGATTGAAGCAGAAAGATAGTTGACAGAAAGTGAAATTGACAAGATTCTGGTTTATCTTAATGAAACATTACCGACAAGGATTAAGAACGAAAAATAAAATTGATCGGTTGTTAATCACGGATTGGCAGAAATAGACTTCTGCAAATCCGATCTTCTTGGATAAAATTAGACAATAATTGAAAGAAAGATTTTGAAAGAATGATATCAAGACTCGTGCAATTAGAACCGAAAATAATGTTTGCAAACTGGAAGAATTTTTGGATAGAAATATAGAAAAGCAACTGAAAGAATACTTGCTCTAATTAACATCACCAACTAAGACACTTGTAAATTTATAAATAATAACAATTATCGTTTCATCACTGACACTAACCGTCAATTATGCAATTAAACACGAATGCAAAACTAAATTTCATAAACACCGTCTTACACGAAAATCCGTTAACATAACAACAACTGTGACTCTCCCAGATCAGAGATTGCTCTGAGTCTCAAAGGATGGCCTCCTTTACTTTTAATCTAGGTCCCCACTCGGACTGTTGGTCCATTTTGCATCTTCATCCAAACCTATGTTTTCTGTTTCCTCTTTGTCTTTACTGCTTGCTACTCTTTCTTTTATAAGATAAGATCGTAAGCAGAGAGCGCATTCTATCTGACTACAATTCAGTTCTGAATTTTTTGCCATCAAGTCTTTCTTTTTGTTTTCAAAAAAATATCATCACCTTAAAAGCACTGATGCATGCAAAATGCGGTTAATGAGGGAAAATTATTAAGTTTTTTTCCATTCAGGCAATCTAAATATTGTAAGGAAAAACGATTTAAAAAGTTTTTTCGTTTTTGCAAAACAAGAAATGAAAAATTCACATTTCAATTGTTCGGATGAAAATTTATTTAAAACGTCAGTCTTTGAAATAATGATGATAATTTTGCAGCCTTATCGTACAAGAAATCGTATGAAAAATATTTCCATTATCTGTTACACGATATGTAATCATAGAGATTACCGATCATATGATTGTCAATAATTTGCATCTTAATGTAATCGTTTTGGTTACCATTTATTTATTATCTTTAATTATTTATTAATTCAATAGAATTTTTTTAATGTTGAGAAAAAATAGTTTAACAAATTAAGGACACCGAACAATTTGACGAAATAAAAAAATCCATAAAAATCTTTTAGGGCAGAGGCGCCAAACTTTCCCTGCCGGAATTTTTTTTTGGTGATAATGTAAAAAGGGTCAACGATGTCTCGAATATTTTATGACCTTGCAATTAGGACCATGCAAATAAATATGAAAGGGCCGA
This sequence comes from Trissolcus japonicus, assembly GCA_030522925.1. Classification (NCBI taxonomy): domain Eukaryota; kingdom Metazoa; phylum Arthropoda; class Insecta; order Hymenoptera; family Scelionidae; genus Trissolcus; species Trissolcus japonicus. The sequence goes on along the minus strand of JAPYZS010000118.1, from coordinate 113,099 downwards.
GGATAAAAAAAAGCGATAATGAAACTGGGGCACAGAATTTCTCATTGTATTCGCGGATCGTTCGTTCATGGAGGACATCGATCAATGGGTTCTTCCTGGAACGATCCTTGCACGAAAACAGGAACTTTCGACGTCTGGTTAACCGCAGTTATAATATTGTGCATTCCAATTACAGAAATTGTTTTTGATATTGCATTTTTCAATACAAAAATACGAATTACATTTTTTTTTGTTTGACATTTCATTGAAATTAATTTTTTTTTTTTTTTTACAATTTAGCATTTTTTAAATAAATGAACATTAAAATAAAATCTAACAAATTTTAAATCATTAAGTCATTTAAAGAATATGTAAACATTAAGTGTTCAGTAACATTAAAATTAAGATCTTTGACTTGAAAACAAGAGTAAAAAAATTTGAATTATCTAATGTTTATATTCCGATTCGGAACCCTTTTATAGATGTGATTAATGGATCAATCATGACAAAGTTTTTTCTCCAAATGAAAATAAAGCATTGTCTGCTACGAAAAAATGTAACTGTAACACAAAACAACTTAAAAAAAAAGAATGTATCGCTAAAGCTACTGTATATGTTTGTGTGAAAAAATGTTTGCTTTAAATTTTTCTAATCATTTTGTCCGCGTCAGATTCTTGTGACTGAGAATTCCTAAATGATTTTTAACTCGACTTTAAACGAATGCAAAGCGATCGAGTTCCGCGAGATTGAAATGAATCAATTTTTATTGCTGCCAATAGCAAAATGAAATAAAATTTTCGAAATCAGAGAAATATTTACGATCTTATTAGAAGTGTCTAGCGAATTTCTCAACAATAATAATTTTTGCGCTTTCTCGGCCCAGAAACAGTTCCATTTCTCTTTCTATGATGAATTTTGTTTGCGTTGATCGTTTTGCATGGAAATCGATATTTACAGCGTGTATATTATTTTATTTTGAATATGCAAATGAAGAGACTTCCATTTCACAAGATCAGTGGCTACTGATTCAAAAGTAATCAGTGTTATGTATACCTTTCGCTCACAGAAAGGCATTAGAAATAAGTTCAAAGTATCCGATCCGGAAACCGGGTCGTGATCATCGTATCATCGTAAAAAGTGTTTCGCTACTTTCATTGTCAGATAATCTACTTACGAGCCAGATGTCGGCAGGGCTAATACAGTTCGTTTTTACACAACTGACACAGTTTTTTAATAATTATTGTCAATATCATTTTCCAATCTTTCAGGATTCATAGACATTTTTATTTTTCACTCTTCATCGAATTGGACATTTTTTAATTAATATTCATATAGTCATTCACAACAAAATTGAACTTCTACAATAAAAATGTTCACATTTACTAAACAAATTTTTAACTTTTAAAATTTTAATTTAAGTTTGTTATATGACGAGATATAGCATTTTCAAATTGTACATATTTTCATTCAAATTTTGCGAATTTTGCAGTTTTTCATTCAAATATTGCAAAGTTTACAATTCGTGAGTTTGATCATTAAAGATAGCAGAGAAATTTGTTCCTTTTATTTGAGAAAAATAATAGTTTCAATTTTTGCGAGAACAAAAATACCGACTATGAACTTGAGATAATGTTTTATGAAAAAAATTGTTACAAATAATATTGTTCCAAACGGACGCTTTGCGTGTAAAAAGTTTGAGCGAAAATTAGTAAAAGGACAGATTCACGTAAAAGGTGAAAGCGTCAAATGTTAGAAAATATTCTCTTCCGAGAGATACTTTTTTTAATTTGTTGGTTTAAAAACCTGAAAATTGTGTTCTTTTTTATACTGGTCAAATGCGAGACTTGTTTATTTTTTTATGAACGTGGCTTTTTCATTTTGCACTCAATAAGAAATTCATTTTGTTAGAGAAACTTTTAGATGTACAACTTTTGAAATAAATTTTGAGAAAGCAATCATAAGAAAATTCATGACGTCAATAATCAAATGGCATAATTATATATTTTTTTGAAATTGTGTAACCATGAACTCAAATTTTGACAACAAAAATTTTGACCAAAATATATTGAGATGAAGTTTCAATTTTCGTTACGTAATTTTCTCGAATCGTTTGAAATAATTTTCATCTATATTTATTATCTTTTTATTTTTATCATTATTATGGAATAAAATAATTTGTAGAATTTAAATAACATTATTAAATAAGAAGATTTTTTTTACAGCTTCCTTTCAGGTTTAGTTTTTGCAGACAATTTGAAATAATTAATATGCAAAATGAGGCACAACCAATATAGTTAAAGCAATGAATGTAAATTTTCCATCTGATGTATAAAAAAAATAATGTCCAATCATTTTTTACTTCGAAAAGACATATTCGTTAACAAAAGCGAAGTAAGTAGGTCAGTGAGAACTTTGTAGGAATATGAGAAGTCTTTGGACTGTATTGCCAGTCTTATAAAGATATTCCGAGAGTCAACAAGTGTGCCGGCTTTCTGTATGACTCTCAAATTCAAAAAAAAATTAGGATTAATTATGATACTAAATTTTAGTTATAGTTAATTTTTTTCGATTATACCATAGTTACAGTTACTGCAAAATTTAACCAACAAACAATCTGGACAAAACAGGCCCAAACATGGTAAAAATAATCAAGGTAATTTTCCACATTGTTAATTTTGGAAAATCTTTTCATTTTTATTCATTTCAATTCATTCAATCGGCTTTTAAAAGTATCCAAATAAATCTTACTAATTTAATTCACAAAGAAAAACTTGAACAAAATATAAAATCCAAATATATATTTGCAATTTTTCAATTCTCCTTCAGTTCTTTCTGACATTTTAATTGTTAATTTAAATAGAAAATAAGATTGCAAAGTCAAATTGTAGATTGTTAATTTTGCAACAAACAAAGTTTCATTTAAACATTTCGAAATAGAATATTTAATGCAAACAAATGATAAATAAAAATCATTCGTCTGTATAATTCAAATGAATATTGTTAATTTTTATCTTTTTGACAGATTGGAAATGATGATTTGTATAAGAAAAATCATTTTCTTGCATGATGCAGTCGGATTCGGTCGAATGAGCATGAATTCTGCGTTATTAAATATTGAACTAGATTGATACACAATTGTGGTCGCTGCATGAATTGTAAAATTTTTAGAGCGAAAAAAAATGTCTAAAGTGTTTAATTAACCAGAAAAAAGAATGTAAACGTAATTTAATTTATAAAGCAACAGTTTTCGATTAAGCGGCGCATGAAAAAAAAATAATAAAAGAGGAATTAAAAAAAACGTCTCCAATTAATTTCACTAATTATTCGTGTAAATAAAACTGATCTTGAAAATGTAATATGCAAATCATAAAACGACTGAACGTTCAAAAACGACTGTATTATCAAATGTGTCAAGAATTGAAAGTAGAATAGAAAGTGATAATATATATGCATGTGGTGCCGAGTTAAAAAGTGACAACTTTCGTTTTAATTTTAGGCAGGAGAAATTAGTTAAACGTTCTACCACCGTTCCAACTTTTGCATACTTCGACAGATCCTTTTGTTGGCTAATGAAAATAGAAAAAAAAAAAAAAACAATAAATATCCCACAGTGATTGTCTAATTTCGTCTGACTCTCAACCAACAAACACACAAACAAACAGCAAGAAAATAAATCTACCACTTTCACACGCGCTACACATACCTATACTTTTACTATTTGCGGCCGGTCATATAACTTTAGAACTTCGCAATGTCTCCATTAGAAGATTTTTAAAAATCTCGCCTCCGCATAATGGAACAAAAAGAATGTTGATTAGTTGGAAAAATCGATGCCAAATCGCGCATTCAATTATTTCATTTTTTCACTCATAAACCAGAATTAAGAGATAAAATTCCGATAAACAAAACTTTATTGTCGGGATAACAGTAAAATATTAACGATAATTGGTACTTTCGATAAATAATAATAAAGATGGTATGAGTAACGCTGAATAGAGAAAAGTCGTCGAAGGGAGAGTGTTCTACAATATAGCAACACAAACAAAGAGCCAGCGACGATGATTTCTAAACGATTAAGCAGATGATTTTAAACGTTCTATTAATCTGTAACCTTGTTTCTGCCTGATTTATTTGTACTTTTTTTTTCTCTCTAAATTATATACCCAGACATAAACACCCTTGAACAGTTTTTCACGTTTATGATTGAATGAAAAATGATTGCAGATCATTTTCCTGACGATGGCAGTGCACTGCTGCCTTGCAGCAGAGCTGCCTAAACCAGGCTACGCGCGGACTTATCTGAAAGTTTCGCGCAGCCTCCCTGGGACCACAGAAGAGATGAAAGTACGCACGACCGAGGGAAATTTAGCGACTCTGATTGTGAAGAAGCGCAATCACACGAACCCCCCGGCAAATCCAAGCTACTCGCCTCAATTTTACAAAATCCAAACGATCGACGCTCAGGACGCGAAAGCGAGTTTGCGTCCAGGACAGAGAACCAGCAGGACACTCAACTTCGAGGACGCGTTCAGCCTTCAGAATCGACCTCTGAGCCTGCAACCTCAGCAGCCGCTTCTGAGAACGAACGTCGGAGCGAATAGGATGATTAATTTAAATAGCAAATATGTTCCTCAAGAAGTGACTGTGACGACAGAAGTTGGCGTTAAAACTGCGCCCAAGGAGTCGACGATAGTCATAGATAAGGACGGGATCCCTGTCGTTTACGGCAGAAGAGTCCCGGACGATCCTATGGACAAGTTCCAAACTTGGCGAAACGCTAGAGTTTCCAATAACAAACTCGTACCTAATCATCAAAATCCGAGCCCCATAGCGGTGTCGTTGAACGAGAAAAAAATTCAAAAACGACATGATAGAATAAGCTCTAGGTAATTCTATTCAATTATTATTGTATAATTTAAAACAAAAAGTTTAAAAGTTCTAATTTTTGGCTTTATAAAAACATTTGTAACCATCTGTGTATAAGAGTTGAATTCCCTTTATTTTTCGATTTTTTGCAGACAACAAAAAAATGTGCAGACTGACTGGAACTCGGAGCAGTACAAAATAAAATACCAGGCCCAGGACTCGGTGGAGAGGACCGACGAATTTAATCATAGTTTGGAGAGCAATCAGCAGCAGGCCCTCAAAGATTACAAGGCCCTTCCTTATTATCCGAGCCCGACAACGACACGTCAGCCGGAGATGAAAATCGTTCCACTATCATTAAAAACTGGTTCGAGAACCCCGGTGCTCCAGTACGCTCATCCCGAATTTGGCGTTCAGCCTGCAAAAATAACGAAAAGCGGCTTTTTGGACAATCAGTTTTCAGAGGGCGGCTCCAAACTCGACGGCTACACCTTTGAGAAGAAACATTTCATGAAGGACTTTGACGCGAGCAAATATTACAATTACAATAATTATTATAATTATAAGCCAACGACCGAGCCACCGCTCTGGATCAAGCTGTCCGAGGACGTGAAAAATCAGCTGCACAACGGGATGGAAAAAGTTACCGAGCTCACCAAACCGATCATCAGTCCGATAATGGACGTCACTTATAAGGGCCTCAACAGTTTGGGCCTCCTCAGGAAGTCATACGAGACCAAAAAGATGTACGACACGGCAGCCGCTCCTGGTTCTTCGATCCTCATCCCAGCGCTCGGTCTGGTGGCTTCAGGAGCGGCGCTGGGGCTCGGCGCCGTTGCCGTTGGAAGGTACCTTGACGTCGAGGCGCTCACCAGATTCAACACGGTTGAAAAAATGAGATCCTATCAGCCGGTTGATGTGATCATGTACGAAACTACTGACAATCAGGATGAACAGGCCAAAAAGTTCAATGGCCAAGTGAAAAGTCAACGGCAGGTTGAGAACAAAAGTTATCAAGTGAAGGATCTAAATAGAGAATCAGTCAGTTCGGAAGTTGAAATCATTTCGAAAAAAGTTCAGACCGATCCAGCAGAGACTGATGAAAAGAGAGCCGAAAAAACGAGACAACTTTGATCGGGCTGTTCAGTGGACGAATGAAATTGAAAAACAAAACTGAACGAGTAATTTAACTAATCTAACGATTAACTTTTTTTTTCTTTCCTAATAACTGTTTTTTATATACCGACTAATTTTATTTATTGCGCGGAAAAAAATAGAGGCTCTTTTTTTTACTCTTAAACATACTTTAGCAAACTGACAAGCTTCTGTGAATTCACGGGTTTATTGAAAAGTGCCAAGATTGTTTGTTAACAAATTGTATTGCTGATAATACTCGATAAATCTAAGACCGACTCGACCTGCGAAATGGGTACACGATTTTTTTATTACTTATGATGACGAAAATTAAGTGATCTTTTTATATACGATTGTACAGAAATAAAAATTTTTTCATGATTTCTTGGTATTCTTTACATCATTGGTGTAAGGTTTACGATTTATTTAACCAACTCTCCTCTGTGCTCAGATTTATTTTTAATTTTCAACTGAAAGAAACAGAACTATTTGGAATAATGCTTGTTATATTCATACAATGCTTATCATTTTATTTATCGTTATAATACACAACCGAAATGAAAATTTATGTCAAAGTCTCTCCTTTCGTAACCTGAAAAACAAAACAAATATTAATTCAGTTGCAAATTATATATTTATTAATATATATTCACTTACACATGCTTCTAGATATTCTATTTTACGTTCCAACGTTGTAAGTTTTTCATTTAATACAGCCAGTCGTGATCGACAAGACAGATCTGAAAATGAAAAATCAATTCACTTATTCATAAACCCACAACAACCTACAACAATAAAAAAAAATTATAAACACAAATATAACCTCACATTTGAATCAAGATAGTTTGTTTAAATTGTCGTCCAACTTGTTTATGTCTACTTACCAAAAGAATTGAGGAAGTCCGTGATTTTTTTAATACTGCCGGTGATAACTTCGATATATTCTCTATTGGCCCAATCTTGTTGTATTTGTTTTTGTATTGCTTCTCGATGCGTCGTGGACATGTTGACTTTCCAACAATTCGACTCACTTTTGATCACTCTCAGAAAAATGTCAACTTCCCCGTTAGAAAATTGATTCGTTGGTAAAAAAAATTGCGTTTTATACTTGTCAATCGCTAAACATCATCGCTTATCGGAGCAATGTTGATTTTTTGGTACACAAATGAGAGTTGACTTTAAGGTAAATCAGATGTGACATCAGTTGTCAAACTCTTCGTCCGTCCTTTTCTCAATCCAAGATTAGAAAAGGACAGAAATAAATCTCCCTTAAGAAAGAACCCACTCATCTTCCGTCCTTGTCTCGTAAACGTCAAATCATGGAGCACACAAGACTGAGGAAGATAAGAAAACAAAAAGAAACTTAAAAAATGATGTATGACAATGAAAAATTGTTTCAAAGCGTTCAAATGAAACGTGATGAAAATAAAAAAAAAGTAATACAAAAGATATTTAGGATTTTAAAATTGAATCGTTGGTAAATTTGAGATTGAAAACGCGGCTTCAATTTTAACATTTGCAACACACAGAGAGATCATTTTTTGAAAAGCTTGGTGTGTGAAAAATCAAAAAATACGCAAACATTTTGCAGAGGCCCGAAAAAACCGATCCACTGATGAATGATCAAAGGCACAATTTGATTTTGGAGTAAAAACGAGATACGAAATTTGTGTTGTGACGGGGGATTGAATGGAAGTTCCGTGGAATTTGTTATCAGGCTGAATATCAAATGGCTCTGTGGGGAAACAAAATCAGTGGAGTGCCCTGGAATGCGGCGGAGTAGATTGTTGTACAAAAAACCCGTGTGGCTAACGATGTATCATGTTTTTTGTGTTAAATAGCACACATCTTCAATGAGTCGACGAATTGAGAAACGAGGTATCGTTGAGGTTAAAATGACCGAGATGAAGGAAAACAAGGAGTTCCCGTTCACAGTCACCTACGTCGATTGCGATGGCCCGCTGTTACAAATTCACGGCCACACCGACAGGAAATCCGTCGTACAGGTTACCTTTCGTCCATTCAGAAACACCAAATAATTTATTCAAATCCGTTCTAAATACACCAAAATGAAATTGTTTGTTCTAGCAAAGCTCTTTTCCGCAATCTCAAAATTAAAATATTTCTTTTGTTTCATTCTCATTCTCAACTAACCGATACAATATTGTATTAATTTTTTTATTTAGCAAGTAATGGTTTGTTTACTTTGTTTACAAATTTTGATTTCACATTTTTTTGTTAATGTTTGAAAAATCAATTAATCAGATTGAAATTAAAAATAAAAATACATTAGAATAAACGTTAAATGTTTTCACAAAAAAATGTAAATAAGATGTGTTAACTAAGACAAATGAAAAACCTAATTGTTATTTCCATTTTTTTCAGATGGAAGAAATGTTAACAACAATTGTAAACCGTCTAGACAATTCAACCACGACGAAACATCCGACCCTCACCCCGCAGATGTTATGCTGTGTGAAGTTTCACGAGAAGAGGTATTATCGTGCGAGACTGTGCTCTCCTTTAAACAACGGTTGTGTTTTGGTACAGCTCATTGATTACGGGAACGTGGAGAACGTGAAATTTGAGAACGTGCGATTTCTGGCGGACAAGCCGGAGGCTCACATCCTGCAGATGCCAGTATTATTGAAAACTTATGTGCTCGCTGGCGCGGCTCCCGTTGAGGCCACTTGGACCCCCGAGAAGCTGCAGTACATAAAGAAAACCCTCATCGGGAACGAAGTCATTGTCAGACAATTGTTCCAGATCGACCACCGGTTCATGGTTCATATGAAGTACCAGAGTTGCGACCTGGCCGCCGGTCTGGTCGACCGGGACGTTGCCAAATTCGTCGCACCTGATGAAATGGCAAGGTTGGTATATCCCATGGAAAATAATCCAATTTCGTTCATATTCGACCTAATTTTTTCTATTTCTTTAACTGAATTCAAACAGTTTAACAAGTTCTTAATAAAAATTTTTTTAATCAATTCAACTAAATTTTATTTACCCTTTTTTTATGTAACATACTATTTTATGTTTTGCAACTGGTTTGCAAAAAAGAAACAAATTTGTTTATGTTGATTTTAATTCGATACACAAGAAGCATACTTTTTCTCAAGATTTTCCTCTAATCCTAAAATAACTATTTAGTCTTTCAATTTCGTAAAAACATGAGTAAATCCTATCTTTCAAAATATAATAAATCAGCGAGCGAGATCTTTTTGGTAGAATAAAAATTTGTCATCTGTTGGTATCTTTTCTTTTTTACTCGTCTCAACTGCCAAAAACAAAGGGACAAGCTGAGTAAACAAGTCTGTTAAAAATCTCATCGGTACTCTGTTGAGTAACGAGATTCATTGTTTTGGATCGGTTCGTTATTTTTGTCCAAACACTCAAAAGAAATTATTCAATTCGTTGAGTTTTTTCCTGGATTGGAAAAACCAGCACATCTGCTGAGGGGAAAAAAAAGAAAAACAATTTTTTTGTCTCGTCTGTTTCTAACTGATAAGATCTTGAAAAGTACAGATTTGTCCCTTCGTGTCAAAGACAATGGGTCATTTTGTGTGCATCATAAAATACCTGTGACGAACCATGTGTTAAGGGATCATGTGTTTTCTAGTGGCTTAATAACCAGCCTGAATTTTCTTTTCTATTGAGATAAGAATTACGTACATTCTGGTCCTGTTTGAGAGGCTCCAAGGATGGATACTTTTTTTCCATTTTCCTCGAATTGCGTCTGAAGTGGGGCGAACGTTTCGAGCGTCGATTCTTATATTTTGACAAGCACAGGGCACACTCCAGTCAGTTTTGATAGAGTTGTCTGCCTAGACGGACATAAGTGGAGACAAAAAGTTAAAATTGAAGTGAAGATCAGTGAAACATAATTTGAAAAAAAAAAAAAAAATTGGTTTGATTTTTAACAAAATTTATCTTCAGGTAAAAAAGCACATTTTGTTTATTTTTTCTAATTTATTAGATTAATTTTCATTTTATTTGTCTTTGAATTTTCATTTTTGTTGAACTTTCAAATGGTTTTTCGTTTAATAAATAAACAATTTTTTATCGTTATTTTTATTTTCGGATATATATCTGTTAAAAAAATATTAAAACAAAAAATTCTTAACGTTTATTTTATTAATTACAAACATTCAAAAACTTTGACAGTAATTAATATAATTTATTGTTGTTTTATGCATTAAAAAATGATAAACAAACCTAATTTTGAACAATCTTTAGGTTAAAATGCATTATAAGTAAACACATTTTTACCCTTGCGATTTGTCTTTCTCTGTTTGAAATTCCCATCCATTTATATTATTGTTGTGGTGATTCAGTGTCCCTCGCGCCAGAGAATCATATTACACGAGACAACTCGATGAAAAACGGTGAGATGCAAAATTTTTGAATTGATTTATTTTATATTTTCTTTTTTATTTAACCAACAAGTATTAATTTTATTAATCTGAATTTTCGCTGCGAATTGTGTATCACTCTTTCTTTTTGCTCAAAACCAAAACAAAACAAAACAGCAGCGGTTTTTCTGGTTCCAAATCGAAACTTCTTCAACCAATAACAAAACAGAATATCGTTTTTGCATTTATACCACTAACCGAAGAAAAATTCCGTTGAAATTCAAAAGACATCGGCAAAAGACACCCGCAGTGTTAAAAATTGCTCTGAGTTAACTTTCCTAATTCAAATTCCATAAAAATCGAAAAAAAAATATCGCCAAAGAAGATTTTTCGTTGTTGGCATCGAGGTCTCGTCTAACTTTTGGCGCGTAACAAAGAGGAACAAAAAGTTAACCTACTTTCTAGGTTAAGAGAGAAAAAAAACAAAGAGACTGAATTAAATGCATGAATTCGTAAGTAAATAAACAAACATTCCGTTTGAATTTTGATGTACAACCTGAAAAATTGAAGAAACATTTTACGGTACTGAAATTTTTATATGAAATAAATTAAAATACTTTTCAATCTTTGTTTTTTCATCAAACCTCAAACGACTGAACAAAATCAAATAACGTGTTTCTTTTCTTTTTTTAATTTTCAGAGCGCTAAAATCGAAATCAGGAGTTCGAAATATGCCGCATCCGGTGCAGCCTCGTACCCCGTCGTCAATAGATTACCAATATGGACAAAACGAGTCCCTAACGATGCCAATAATGCCTTCGTTGAAACCCCCTGCCGAGCCTGCCTCATCGACTAACGTGTTCAAGTCGCGCGTCCTGGAGGTGGGACAGACCTACGATGTCTATGTCTCGTTTGTCGAGGATGGCCCAAAGATCTTCTCGGTGCAACTCGCCGAGACCAAGGAGATGCTTTCATACCTGATGCAGGAGATCAACAGCAACCCGGTGGAACCTCTAGGGGAGCCACCGTTGCCCGGTTCCACATGCCTTGGCAGGTACTCCTGTGAGGGTGTGCTTTGTCGTGCGGTTATTATGAATGTCGCCGGAACCAAGTGCAAGGTCTACTATGTCGACTTCGGTCACACAGAAGTTCTCCCCTTCTCTGAGATCTTTCAACTTCCTTCGAAATACAACAGACCTCGGGTTCTCTCAACAAGGTAAAACTCCAGATTTCAATTTCATCCAAATTTCAAATTCAAATTTCATTTTTTCTATAAAAAAAATATGTTTTAATTCTAAATTTGGATTCGTTCCAGGATCAACCTCAGCGGAATCAAAAACTGGGACATAACAAAGGATGTGAAACAATTTTTCAAAAACTACGTAGCAAACAAAAAATTGAAGCTCAAGGTTTGTCCGCCGGAGAAGACCCCACTAATTCAATTTGGCACTCTTTACGACAAGGAAAAAGACATCAAGGACATCCTCCTTGAACAGTTTCCAAACATCCGTCGTGCTACGACTTATGAGGAGCCCCCGAGGTTGCAGGTGGGCGAGCGGAGGTCGGTGCGAGTCGCGTACATTGAGTCTTGCGAAAGTTTCTTCGTTCATCTTGAGGAAGACTTGGATGCCTTGGACAAGCTCATGAGCCACATCTCTGTCATGGCAGCAAGTTTGTCACCGCTGAAACCCGACCAGATGACTGAAGGAACGCCTTGTCTCGCTTTGTACGAGATGGATCAACAATGGTGTGATGATCTTTTGTTTTCTTTTATTTTCATCTGTTTATTTTCTTTTCAATATTTGAATGAGATTTCATAGAATTTCTTGATTAGATTTTAATAGCTGGTGATTTTTCAGGTACCGAGCGCAAATAACGAGCGTGAAGAATGATCTAATCAAAGTAAATTACGTTGATTATGGAAACGAAGAGCTTGTTAGAAGCAATGCTCTGAAGACCATTACGGAAGATCTAGTCACAGTGCTTAAATGCCAGGCCATCAAATGCACATTGAAGGGCTTCCAGGGCAGATCGGTGGACCCGAAATTGTCGGCCAAGTTCGAGCAGATGGTAATGGTTCAAAGCATGATTATGTCCGTCGAGCAGAGACTGATCAACAGTTACATCGTTGACCTCCTAGAAAATCAGACGCTTCAGTCCGTCGCGTTGCAACTCAAAGGAGAAACTGTAACCGAGACCCCACCAGTCAATGCATTTCAGAATGACAAAAACTATGATCACAGAAGGTATGTGCACAAGACAAATTAATTTTCATCTTGGAATCGGTGTTTCTTTTACTAAATTTTTTTAATTCCTCTTTAGATCGGATACGAACAGTCCCGACTGGAGACAAAATTCAAACAGGAACGATTATTCCAAGACTCCGAACAAACCAGTGGACGATCGTGCACCAGCTGAGCGCAAAAATTGGAAAGACTCCGATAATGAAAAGAAGTGCGATAAGATGAGAAAGGCCTTGGCTCCGAGTACACCCGAACCTAAGAATTTAGGAGGCAAAGAGCGCGGTTTCAGGGATAGCAGCCGAGACGACAGGTTCACGCGCAAAGAAGCTTACTCAACCAACGATTACGATGAGGAGAACACTTTCCGCAGCGGCAGAGATTTTCGTACCAACAAATTTGGAGGCAGCAGCAGACCGTGCGATAATTTGCCAACCGATAGGACAAACAATCGTGAGTTTGACGCAAATCAACGAATTGCTACTTCACCGTCAAACGGTCAGCAATGGAATTGCAACGCGCGAGACAATAGAACTCTGGAACAGGATTTTGGCGTAACTGCAAGTAAGTCGAATTTCAACTTGGATTTTATAGTGATAGTGAATCAACTCCATTCTAACTCATTTTTATTTTCAGCTGAAATCACACCACGTAGAATACCTACAAATGTATCATCTGCACAAGACGTAAGAAAAAATTTTCACTATCAATCTTTTTTTAGTTATTTGAAATTATTCATTTGAAATCTTCATTAAGAATTATATTATTTTTAATCTTTAAAAAGCATTTTTTCTAACAAATTAAATCTTCCATTTCAGAAGTACCTTCCTCCTCCCTACAAACCAGTATCCGTTGATCTCAAGTCAACTCACAGCTGCGAGATAACGTTTGTCGAAAATCTGGGCGAATTTTATTTCGTTCTTGATAGCGAGAAGAAAACTCTCGATACTATAGGGAAAAAGATCAGTGAGACTTACACGACAGGAGGAAATTATTTGGCAAAGTCCGACGCGAAACCGAACGTGCCCTGCGTAGCGCAATATGCTGAAGATCAACTGTGGTATCGCGCGATAATCAAACGTCTGGACGGCCCGAACGCTCACATTGAATTCGTCGATTACGGCAACAAGGAGACCGTGCCAATCGCTAAACTCAAAGAGATCACACCCGAGATTGCTAAGTACCCCACTCAAGCACTCCCATGCAAGATGTTCCGAGTACCTAAAGATTCATGGAGCGCAGAGTTCGTTGAGATAATCCAAAACGGTCCGTTCCCAGTCGAGTTCATCTCCTTTGAAAATAACTTTTATCAAGTTCTGATAAAGATACCAGGATCGAAGCAGTACGTCAACGAGGTCTTTGCACCAGGGGTGAACTTTGAAAATGCACGTGACCAGCTGTACAGCAAGAACGCACCGCAAAGCAACGTGGTGGAGAAAGGTGGAGAAAAATCGGCCGCGTCATTGACGCCGCTCGATTCGCACTGGAAAGAACCGGAAGTTAAGACGGATTCCAACGGACTGTACGGCAAGGTGATTATCACCTGGTTCGTTGATCCATTTAACTTTTATTGTCAGAAGGACAGCAGTCCAGAATTCAGATCCATGATGGATAAGATCCAAAAGATGTACTCGTCCGCGCAACCAATCGCCTCGGCGTCTCTCAAGGTACTTTATAATTTTCAAATTTATCAAATTTAAATCAAAATGTAATGATTTTAATTTGATAATTTTTAAAAGTATTTATTAGTAAAATTCGTTCCTCATTATTGTAGGTCAACTCGTCGGTCATAGCAATCTTCAACGAAGACCGCGTCTACTACCGAGCCAAAATCACAAAGCTGAACAGCTCGCCGGGTAAACATCTGGTACAATACGTTGATTATGGGAACCAAGATGAAGTCCAACCGAAACACATCTTCCCGATCAACGCACAGTTCACAAAACTGCCAAAACAGGCTATCGAGTGCAGATTGAAGGGCATCGTCCCACTCGATGGAAGGTCATGGACGAATGCCGCAGCGATTGAAGAAGCTTTGCTCCAAGAGAGTGCTTTTGAATGCATTGTCCATGACGTCGTCCCTGTTAACGGGAAGTATGAGGTTTCTTTGAACGCAAAGAGTAAAAGTTTGGCTGATACATTGGTGAAAAAGCGACTTGCTAAATATGAAACAGCGCCAGAAGTTTCGACTGCTCCGAAGTCACCTACTCCAAAAGGTATAAAAAGATCAGAGCGTTTAAAAAATCCAGTCATCGAAAGAAAATTCTTCTATAAATTTGCTGATCAGATTTAATTTAGAATTTCACTAATTTCGTATTAATCAGTTTCAGAAACAATTGCAGCAGTTCCTTCTGTGCAACAAACTGAGTCTTTGCAATTCGATTTGTCATTGCTGGTCAATCAGACTCTTTTAGTTGTCGCGTCGAATGTGCAAGGAGTTGACAAATTTCATATACAACTTCCCTCGGCGGAAATGTGTCAAAACAGTATTGCTACTTATATGGCAAAAAAAGATTCGCAGGTTCGTGCAACATATTATAATAATTTTGAAAATGTTGAATACACATTTAAAATTTATTTTTTATAATAAAAAATTTGTTAAATGCATTATGAACATTTTTGATTGAAAAGATAAATTTGAAAATAGAAGGTAATGAAGAAGAGCAGTTTGTTGTAACGTGTGAGTATGTGTCAACATTAGGTTTTGCGACGTTTATCAAGACATGAGGTGTGTCCGTTAACGGGTTGTTTAATTTTAATTGATGGATCGTGGAGGAGAGCTGTTATTAAAGACATTTGTTCAGACAATGCGAGTGTCAACGTTAAACTCATTGACACTGGTGCCTATCACGATATACAGATGGATAGTGTGAGTTTTCTGGGTACCACTTTACTGAACTAAGTGCATCTAACCATTCTCAAGCCATCAAAATACTCAAATCTAAATTTAAATAAATGAAAATTGTCATTATCGCAATAATTAATGTTTTCATTCGTCGAATTTTAATTTCATGCTTGGTTCTGAGTGAATAATGAATTTAAAAACGTCTTATTTTGTCAAATTGAATGACACTAAAACTTGACAAAAATTGTCTAAATTTGATGCTTAAAAATGTTCAGTAAGTGATTCTAATTAAATTTAATGCAAGAAATAATTACTAACTAGATGTCATAAAAATCCTACCCGCTGTATATTGATCTAAAATATATTTAAGACTGATAAACTAACATGGATGATATACAAATGTTTGTATGTTTCTTAAATTTTTCGATGTACATTGCATCTTTTTACAAACACTTGTATAGATAATTTTTCAATAATCAAAAAATATTCAAACCAAATTTTTTTCGCAGATGTTGGCGTTGCCCAGCGAGCTTGTCGCGATGCAAAATCAAGCGATCGAATGTTGTCTGATGGATGTGAACCCATCATCGGAATTCAATAAGAAGTTGAAGAAACTGATTGAAAACAAACCAGTTATCATCAAAGTTGAAGATCTCAAAAATAACAGGTTAGTTAACCAATTAACTTTTTACTGGTAAACCAAATCAACACCAAAATCAACAAACATTTCGAATCCGTTTCAGACTATCTGTTCAACTTTTCGATACAACTGGTACAAAAGTAACTCTCGACCAAACATCCAGCTCTGACAGAACTTCTCCAATTTGTCCACTGCCGATACTGAAACGATCCGAAAAAATAGTGATCAGCTCAGTCAACAAAGAGGGACTGTGGCTTCAAAAATTCAACGACGTTGAAAACATAACAGCCTTGCTGAATCGGCTCTACGAATTCTACAGCAACCAAGGTCAACTTCTGAGAGCTCCGAAGGTTGGTAGTCTATGCGCTGCATTGAGCGCAGACGGTAACTGGTACAGAGCAAAGATCTCCCAGGCAGGAGAAAAAGTTTGCGTCCACTACATCGATTACGGAAACGACGAAACAATCGACATTGAATCGATCAAATTGCTTGAGCCGCAGTTCTATGTCCCCCACGCATTTTGCATTAACCTTCCTCTTTCGAACCTCGACCAGACCATCCCAAAGTCCTCGATCAATTCGATCTTACAACAACTCAGACTGGAGGAGGTATATTACACGGCGACGTTCTACAATTCAAACAAATCCTGGTCGGTGGATCTCGAGGCTGAAGGACACAAGCTTAGCGAGCACGTTAAGATCTGCCTGGCGCATATCTCGAAGGTGTCTGCTAAGAAAATCACAGACCCACCGGCAGCGGTGACAGGAGCCGACGAGTACGTTCCAAACCAGACTTACGACGTGAAGGTCGCATTCGTCAACGACCCCCACGACATCTGGCTACAGAAGGCCGAGCACACGGACAACCTTTTGAATTTCCAGGAGAAGCTGCAGATCCTCGCGAAGTCCGCCGATGAGATAAAGGAGGTGCCGGAGCTCGGCAGCCTCTGTCTCGTCAAGTACATGGTGGACGACTGTTGGTACCGCGCCGAGGTTCTCGACGCCGACACCATCATCACCTCTGTCCGGTTCATTGATTATGGAAACGTCGACGTGGTCGAGTTGGAGAACTTCCCCATTCGCGAGTTACCGGCCGAAGCGGCTGTTTCCAAGGTTGGCAAATTCGCTCGAAAGAGTCAGCTCAACATCCTTCCACCGAAGGGCGAGGTGGAGTGGTCCAAGGACGTTTGCGATCGGCTCTACATTCTGGTGGAGTCGAACAATGTCAAGGCCTCGGTGATCTCGACCAACCCAACAGGACCGATCAAGGTCGACCTCATTTTCGACGGAAAGGATCTGGGCAAACAATTGCAGCAGGACAACTTGGCTCTGCCCCCGACCGCTGAGCCAGAGAGTGCATCGTTTGAACCGGAGACAGAGAAAGAGATAGAACGAATCCTTGACCCCCGTTCGGCTTTCTTCAGCGACGGCACGGGCCCCAACGACTTCTCTGTCCAGATGGACAAGGACGTACCGAAACTTGAGTTCATCGAAAGCAGGCTGCTGGTGGGCGAAATGCAAGAACCGATCAGCAAGATCATCGAGGGGATGTGGTGCATCGCTAAGTACCCGGAGGACAAGAAGTGGTACCGCGCGAAGGTGCTCAAGGTGACTGAAACCGGCGCCCGAGTTTGTTACCTCGACTACGGAAACTGCGGCGAGGCTACCGAGCTCAGTATCTTGCCCGATGATATAGCCGCTTACCCGATGATGTCGCGCAAGTGTCGCCTCCATCATCCCCAAGGTTGCGCTTGGCCCGAAGAAACTAATTCGACCTTCCTGGAACTCTGCAATACGGGCGCGACTATTTTCCTTTTGGATGTTGTCAAGGACGAGGGTGACACGTTGATCGTAAAGCTCACCCTGGATGGGAAAGATGTTTCTGAGATGCTACTGGAAGTGTGCAAGGAGACGGATGAAAGTCACGAACTGATCAATGGTGTGAACAAGGCTGAGAACTCTGTTGATGAAGAAGCTGATGGACGATTGCCGCCGCTGGGTGAGGAAAACTTGCCCAGGTATGCAATTTGTCACATCGAGTCTATGACAGAATTCTACATGCACGCGGAAGTGGACAATGACGAGATAAACAAAATCAACAAGATCATGGAGTCGGTTAAATTTTTTGAAGTAGCTAGAAAACCCAAAGTGGGATCCACTTATGCGGCTAAGTATGAAGGGAGCTGGTACAGAGCCAAAGTTACAAAAGTTGAAGGTGGAAAAGTGTCGGTTTATTTCATAGGTACGTTTTAATTGTATTTCTTTTACTTGCTCGATGTTGTTTTTGTTCATTGGTTTTACGTTTTACTTGAGTTAGACGAATCATTAAATAATATTGTTTATGTTTTCAGATTACGGAAATTCTAGTGAGACAGAAGATGAGATGAAGATATTATCAAAGGATGTGCTCATGATCCGGCCTTTGGCAATTCGCTGTTCCTTGGAATTGCCAAAGAGCGTGACGGCGTGGTCAGAAAAGGCCTTAGACAAATTTTGGGATCTCGCGGACTACGGATCGACGATGTTCACCGTAAAATTTCATAACGATGATGAAGGGATCATCGAAGAAACAGTGAACGTGACACTTCTGATCGACGGAAAAGACATCGTAGAGATCTTGGAACCTCTTTGTCCAAAAAGTTATTAACTGTTATTTCATAATTTGTTTATTAGTTTAACATTACAGTTCCGCGATTATGTTGTTACTAGATTTGTTTTGCAAAGTTTGACGTTACTGTTACCGTACTGTCCTAACTTAACTTATTAATTTTTGTTTTGCTGCAGAGATAGTTTGCATCACTTTGGAAGATACGATTGTAGAAAGTGGTGAGGTTTTTGAGAATGAGTTATGATCCTAGATGTTTCTCGTTGATCAAAAACTGTTGATCAACTCGGGATCAAAACTTGTGATCAAGACATTTGAATTTGCGTTGTTTCAGATAAAGAATTAGACAACACTTTGGATTTGAACGACTTTGAAGTCTCGAACGAGATTACAGTTTGCGAAATAATTAATAGCATGGAGCCTGATTATGACAGGGACTCTCAAGAATCTACTGAGACTTCGCTCGAAGATTCGTCAGGTTAGATTTTGAGTAGTTTTTTTTTTTTTTTTTTTGAATGTTGTACAGGTTTGAAGTAAATGTTGTATTCTAAAGTCGGTCCTGAGGGAAAAGTCATATCTGTTAATTTTTTATGATAGCGGAGGAAACATCATACAATGAAATGAACAATCGAGTATCGAAATCGCCAGCCTTGGATAATATCATTGAGACATCGCGCGAAGATTCGTCAGGTTAGACTTTGTGTTGATTTTATATTAACATGACCAAAATCAATAGAGAAATTCATGTTTTGTTTATTTGTTCACGATAGTGGATGAAACAAATGAAACGAGGCAAGAAGATGGGTTGGAGTTGGAAGGAGAAGCACAAGCAGACTTAAGTTCATCTTCGAAAATTAGTTCTGAAGGTTCAACCGGTCCAGCTGTCTCAAAGGACGCTTCTCCACCTCCGTTACCTCAACCCGAAATCAAAGTTATCGAAGCCACTGAACAATGAATTTACTATCGATCATTTAAATTAATCGAGACATTAATTATTATCTTATTTATAAAAATGCAGCTTGCACGAGCACCCTAGATAAAGATTTATACTTTTTTGCTACTCAGTTTTCAGCGAGTAATCAACAAAATTGATTTTAAGTTAATACTTTTTCATCGTTCGTCACAGACTGATTTTTTTTAACGTGTTTAATATTATAATTATAAAAGTAGGAGGATAATTAATATATTAAAGATGGTAGAAATGGAAAGATGATGTAGATACAAAATTTCAAGAATTCATTAATGCTCAGAAACGATTTAATGTAGCAGGGTTAAATTGAAACATTTCCCGATTATTCTTATAGCGAATATTGAAAAGGGGCATTATGAGTTTTATTGGTTTTCAATAAAAAAAAAAAAAAAAAAAAAAAAAAAAAAAAAAAAAAAAAAAAAAAAAAAAAAAAAAAAAAAAAGAAAAGAAAAAAGTGAAGATAAATTTAGAGTAATAAATATGTTTTCTGTAGATCAATTATGAAAAAGAAATCGTTAAAAGAAAATAATAAAAGTGTAAATCAATTATGAAAAAACAAAAAAATGTATCAATATTCATTTAACAAATGTGTATATGTTTATAATAATAATAATAATAATAATAATACATTATAATTTTTCAATAAAGCAATTTTTACAAAAAACAAAATTTGACAAAAACTGATTCGACGCAATTTTTCAAACCCGATCCAAATAATACTCGTTAGCAATATTGAAAAAGGTACTTTATTTCTCATGTATATTGTGTACACAATTCAGCAAAGCGTACACTAAATGATATAAGTAAACGTCGTAAGTACTTGTGATATTATGTGACATAACTCATTGTGATATTTATGTTTGAACATTCAAAGTTCGCACGTACAAATGTTTGTTTGTTGTGCAAATGTTGGTCTTTTGTGATTTTGTAACGACATTCGCACATTAAAAATCTTCGACACTTTGCCGAGTGCCAACAGAATAAATTGCAACAAATAAGAGCTGTTTAAAATCAGAGAAACGCCGAGGATTCAAGGTGATCCTATTGCATTGCCAGAATAAAAGATATAAAAATGGAACAATGCGGGCGTGTTAGTAGAAAACGTTGATATTGTAAGTGGTCATTCAAAAACGTTAGTAAAAAGTCTATACCTGTACATTAATTAGAAAATGCAAAAGTTGAAAAATCAACAAAAAACCAAGTTCTGAATAAAAGTGTGTAAACGTGGGAAAAGGGTGATTCCTTTTACGAATCTTTCAGTACCATCATGGCAAATATCTCAACAAAGCTAAAGCTATATTGTGAAAGGTCTACGTAAGGCACATCATATCGATCGCAAAAGTCCTCGGAGATGATTCTGGTGACTGCGTAAGACACGGCCAGGCTGATGAGCCCATAACTATCGTGTTTGTAGAAACACAGTAACGCCATCGCGAGTGCCTGAAGGCTCACGACGACATCGGTGAACAGCGCCAGTTTTCGCTCCCGAATTGTCCAAAGTGACTCGATAATAAGTGGCAGCAACCCAATGACTAGTGTCAGCAATTTTGCTTCCTGTCGAACTTTGTATATATTCATGATTTCTGTGGTGTAAAATGCAAAAGGCAAAATCTCCATCTGACTAGAAAGCCACTCATAAAAATTTCGAAATCGTTTGGTTGTATTCGAACTCCCTGAAGATAAATTATATACAAATTAAAAAATTGATCATTTAAAAGATCTATGTTATTATACAAAAGTTTCTTTTATTTATTATATTTGGATATATTTTTTACCATATCTCAGAATTCCAACGATTGAATGTATAAGCAGAATCTGGTAAGCCCTTACGGTCCATATTCGATTATTTGTTTGAAACGAGTACGAGTCTTGGAAAAACGTCATGCACAACATTGTAACAACGAGTTTTACAATGTGAGCGAAAACTGTCCCGGGGTTTGCCATGCTGGAAGACTTGTTTGTACTTAATTTCTACGTTGTTTCTCATTTGCCTATACCTGCGAAGAAATGATGAGCAAAAAGTTATATAAAACCAATTGATGCATTGTTTTACATGTTTTTAAAAAGTTTTACAACTTTTCCTGTAACATCAAACGTCGCGTAGTGTGATGTGGGTAAACAAAAAGCTTATTTTCCTCAAGTTTGTTTCTCATTCCGACTTACCTTTTAACTTATCAAAAAAAGCTCATACAAAATTCATTTGAATGAGTTTATTTATATTTGCCTAGTAAGCTTAGAACGGGGCTCAATCTCATCGTGTCAAGCTGTTGTTTATTTTTATCCATCTAATTGTATAACCAAACACAAAATGTTACACTGATATGTCTGCGATATTTTTCGTTCTCTTATCTACCGTCGGTAATAAATCGAAATCAAAAAATTGATAAGACTTTGGTGGGGGAGGGGTAGTTGGTAACACTGACTTTTCAATATTAATATATAAAAAACACGTGCGTGGCGCCGTAGCTGACAAAACTTTGTTTCGGACACTTCAGTGTTAACAATGTGATAAAGTAGTTTTTTTTTTCTTCTTTGAATAGTCTATAATTTTTGATACTTGTCAACTGTTTCCAGATTTTTTAATCACGATAAAAATGTGCGAACAATGGAGAGCAGAACGCGTTTGGATTATAAAAACAAAGTGATTTTTGCACCAATGGTGCGCATAGGAACACTGCCTATGCGATTACTGGCTCTTGATTATGGAGCTGACATTGTTTACACGGAGAAATTGATTGATTGGAAGTTACTAAGGTCAACCCGAAAAGTAAATGGTAATGAAAAATATAGTTCATAATATTGTTGTATATAATCAATGTGAAAAATTCTCTGATAAACCAGATTTATACAAAATTTGGTGTATCAATTTTATAAACAGAATTTCATTTAATAATTACACAATTTTTCACATAGAATTTACACACAATTATGCGACCAATAAGCTGTTTAAAATTTGTGTATATGTTTACAAAATTTGTATGCAAGTTCTAATCATAAATCATCTAGAGATTGTGTAAATATTTACGTAGTTTGAATATCATGTAAATATTTACATAATTTTTATGCAAATGTTAATCAACATTTTTTTATAAAAATTGTTTAAATATTCGCACAACTTTTAATTGTGCACATTTTATGCAAAAACTATGTAATTATTATATAAATTTTTACAATTTTTTTAGCAGTTGCTGGTTTCAGGGTTGTAAAATTTGTTAACATTCAACAAAAAATATAACTGTAAACAAGCAATGATATTGTTTGTGTAAACAAACAATATTGTTGACTTAATTTTTACAATAATTCCAAAATTGTTAACAATTATAAATAATAATTATATAACAAATATAAAAATTGACATTGTTATTTGTGTACAACAAATTTTTACAAATTTGTGTACAACATTTTTGACAGACATCCTTGGAACCGTGGACTATGTCGACGAAACAGACGGCACGGTAATATTCCGCACCTGTGCTCGAGAACGAGACCAGGTGGTATTGCAAATAGGAACGAGTGACGTAGATAAAGCACTCAAGGCAGCGAAACTGGTGGAACAGGACGTGGCAGGAATCGATATTAACATGGGTTGTCCGAAGAGATTTTCCTCGGTCGGAGGAATGGGAGCGGCGCTGCTCCAAAACCCAACGAAAGCGTATACAATCCTACAAACATTAGTCGAGAATTTAAAAGTTCCTGTTTCCTGTAAGATTAGAGTTCTCTCGACTATTGAAGAAACGCTCAAGCTTTGCGACTGTCTGGCCTCGAGTGGAATCTCGGCTATTGCTGTGCATGGAAGAACTTCCAAGGAACGACCGAGTCAACATGTAAATAGGGACCACTATCTAAGAGCCATTGCAGAACACTTGTCGATCCCTGTGATAGCGAACGGGGGTTCAGATAACATTCGTGACCATTCAGACATGATGAAGTTTCGAGAGAACACGGGGTGCGATAGTGTGATGATCGGCAAAGCCGCCTGGGTGAACTGTTCAATTTTTAGAAAACAGGGTTTGCTGTCCATCGAGGATGTTGTTAAGGATTACCTGAGATATGCGACGGATTATGATAACTCGCCTGCGAATACTCGGTATTGTGTTCGAGCTTTTCTTAAAGAGCGACAAAACACGCCGTTGGGGAAACAATTTTTCGACACTCAAACTCTTAAAGGAAGTTGAAAATTATTGTTAATGTAGATTTTGTTTGTATTCTATTTTGTTATATTATCAAGACTGTTTTGTAATTGAATTCTACCTCATTTTCCTATCGGCAATGAAATATATAAATAAACCAAGATCAAGATCGTATTATTCACAGGAACAGGTTTGTTTGATAGAGACTTATGTTTATTCGTGTTTTGGAATTAATTAATTTTAACGATAACAAATGAGTGACCAGCGCCCGAGCCGATAAGCTTTACTTGATTGTATTTACAAGGCACTTGAAGTTTAGTTGGAATGAAAACATCTTTGGTTTCTCCATCTCCACAATTTCCATGCTCGTTCCAACCCCAAGTGAAAATTTCATTTTCACCTGTAAAATGATAAAAAATTTACATTTTTTTTATACTATAAAATATCTAGCTATCAAACCCGGGGTATTTGAAAAACTTGTTTGCCTGTCCTTGAATAATGTTGACATAGAAATATTGTAACAAAAATAAACTTGTTAGATTGCATGTATTCAGAAAATTGCGCATGAAAGCATCAAATGAAAAAATTTATTTTCTCGATCTTTCGTTTATTTTTATTTTAGATCAAATTTTCTGCTGCCTAGAATTAGATTTTGTTTCAACTTTTCTATGTCAAAGATTCGTTTTTGTAGCAAATGAAAAGAAATTAAAACTCTTACTTGTAACAACAACATTATGTTCTGATCCAGCAGATACTTGGGTAACATTCGTCAAAGTTTCTATAAATCCTGGTGGTGCCTGATCTGATTTCTCACCTCGGCCTAGTTGACCGTAAACATTTCTTCCCCATGTTAAAAGTCTTCCTTCACCTGCATAAATTACATTTTATCAAACATTTGTATAAAACATTTTATTAAAATATAACATATTTCTTGTACATACCTGTTACCCCTAAACAATGGGTCCAACCACAAACAATTTTACTCGTAGGATCACACAAGAAAGTAACGTTCTTCATTTTCACGAACCCGTTAATATTAGACTTCTTATCAAATGAAAATTGACCGTAGTTGTTACTTCCACATACTAAGTAATCCATTGCATTCGTTTGAACAATCATAAACGATTGTCCACACGAAACATCTTTCACTTGAAACAAGTCTGGAACTTTAATTTAAAAAATTAAAATTTTTCAAAGATTTAAAATACAAAGTTCATTAAACTAAAATAAATTATGTATTAACCTCTAGTGAACTTATAAATACATCTGACATTACGTCCCACGACATCACAAAGACCCAATTGGCCCTTATTTCCAGCTCCAGTGACTAACAAAAGACCATCTTCCGTGATCAAGGCGCTGTGTCTCAGACCCATGGCAACTTTTACAATTTTCTCTACCAGGTGTAACTTGAAAGGTTTGATCATTGATTTGATACTTATTTCTAAACCCAATTGGCCATGCGAATTTGAGCCCCAGACGTAAAGATTTCCGGTTCCGGTAAGAGCAATGCAACTGTTCCAGGAACATGTGACGTCAATTATTTTTTCCGTTTCTGGAATGTGGACCAGGGTGAAATTTAAACTGTCATCAGTGGATGAGTTCCCCAGTTGTCCATTCTGATTTGAACCACAAGAGTAGCAGGCTCTGTCCGTTAAGATGATCGTGTGACAAGCACCACCTATGATTTTTGATATTTTACTTGGATCTATGTTCTGAGGAATGTTCACTTTTGTGGGGACTAAACATTCTCCCGATTTGTAACCCAGGCTGAGTTGACCGGCTGAATTTGTGCCCTGAAAAATGTTGTATTTATAAAAATGCATACAAATTTTATGGACCGGTTGGATTTATATAAAATACAAATTATTGTTTATAGTAAGAACTAACATTTACATATAATTAAATAGACAAATACAATAAAATAAGTACTTACCCATGAAAAAATATTGTACGTCATTTTCACATTTTAGTTTTGAACACATCAACACCTTTTTGCAATCCAATAACGTTAGGTTATATGCAGGTAAGACAAAACGAAATTACTGCAATCGATAAACGAGATCACGACAAAGCCGGTAAAATTCCCGCGATCAACTTTTGCATTTTGTTATTTAGCATTTAAATAATATTCCTTCAAAAAACATTTTTTTCAAAACAATATTGTTGATGAAGATAAATTTTTTTAATTGTTGGTAGAAAAAATTGATTTCAATTGATAAAAACAATTGCTTACCACTTGATTCCCAGCAAGTAAGAGAGGGCAGATCGGCATCGGGCAAAGCGTGTTTGAAAATACGATGTCGTCACAATTGGCGCGCACTCACGAACACATTGGGATTATACGGATTTTTCAATTACACTTGTGATTCGCATTAAAAACTGCTTGAAAAAATGGCACTCGCGTTTCCGATTTACGTCCACATGGAGTCATAAGTCCTACTACCAATAAAAAGACTAATTTTGTTAAAAATTTATTTTTAAAACAACCCTTTATCACAACCGAGAAATCATGATTTTTAATTATGTACGATTTATTATGTAATTATTTATCAAGAAATAAATAAATATTAATTTTCACTAATGTTACCCCATGAAAACTATTGATGAATTTACAAATATTAGCCGAAGATTCTACGGATATACACGGATTCGATTGAGGGATGCCAACAATTGGCGCCATGTTACCCTTTTCGCCCTTCATTGTTATTCGCTGTTTTTCATGATTTAATAATAAATTATCGCTTATTGATTCGCAAAATCTTGAAGGAGATATGAAGGACGATTTGTTTACAAAAAATGTCAAGGTCAATGGGTCGTACAGCAATTGGTTTACGATTTGTTGCAGTTGATAAATCGAGATATATTTATATTTGATAAAAAAACATTTGTTGTATGATTCTTTGACCTTGACTCGTTGTTGTAAACAAAAAATTACTCCACTTATGTGGTTGTTACTGTGCAACAACAAAATTTTCCGGAAATATGACACGGAGAGCGGACCGAAAACGTTTGGTATCATATTACATATACAATTTGCAACGCCAACGTATTGGCAATTTTCGTTTTTGATTTTTTTATTCTTTTACTTAATTATTTCGTAAAAATAAACACACATTCATGTTCCGTTATGATTCCGCCTAACAAATATTATTGTATTTATGAATAATAGCTCATGATTCTAAAGATAAAAACGGATTTGATCGAGGGACGCCGCCAATAGACACCAACAATAGCCGCCATGTTGTTTCCCTTTCTCCCTTTAATCTTTAAAATCGTTTGTTTTAATTTCTGAAATATTTAGGTAAATGAACGATGCCAATGTGAACATTGATTTGAAACAAATACGCGCAACGCAAAGAATGACGAGTGAGAACGTTCGGCGTCATATTACATTTTGCGAGGGAAAACGATTATTGCATCTTTCTCTTTCTATTATGTAAAAACCGACTAGTTTTCAATTAAAATGAAAATTGATCATGACTCATTATTTAATGCGAAATTGAACTCGTAAATTACAATTACAATTCCGCGAAAAAACAACATGATTGAGTTCTGGACGTTTTTTATCCTGATTGCGTCACTCGTTTTTTTTGTTTATTGTTAATTAATGATGCTATGATTATATTTATAAGTTTCAATCGACGGAGATATTGGGATTGAGATAATCATCGAACATTACCGAGTTTTAGTGGAGTTTACCCTGAAAAGCTATGGAGAATTGTAGAGCGCTGGCATAGGACGTCTGACCCCTGCGGCGGTCCGCGGCAAACTGACTAGACGCTGGCGTTCGAGTCGATGACGTCATTGTCAATTTTTTTTTTATAAAAAACAGAAATTAACTAGCTTAACCATTTCCGTTTATATATTGCATTAAAATTAACAGATTTGAAGAGATAGCACTGCTAGTTCTAATTTAAGTCAAATGATAGAGGGCGCTGTAGCGTGATAACTTTTGCAATCTTGCGCATCAAAAATGCGCGGGAAACTTGGATTTATTCAAAAATGTTTGTCCATTTAGCTGTTTATTTGACTTTGCAAAAATGCAATATCGAATGCAATGTCGAATCAATAATAAAATATATAAACAAAAACAATTTTTATCAATTCTTTGCATCAAAAGGTAAGTCAGACTTCACCGCGCTCTAACTTACCGACAGCTATACTGCGCGGTCGGTAAGAAAGGTTGTGCGGTTCGGCGCACCACACCTTGTATATATTTACATCATGGCAATTGGCACGGCTCAGTGCCAATCGTGCCAATAGTGCTATTTACAGTTAGTCATAACCGACAATAGTTTATTTTTTAACAATAGAAAAAGTGTTGTCTCAAACAAAATGGCTTCTCAAACGTGCCAGTAACGAGTCATCAACGAAAACAAAAAAATCATCGCCGAGGAAAAAATTAACCAGCGAGTTCCCAAGCACCATGTCAACAATCTAGAACGTCAAAAAGAGTGATCATGAAACGACAGTTGCAACAAACAATTGACAATGATTCTTGTGTCATGAATTTTGGCATTTGTTTCCCATCAGTCTGAGTTGACAGCTATGCCTGATTTATGAAGATTTCGAATTATTTGAAACGCTCAAACTTGATGTCACCACTGCCGCGTGCGATCATCAAACACATCGATTTTATTCATATCATATATAAACAAATAATGTGTGCAGTGACTAATCAAACAACAACGTTGCAAACCAACTAGCCATTTGGATAGACGCAATCAATCTTTTATTTTATTTTATCAACTTTAGTCCGCCGCTTAGAAGTATTTTATTTATTGTTGACGATTATTTGGTTATGTTCACAATTATGCTACCTTATAGAAGCATTTGACATTCAGTATCCTTTGTCAAATGAATATCACAATAAGGACCGATATTTTATCAACAAGTAATCGGATCTACGAGACAGCGAGGTTGATCTTTCTAAACCAACAATTCCAAGGTACCAACCAATCACGATGATATTCAATCTTTTGTTTTCCTTATCATTAATCATTAATCTAGTGACTTGGGCAAAATTAGAATTTATTAATGAGATGGATTTTTTACCAGATCGATATTTGAGTACGCCAATATTTACAAGTCAGTGAAAATATTCGCCCAAGAAAATATATGACATTTGATTAAAAAATGTATATCGATTGACGAAAAAAAAAAAGAAAAAAGAATTGGTCGACTTTATAAATAATTTAGTTATGAAAAACGCTTAGGACTAGTTTGATAACGTTTAGCCTTCGCATGCTAAAAAGCGTAACAATGCATTAACAATTGCTCTCCGAACGTTTGGCTTATCTTGGACTAAATCTTTATCGCAATAATTATTGTATTTAAAATCTAAGCGATGAGAAGGATTTGTCTTGTTGAAATACATCATTCATGCACCGCACACAACTTATTTGTCGCCACCAACGTAATTCATTTTAATCGGCCGTTTTGTTTTTACATATTTTTTTATCTCTCGGTTTTTTTCTGTTAATTAATTTTTTAAGCACTTCTTTTTAATAACAAAAACGTTTTTCAAGGTTTTCGAAACTGGCAGTATTTTATTATTCGTTGACCAACAATTTCATTAAAAAATTTGTTAACCAAGAACAGAAAATTATAGAGCCTTATGTAAAGTTTGTTTTTTTTTATTATTATTCTCACGCTTGTCACTATAAATCTGGATCTTTCAGTTATGTCAATCCGGTACTCTTTTTTTCCGATTCATCAATATTCTTCAAGACCTCGCAGATTCAAGAATGCAAATTGCAATATCCGAGGATGTGTTGAGTGTCGCTCGTTCAGTCGCGTTTGTTTTTCGGTTCATTGAAGATTAGTTTTTCATCGCTGTGAACGCGTGAGCTGTGAACATAATTTTCACTGACAAGCCATGGCGAAAGTAAATTTGCAATCTAATAAAAAATTCATTCGATTAGATAAGCCTGACAATTCTCTTAACATTTTTTAGCATACAGCAAAAATAGATTTTGTTTTCTTCCTATAACCTATCTCAATGAAAAAAAATTGGAGCCTCATTTCTATTATCTTGCGACTGAGATAACGATGATCAAGATCAGAGTTAGTTATCAAACGAGATGTGTTGATTTTTTTAAGAGATTCGTTCCGAGCGATACGATTTAAGTTTCAGGATATAAATTAATTTTCCTCGAAACTTGTGAAGCGTGAAAACCGAATGAGTCAATTAATTTTAAAAATACACTTTAGTCACTGAGTTTCAGTTACAGTAAAAAGTTTTTTTTCATTTTCACTTTAAGTTTTCTTTTCTTTGTTCCCGACCAACCTCTATTATTAAACTTGTCTTTTTTCCCTCACGATCGGACTACTTAAGTGAAAGAATAAAGCGAATATACTGACACTTCTATTGTTTTCGAGTACATGCATTTTGTAACATTTTGCAATAACCCCTGTTCTTGATTGCCATCTCTCTCTCTCTAAAACAATTGATGTTAAATTTGTTTGTCTTCTGTTGCAGCTTTCATGTATAATGGGGCGTTACACTGGAAAAAAATGTCGTCTCCTGACGATGTTATGGCTCACAGCGTTTTTCTTTCTGGTAGAAATAATTGTAGGATACGTAACAAATTCTATGGCACTGATAGCTGACAGTTTCCATATGCTATCAGATGTGGCCGCGTTAGTAGTAGCTTTTTTATCTGTCAAAGTAAGTAACAACAATTATGTTTTTTGATTTCAATGTCAAACATAATATCAAACTTGATATTATATATTGTCAAACAATATTTAACAATATCAAACTTGAATTTCAGATGTCGCCGAAAAAGTGGTCGAAAAACACTTTTGGTTGGGCTAGAGCAGAAGTGTTGGGAGCTTTGGTGAACGCAGTATTTTTAGTTGCACTTTGTTTCAGCATTACTGTGGAAGCTTGCAAGAGATTTATAGAAATAGAGGTGATACACGAGCCTCGCTTGCTGGTCATAGTGGGTGCACTCGGTTTAATTGTCAATTTAATTGGATTATGCTTGTTCCATGGTAAGTCAAAAAGTTGATCAGGTGACCAGCTGAATTTTAAAATTCACCTATATTTTAACAAGTTGTTTCATTTTTTAGAGCATGGCAACGTACACTCGCATTCGCACGGCATCTCCAGAAGCCACAACAGACTCAGTACTTTAGTTGGTACGGACGACAATGAGAATAACGAATCCTACCGACCCCAGACGTCGCCTTCGTCCATTAAGCATGGACATAGCCATGACGCGAGTCAGATGAATATGCGTGGGGTATTTCTTCACGTTTTATCCGACGCTCTTGGGTCTGTCATTGTTATTATATCAGCTATCATTGTTTGGCTCACCGAATGGGAATATAGGTACGCGCTATTTCAAACGAACTAAATTGCAAATCGACACATCCGCTTTGCGATATTCAAATCAATATTATTAACTATCAGTATAAGAATAATTTCACGACAAATTTACAACTTGCAGGTTTTATATAGATCCAGCTTTATCGCTCGTACTGGTGATTCTCATTTTGAGATCAGTTTGGCCACTCTTAAAGGATTCTGCTTTAATTCTATTACAAACTGTTCCAACGCATATACAGGTACAAACAACGTTTTATAAGTAGCAACTTTTATAAGTTGATGAGTACATCAGTGTGTCTTGTAGATCTAAAAAGTTGAAGTTGCGATTTTAAATTTCTATTTCATTTTATTCAGGTTGACGCCATACAACAGAGATTATTGGAAAATGTCGACGGAGTTTTAGCAGT
Organism: Trissolcus japonicus; assembly: GCA_030522925.1. NCBI lineage: Eukaryota > Metazoa > Arthropoda > Insecta > Hymenoptera > Scelionidae > Trissolcus > Trissolcus japonicus. The sequence continues at coordinate 81,590 of JAPYZS010000118.1, read as the reverse complement.
TCATGAGTTTCATGTTTGGCAACTTGCCGGCGATCGGATTATAGCATCCGCTCATATTCGTTGTCGCAATCTTTCGGAGTACATGAAAATTGCTGAACAAGTGAAAGAATTCTTCCATAACGAAGGCATCCATTCTACCACGATACAGCCAGAATTTATAGATGTACGTATTTTATCAATGATGTGCAATTTAATTTCAAGACAAGACTTTTTTAATGGTTGATTTATTCGTTTCAGTATCAATCTAATAGTGAAATTAAGGAGACTCCAACTGACGACTGTGTTCTTGATTGTCCAAAAACAGATAAGCCTTGCAATCAAGCAACATGTTGCGGTCCTTCCAAGCAGGTAAATTAACAAAATCTTTTTTTAATATAAAATACAAATTAAGATGATACAACAAGTAGGATTATATAGTCCAATTAATTATGAAACTTATCGATTTTAAGTTTAGGTGTCGAAAGATTTAATAAATGATATGATATTTTAAAACCATTATTACTTATTAAAGTCTAGTATTGACCAAGTTACATCAAGGTCAAGTGTTTCAAAAAAAAAAAAAAAAAAAAAATGATTTCAGAGAGTTATTAATTGATTGATTAATCATAGTATAATTGTATAAATGAAATTTTTTATTTTGACCACTTGAAATCTCGTTATAGCATCCAACGCACAGACGATTTGTGATTCCAAAAATTTAAAATTATTATTTGCTTCAGGTACAAATGCAATATTAATTGTAAGTGATGTTTCAACATTAGTGAACAATCAGTGTCAATAACAAAACGCACTCATACACATGACTTATCTGTCATTGAAACTACATTGGACTCTTCTTTTCGCGTCTTTATCTTTTCTTTTCTCCTTTTTTTGCTTTCTTTTTCTCTCTCTACCTTCTTTTTACTTAAACTCGATTCTTTGTATAGCCGCACTTACGCGTGTCTTCTATTAAAGTTCTACTCTTTCTTTACATAATGGAAAGATGAGCACGGAGTGGAGAGTCTATTGTAAAGCAAAAAAAATTGTAACTAAGAATGTTGAATCATTCAACCTACTTTTAATCAAAAATCAATTAATCTACATTTCAAGTTCGACTTGGTTTGATTAACAATCACAATTTTTGAAATTGTTCATCACTGTGTCAATTAATAAATGAAATTTGATAACATCTATGGATATAAGCCAACTAATTTTTTTGTTCCGTTAGGTTTTAGACATATTTTTTCGATTGCCAATTAAAATCGAGTTCGTTCTCTGATGAAGTTTGATCTTTTGCAGGGTCGTGAAACTCCATCACCGGGTGAAACACCCTACATGTGTAGACAACGTAATAGTATAGCTAGATCCATAGGTTCCATCACAGGAACTGAACAGCAAGAAGTTAACGAAATGGAACGAGGGCATTTATTATCTCCACCCGTAATGCATCATCCAAATCAATCATTACACATTAATTCTCCTTCGATGTAATTATCATCATGTTTTATATTATAAAAGGAAAAGAAAATCATTACTTTTACATTACACCCACTGTCATTTTCAACAAGTTTGTAAGACAGTCCATGCCGTATTTTCCGAGTGTCTTGTTGACAATTTTTTTTAATAAAAATTGACACAAAAGTATATACTTTTTTTACTATTGTAATTGATAGGCTTTTTAATAAAAAAAACAAACAAAATGTATAGTCAGAGATTAACAATTGATAAATAATCTATGATAATAATCAACAGACTTTTCATCCTTTTGGAACAATTTTTTTACACAAAGTATCCGTACGTCACAAGAGGGAAATAAGTTTTGTACAAACTGATGTAAATCTGCGAAAGGTCGAACAATTGTGTGTAATTTCGATTGAAAATGAAAAACTTGTCTTTTTTGCTACATTTCAAATAAAAACTGAGAATTAAAATTTTGTCTTTCATGATACCCACAATCAATTAAAGTGATTATAAATAATTGTAGGATTGAAACGAGGTGTAAGTAAATAGCCGTCGTGGTTGCATTATTACCATAAGCATCAGTAGTTTATTAACATTGTTACACGCACAATCATACATAAAACAACCTGTAAGATATACATATTTATTTTCAATACGAGTATAGAACGTGTTACTTGTATATTTAATATAAGTCGTTATTTGTATGTATGTGTGTGTGCTATGTCCGTGGATTCGTGTACTGAATTTTTCGCAAATCATTTGATAAAACAAATGACTACACAAATTGCTATAAAAATAAAAAATGACAAAAAAGAAAAGGCTGAACCAAAAAAAGGAAATTCAAAAACTTAACAAAATGGAGAGACTATTCATACATTAAATGTATAAAATTCATCATCTTTTATACGTAAAAAGCATCTCGAATTCAATAGTTGTCGATCTTATACGCCGCAAAGAAAAGATAAGTATAACAAAAATTCGTCCCAAAATGTACATCCAAAAAGTTGTTCAATCAATTTCATAAAATACACGATTTTAAAAAGTCACCGTTTATATCATCCTTGTTAAAAAAAAAATAATAAATGAAGAAACCTAGTTGTTTCGGTAATGTATGTATAAATACGTGGTCATACATGAATGATTTCTCACATTTGTATCATTTTTGCATAAATTAAAAACTACTTGAGATCTCTACACGTGTCTTGCGATTCATCATTAATATATCCATTCATTAAAATAATGGATGGCCAATGTTCGTCTCCGACATCTTCATCTCAAAAAGTCGATACTTGATTGATTCAAGCTAAACACTGGACATACAAAGAGCTAGTTTAATGTTCTGAAGTATCAGTCGATCGCATTTATTTCATACAATATACAGGTCTATTTTTGTTTGTTTGTTTGTTTGTTTACTTCATATGTCTTATACAATCGTGTGGCCCAAATAAATGTCCCGCGGAAGCTCAGAAATCCATAATCTATCGCGTCGTGGATTACACAAAATATTAATAATTCAATCCTGATGGCGGTTCTCTTGAATCATAATTATTTTGAGTAATCATTTAAAATTCATTGCAGGATAGCTCCGTTGCGCTTCTTTCGGTAACAACTGAGCTCCATCTGTTAATTTATCTCGCGTTTAATCACAACTTTATTTAATTTCAATTGTAATGTGACAACTCATAATCTATACTTTGCATGTAAATAATGCCTATTTTCCAATAAGAACATAAGAAGCTGCACGTGTAAGAATTTATATTGGTCAATTTTATAGTTTAGAATCGGAACCAACATCGAAATCAGTTGATTGACAAGAAAAGATAATCTGCTCAACGGTTACAAGAACAACACTTGTTTAAATTTATATTCATTATCATTTGTGAGTGTTTGATGAGTGGCAATTTTACGAAAAGTAATTTGAAAATAAAAGAAGAATGTATACTTGTTGATTAGAATGTATGTGTGTATGTGTAATTAATAATAAGGAGTTGTTAACTGTAATCTTATAATACAGTATACGATGCTTATGAGTTTATAAGCTAAAGTACTAAAAGAAAAGGTACACCGTTGTAAGACTATGTGATCGCCACACACCAATATGTTAGTGGAGTTTTTCGAGTGCTACATCAGCAGCAGCTGATCATGGAACAAACGACATGCTAAAACTTGTATGTTCTGTCGATCACTTCTGCTAATTAGGTACACGATTGTTTTTTGGAAAACTTTCACTAATTTCTATGCAAAGTATAGCTGAGACAATGGCGTGATTCTCGTGACAAAATTTGAATTCGCTATTTTGCCGGACGAGTCTTCGCCTCTCACTTTCGCTCTATCTCTAGGATGCACTCATCGAAAAAGGTTCTCATCGCAACCAATTTTTTTTTCATTTCCGTTGAAAAAATAAATCTCCCGAATTCGCGTATAGCGTTTCTCACGTCAAAAAAGAAGCTCACTCTCTCTCTCTCTCTCTCTGGCAAGTGCCGTCGACCTGGACTCAGAGGATCATTCTCAATTGCGAATCAGCATTTCACCTACACGAGATTGGGCAAAACTTATTTCAAAATGGATCTGTGTTTGAAATAATTTTCACTGCATTCGTCATGTAATGCGCAAAATTCGAATACATTGTACATATATAGGCATGTATTATATACACATTATATAAATATACCTATATTGAAATAAATGAGATATGGGGTCGCTACAAAAACATTGCCTAAGGCAGAAACTGTGAATACTTGTGGAACAGCAACTAACAACAGCAACCGTCCGCAAATCATTGATCTGAAAATGGATCTTGCAGATCTCTTCATATCTAAATTGGCCCGATCGTTCTTTTCATTTTCTTGTTATTCTTTCTTATTCAACAACTCTGTTATCAATGGTTTTCTTAAAGTTGTTAGTTGGTTCTGACGTCGTTGAATGGCGACTCAAAACGCTCTGCTTCATCCAAGTTGTGCCTGATGGCTTTACACGCGACGGGTAATATCGAAACGCTCACTCACTTTTTGGTCATGATTTTCAGATACTCTAACGCATTTTGAGCTGCGCTCGCTTGAGCATCTTTACTCGTAACTCCAGTGCCGTAACAGACTGCCACCGGCAGGGTCGACAATTGTACTAGACACTGACATTTTCCTAAAAATAAAACAACAGGTTATCGTAAAATCTCATTAATCAAGATCAGTTTAAAAGTGATAATTTACCTGATATAGATTTCTCTTCGATATCAACATATGTAACTTCAAATTGTTGTTCGGATGCGATTTCTTGTAAAAATTGTACCAAATTAGTTTCCCCGTCATTAAGACACGTGTTCTAAAAGAAAAAACAAAATTGTGAATGAAAGTTTCACTTTTGTTTTCCATCAACATGATTGATGATTTTAAAATATATGATAGAAGAAGCGATTAGATATGATGTTGGACAATACAAACCTGCAGTAGGTATAACTTTACGCCGGAGGAAGACTTGAGGTTCTTATGAAATTGTGACACTTTGTGACTGTGTGGAGTTGTTAGTGTTGCAATTGTGCTATCTTTCAGATCTGCATAACGGGCGCTCAGACTGGCGTTTCTTTGCACAATCTATAACGGACAATTGAAGAAAAAAATTCAAAAAACATACCGAAAGCATAACTTAGAAAAAATTAACTTTCTCTTACTATGAATGAAGTGGAAATGATCAAAAAACAACTCTGCAATCATTTGTGCAAATTTCATTATTTGTTAGCATATTAGTTCACAATCTCTCAGCAATTACGATTCCATACATCGTATACGAGTCGGTGCTTTGATACAAAAATGAACAATCGAACCTCTTCAAACGAACGACTATAATATATTAATATATAACATAATATAATTATATATTATATATAATACAATAAACGAGCGAGAATAATAAAAAATTGTCTTCGTCTTGTTTCAAAGCACTAAATCAATACTTATTCACAAAATAGAAAATAGATGACATGTCAAAACAGTTATGCATCAACAATTTGTTGAGTGTTCTAATGATTGCAAAAGCATGAGAAATCAAAACGACGTTTACCTACAAACTTTCATGAAAAAAATTATAAATTTAAATGTTTGTTTCTTTTGAATGTTGAAAAATATAAGTTGTAACGATATGAAAATTGTCCGTTATAGATGTAAGATCAGAAGGATAGCAATAAAACAAAAACGATCTGAATGGATCACTTCCACTTCGGTTATAAGCAAACGCGAGAGACAAAATCAAAAGTTTTCAATTCATCGTCAAACTGACTGGTTAAGTTTTGATATTTTGCAAGCGAGTTATAATTACCTCATCTTCATCGATGCCCTGACTCTGGTTATTAACATCACGTAAAACTTGCCACATCTTTTGGGCTGCTTGACGTTTGGCAAGTTTTTTACTCTTCCCCTGTCCAACTTGACGGTATTTTAAAATAGAACAGACAATAGTGAATTCTCGTTCGTGAGGTAGTCCTTCTTCTCCTTCCATCGAATACTTTGGCGGCGGCCAGTGACGAGACATACACATTTCTTGTAAAAGCCCTACTGGATTGACAACCATTTTTTCGTCACCATAGCCGCCTTGTATTTCTTGCAGATTTTGCGAACTAAAATGTAAGACGGACGGTTGGTGATATATATAAACCAAATTTATATCACTCGCAAAATACGCAACAACACAATCTCATTCCGTTCATTAACTTGGCCACTGTATCATCATCTTTTCATTTTTATCGGCACATTTTATTACATCTTAGAATCCTACTTTTGTCACATTTCATTTCTTTTATTACAAATCTTAAACCAATTCAACGTAACAAATTAATCTTTATCGCATTCTTACACATTCTAGATTGCAATCATAACAGTCTATAAGATAAAATTTTCTTCAAGAATATGCTGTACGTACAATAATTGTTTTCTTACGTCGCATATTTCCAGAAGAAGCTCAACATGAACTTACCAAAAAACAAAATTAAATTAAACGATTAAGTTCGGTGCTAATGAATAGTTTATACCGAACCAATCATCTTTCAGATGGAAAAGTACTCAATACTTTTACTTACTCTGAAATACTATTTGGAATTGGAGGATCATTCGATTCCGTGCTGACTCCAATGAGTTGACGGCAGCGTGTTGGGAATCTTGTATAAATCAGCCTAAAACAAAAAAAAAAAAAAAAAAAAAAAAAAAAAAAAAAAAAAAAAAAAAAAAAAAAAAAAAAACAATCAACATGAATCAGACAACAGACGAACAACGTAAAAAATACTTTCATTCTGTTTTTTTAATTAAATCAATTTATTAATCATTATTTTTTACTCACCGACCACATCAGAGACAGTTACACGGTACCGAAAAGTGGGCTCGTGCACGACACCCTCGACCTGCACGAGTTCGTACTTGGGCGTCGTTCCCCGGCGTGAGAGCAACTCCTGCAGGATTGAAACCGGCGTCTTGCTTGGCAAGGCTTTCATCTCAAGCCTGGCGGCCTCGTCGAGCGGAAGCGTCTCGGAGATGAGTGCGTGCATGTTGACCCGCTGTCTGCCACCGCGTCTGTGCACATTGTTCATGTGCACCATCATGTTCCCTGGCACGGCCTGCGGGGGCATCCTCATTTCCTCCATCTCACACCTGTCAAAATAAAAAAGAAAAAAAAACAATCAACAACAACCGCCGGGATATCAGTTGATACACAATTCACGCATTTCTCTTTCTCATCTTCTTTGTTACATGTCCCACATTTGTGTCGAATATGTCCAGAGATGTGTACATGAACTCAAGAACTCAATGCCGAAAATCGCCGCTGCGACTTTAATCGTCGCGAGTGAGCAGTGACTCCGAATTTTATTTTAACAACAAAATGTGTAAACTGAGATTTGCACAAACCTGGCCAGACAGCCCTGCACGATTTGTCCGACAAACATCACTACGAAAGGACAGCCATTTTCCTTATAAAATACATTGATTACTTGAATGATAAACTCCGAGCATGTATGTGACTGTGTGTGTGTATGTCTGTGTGTGCGTGTGTGGGACAACTGCGAATTTGTGACCGAGCGAATGATGGAATTTGGATCGGAAAATGGAAGGCTGGCAAGGAGGTTGGTCGAAATTCTCAAGGGAAATACACACCCGGGTGTTTTTAGTCAAGGATAATATATGAGCAAAAACGTGGGACTTACGTGTGGTCGTCGGATCGGCGTGATGACAATCAACAAATCCGCACGCAGTGGCAGCCAATTCCTATGCGAAAAGCGAATCCCGCTTTTTGTGACCGATCCGAGTCTCAAAAAGCTTGATCCGTTTAACGACAGAAAAATGGTGTGAAGCTAACGAACGACCCTTCCCAGCGCGCTCCTCTCTCTTGCAACGATCTCGACTGAGAGAAACACCACACCGATGGCCAGACTCCGCGCGCGGCGCCACCGTCGCCCGCAAAATGGTCGATCAGCACTTTTTTTGTTGTTTTTTTTTTATTCTCTACCTTTTTCTGCTCAGTTGTAATTTGACAGCGAATGACGTACGCGTTTTATGTGTAAAAATGATGGAGTTTTGTTTGTTTTGAAACAAAACTAGTTAGGTATGTTTCGTTCGATGAAATTCCTGCATTCGAAAGTGTTTAAATAATTTAATAATAATAAAAAAAATATTATATTAAAAATCAAGTCGAAATATGAGATATTAAATCACATTAATTTATAACATTGAATAACAAATATTGTTTCGCTACGACAAAAAAATAATTTTGCAATTAGAAATGACAAAGCAAATTTTGGAACATTCATTAAAAAGATAACAGGAATATCTTTCAGTTTGATTTTATTAATTTCTGACTAAAAATAGAATTTTTAAGCCGAATGGTACTGCATCTATCTTACAATGTATGTGTAACAAATTATTATATTTTTCGGTTAATCGGTGTGCTTCAATAAATAAATTCTATATAAAAAGCATAGATCAGTTGAAGCTGTTTACATTTAGCACAAAATTTTAATTGCAATTTTATTGTCTGTGGCTGCAGGACAAACAACAACAATAATATCAGCATGGACTCAAATGTATTTGTTTGACAACTATCTCAGACAGTGTTATTCATTAATGTCAGATCGACATTTATAAAACAATATTATAATTGACAGTTATAAATGTTGAAACAATTGTCGGAGTAAAGAAATTTTTAACTTCTTTCAGTGAAGTAACGTGGATCAAATTAAAATTTCTTCACCATTGCAATTTATTTTCGTATATCTCTTCTTTTGTATATACATAACAGTCCCCGAGACAAATTGTCCGTCATATCAACGAATTAACCACTTAAAACTATTCACCTTATGTACAATAGCTTATAAATTACAACTTAAAAAAAATGTACAACCAAAATAAAAAAAATAAAATTTAGACAAAAGACAAACTGGAAAAAAAGTTCACATCGTGACAGCGATTCTTGATGCCGAGATTGCACGATTGTTGTTAGTGCAATGACACCTTTCGATAATACATTTTATGTACAAAAAAGTTCAAAACACAAAATACGATTCACTCGTAATTACAACCAATACAAAAAGTCTAATAAAACGTTATACAAAAGTCGACAGGTGCATCAATCGACCAAAAGTATAAACTTGAATAAATGCACATCTATCGAATCGCTATAAAACTCTGATAAAATGTGTATAAAAAAAGAAGTAAAAAAAACTAGACGACCCGAGGCACTCCAGTCAATTACGATTTTTCGTTGCAACAATTTTAGCGCACGACAGTTTAAATTTAATTGCACCTGCTATTGTTATTTACATATTTACACCGCGTATTTACAACTTAGACTATTTATCACAATTATTGTAAGATGGCCTGCCAGCCAGTTCGAGGAGGTATCGGTCCGGATGGTCCAGCCATTCAGAAGCGCTCATCTTGATGGCTCTGTGACGTTCTGCTTCCTTAACCTCCCATTTTTTCACCTCCAATTGAGTTTCTCTGAACAAATTGATTACCATCATTCAATTATTTAGTTTAATTAATTTTATAATGCTTCCTATTTTAAAACTTGTCGTTACCTTGAATGTCTGTCGCCGCAGCCCCAGACTTGAACATTGCACAACCTATAAGGAGCTCCTTCAAATTTAACATTTTGGAATGAGCTGTCGATCTCGATAACCGGATTTTTCGTATCTTTTCCAGCCCGCAGTGTTTTTGAGTATCCCCGAATGGAGAGATTTAAGTACAACATTTTTGGTCCCCGCTCGATGACCTTGTAAGTAGGCACGATTTGGATGATCATAGACAATTCGTCACCATAGTAGGTGTGCTTCTCCGCCCACTCGACGGACGAGACGATACAGTAGACTGGACTGTTGTCTTTGTCTTCAGTGTTCTGGCCTTTTACGAACATCAGATTGTGACCTCTGTAGCCAGTGACGTGGTGAAGGAATCGGTTTGAGCCTAAACCGTGCTCGTTGCTGTCGTACAACAATGTCCAATGACTCGGTCCCAAGTTGCCGGCTAGTTTAAGTAACAAGTCGGAAAACTGCAGTCCGTTTTCCGAATGCAATTCTTGGCACTGTAAGTGAAAGAAAAGTGAAAATTAGTCATTTCGTTTTAAGATACAACGGAGCTTTGAAAACAACACCAAACTACAAATTAGTAGTTGAGTAAAATACCTCAGTATTTTCCTTTGGTTTGTTCTAAACAAAGGAAATCAAAAGCATTAAAATTTCGAAGCTTAAGTTCACAATCAAATTAAATCAAATGTTAAACAAGAAAATGAAAGCCACCGAATATTATATATACCTCTGATTTTTCCCCTTTTTTATCTTCGGGCAGCTAAGAATCAAGAAATTCATTTTTTTTTTTTTTTTTTTTTTTTTTTTTTTTTTTTTTTTTTTTTTTTTTTTTTTTTTTTTTTTTTTTTTTTTTTTTGTGTTGTTTTTTTTTTTTTTTTTTTTTTTTTTTTTTTTTTTTTTTTTGTTACTCGAGCGGACGACGCGTGTTATGATAATTTTGTCGAGGCACAATAAACTAGTTGCATTTCAATTAGTCAAGAGGACAAGTTGACAATACAATTAAATTAACAGCACGCGCGCATTACATAAAGTCCAACTCTGGTCACTTGTGCGTTCAATCAAGCATTGTTAATTTCATTCGCGAACATTTCGGAGAAATGATAAACGCTGACTCGAACAAACGCATCATCATAAAAATTAAAAGTACCCTCTCGGGATCCAAATCATGATATTTTTCCGAGATAAACCTTTAGTTCAACTAAAATAGTTCAGAATATGAATATAATTAAACCCTAATTTATTTCGTGTTTGATGTAGAAATGTTATTTGAATGAAAAACATGTATACCATGAAACATTTAGGTAGAACAGTTGACAGGATCCAGACATGACTTTTCGGAAGCATTTCCTGTGGTCCGACCAAAAATTTCGGCTGCTCTAAAATGGGAGTCCCTGGATCTGGCTGGTCTTGTGCTTTCGACATCAAGTTGATGCCATTTCGATAAGCCGTCGAGAAAACATTAACAACATAACGATGAAGGCATTGCACTAACATTGGACAATTTTGATTCATCCAGTTGATTACATAATTCATCGACATCGACTCTTTTCCATGGAACTGCAACAATGAACAAAATTGCATTAACTTTCCATTAATCTACAAATTATATGATCGGTTAGTTCTTAACATTACTATATATATTTTACTGTCGTGTTTAATCACTAAGTAGAAATGAAAAAATAATAAACAAAACGCACGTACAACATTTTGCAATATTGTCTTTGTACAGATAAGCACAGAATGAAAATCATTCTAAATAAAGATTCGTTAACAATTTGTTTGGTTCATTAAAAAACCTTTTATCGTTATTTTTCATTCGTATTTTGCAATAAAATTAGTATCAATGAAAGAAAAAAAAACTAATAAAGTGTTGAGATGAATAAAGAAATAAAGTCTGGTACAATCACGTTAAACAATCGATCTCTACAAATGTTCCAAGAACTGGAAAGCTGGATCGAATAGAAACCATAAATAAAATAGAGAGAATATAAGAGCAAAGGAGTTGCAATTAATTGTAATTATAATTTGCGAAGGTCAACCTACACAAGAGGTAAGAACCGCATCTATGACGCGACTCAAATGGGGACACGTATAATGCGTGCCATTGTGGCACATGGCGAGCTTGTATGAATCCATGAGCAGCGAGCGTAAACTTTTAGGCATTACGACGTCACCCTCATCCTCTCCGTTGATCTTCAGCCAGGTCTCGAGGATCGCATTGTCACCGATTATCGAGACCAACTTCTCCGCTGCCTGCTGAAACGCCGTCGGTGTCATGTGACTCGTAGTTGAGCCGGAAATTTTACGCAAGTGAGCAAACAGCCTTTCTCCTAAATCCGTCTGGTATGGAAATAAGTAGTGGATAAATATGTCCTGGGTGATCTCCGAGACGCCTTCGTCACGCTGCGCCACTTCCATCAGAGTCTGAAAAGAGAATGAGACATTCATAAATATTCATCCTGACTGAAAGTTTTATTTTTTTTTCTGTTTTCTTTTCGTTCAATTCAATTAAATTCAATTTTAAATTTAAAAGAATGTTCAGGAGCGTAAAATAATGAAATTGCAATGAAATCGGCGCATGAATCATGACAAAATGGAACGTGATATTGTGTTCATGATGATTGTTTAGTTCATTGTGCGAGGAAAAATGTTTTGAGGGCAAAAATGGAGTATCTTTCATTATACATATTGTATGTACTATGTATGAGTTACATCATGGATGTTTAACTTTTCTTCCAGTTTTTCAAGGTGAAATGACGAAACTTGGGGACTGCAATCAGAATACCAAGAAAGTCTTTCCATTTCAAAATGTTAGAGATCCCTTAACAATTTTTCTTACGATTTCAAAAAATGTGAGTCGATTATTAATTTTTTTATTAATTATTAATGCTAATCGATAGATGAATGAACATTTTTGCTGATCTGATAGCAAATTCAATTCAATTGAAAATAGTAATGATAAGCGAAGCATTGCAGAATTGTGTACATTGATAAATCATATTTGTTGTGATGAAAGCATTATCTGTTCTTCCAACACTTACAATTTTTAATTGTAAAACTCAAGTGACGAACGTTCACTCGATTGCTGATAATTAAATAATTACCTTTGATCGTTAATTGATTTCATTTGAAATTTCAATTCGAAATTAAGTGATTTTTTCGAACAGAAAAGCGTAGAAACGAATTTTTTGTTTTATTTATTTTTTTAACAACAAATAAACAACAATTCTTTTATTTTTAAAGCTGTACTGTCAAAAAAATTTGGATTTCAAATGATAAAAAGGAAGAAAAGAAAAATGAAACGATAAAAAAGTTGCTGACAACAGGCGCTGATTAAACATGCAAATAGAAAATAAATTGACGTGTTCTAATTGACAGTTAAAAAATATAGGTGAGATGCGACAGTCACAAGCGTGGAAAGGCCGGAAATGATTTGCCAATGAAAATATAACGAACTTACGATACCGCGTTCGACGCAAGCGCATTGCAAAAACATAACCTCCGCGGCATTTGAAAACGTCAAAACATTGCAACAATGTAGTACGTGCGGTCAACAACAACAATCAGCTGAGTTGCGCACGGTTGTGTAAATTCGTTCGCTCAAATTTCGGAGCATTTTTTAAATTTTTTTATAAAAACAATTAGTTCAACTAATTTTAAATTCAACAACTCGTTTCTCGTTGATGTTAACCTTGGTTCTTGGTTGTCTTGAACAATGGGACATGGGGACAAAGCTGAAATCCGATTTTTTTTCAAAAACTCGAACTGTCAGAGCCGGAAAGTAAACAAACAGTCAAGAGAATCCAATTTCGTAAAACTGCTGGCTTGAATGAAAAGTCGCGCCGATTGCAAAGATAAACAGGAGGATGTCATTGCAATGTTTATCTATTGGCAAATGACTTGGTGTCGTATGTTATATCAGGTACACACCTACGCACACAGAGCCGAGGGCGTATGTGCACGTGCACGCGACAAGACACACGCTTTAATCTCGTGAACACAAAGAGAACAGACGGCTGGCAAGCAGAGTTGGCGTCGGCGGTTACCTTTGATAGTATTTCGATCGAGGCGAACTGCGGCTGAGGTGAATTTTGCAGCAACACTGCGCCCGAGGCGCTGCGTGTGATCATGTTCGCGACGTCGCCGACTGCGGTGCCGCCGTTCACACTTTTCACTGGCGGCTTCGGGCCCTTCGTCTTCTTCACCGACCGACCGCTGCACGTCACCTGGTTACCCATGTTGTGCCTCGTTTGACCTGTCGTCGACTGGAACCCTTGGCTCTCGTATCAGGGCTCAACTTGACCGCAGCTGCTCAAGATGGAAAAAAAAAACAAGCCCGGAGCAGCGCTCTTCGGCCACTGACACTTTCAATGCGACACGCTTGCTCGAAAGGATAGCCACGGAATGCCGCGCAGCGTCGCTGGTGCCACCTTCTCACACAAGCGCGCCACACACAAAATTGAACTACTAGCGCCACCTAGCGGGTTCGGGTTCAAATATTTTGACACTTAAAACTTGGTATGTATGTAAAAGGTAAAATGTCGGTAATATTTTTAACCACCCTTAAGAAACAATGTTTACAAATAATTGCAGCTGGCATTGACTGCAATTTGACCTTGACTGATATTTTATAAACATTGATCGAATAGCAGGAATTTTCATTTTTTTAACAACAATTGGTTTTTTTACAATTTTATAGAATTGTTTTTGTTTGGTTTGGCGCTAGCAGCAAACTTGCAAAGGTTTGCAGATTCATCGCGTGTCTGTTGTACTTTTTGTTAACCGTGGCCTGAAAACATGCCTCCTGCTGCGCTGATAAGGAAAATTGCTTTTTTGATTTGGCTCCAAAAACGTAACTACCTCAGGTTATAAAGTTGTTCAAGTTTTGTTTAATTGTAAGTTCGCACATTCACAACAATGGAAGACATCAAAATAATAGACGGCAGTCTGTCCATTCAACTGTCCAAGCATGTCAATGAACAGATAGACGATCATCCACTTTGGGCTAGCAGATTTTTGATCAGTGATCCAGATGCCATTTATCAGGTTTGTTTATTTGTTTTTTGGTTTCTTACTTGTGTCAAAGAGATGAATGTTATTCTCGCTCACTCAAAGAACGACTCACTTATTTTTATTTGTTTCATGTAAATAAATGAAATTTATAGAACAAAAAAAAATTAAATAAAATGATACCAAATAAATATTAAATTAAGTAGAAAGTGAAGAGTGCATTTTAAACCATACAAATTTTAGGTACACATGGATTATTTGCGGGCAGGGGCTGATATAATAGAAACCTCGACTTACCAAGCCTCAGTGCCAGGTTTCACAAAGTACTTAGGACTGACTGAAGAGCAGAGTATAGACCACATGAAGAACGCCGTGAGTATTGCCAAGCAGGCCATATCGGACTACCTGAACGAGGTGAAGGACGACCCAACAATGTCCAACCGAAGCATCTTGGTAGCCGGTTCCTGCGGGCCATACGGAGCAGCTCTTCACGACGGTTCGGAGTACACTGGAACCTACGCTGACATAGTTCCTACAGAGGTCTTCGTCAAGTGGCACCGTCCAAGAATCGAAGCCCTGGTGAGCGCCGGGGTCGATATCTTAGCGTTGGAAACCATCCCCTGCGCCAGCGAAGCTGAGGCCTTGGTCCAGCTCCTGAAAGATTACCCGGACACCAAAGCCTGGATGTCGTTCTCCTGTCGGGACGACGGCAGAAGTCTCGCGGATGGCAGCAGTTTCGAAGAGACGGCGAGGAGTTGTTACGAAAAGGCGCTATCTGGACAGATCGTGGCTGTCGGGGTGAACTGCATCTCGCCCAAGGCCGTTGCGCATCTGATCGAAAAGATAAACCGGGGCAGAGAGAACAAAATCCCGTTGGTCGTGTACCCGAACAACGGCGATAAGTACAGCCGAAGTGAGGGCTGGAAGCCGGACAGCGAGGTCCAGTCGATCGAGACATACATCAAGACGTACCTCGACTTGGGTGTTAAGTACATTGGCGGTTGCTGCAGATGCAACGACAAGGTCATAGAGCGCATCCGCTCAGAAGTCATTCAATGGCAGAAACTGAAGATAAAGGACGGATAAGATGGTTTCGGATCACCGCGAAGTGAACAGGGATACGGTTGTCAGATGCCTTACTAATTTTGATTAAGCACAATTGTAATCAGGCTTCACTGTACAATTTTCTTTGCGGTTTCCGAGAGTCGTTAAGTTGTAATTTATTTTGTTTTGTTCTTTTTTTCTTTGATCACACATTTTATGAGGAAAGTATTTAAAGACTGTTGACTTTGTACCCATATTTTTTGCGATGCGTTCGAGTAAACTAATCAGTTGGGTTCGAGAATGTATAGTTTGATAGTTTTATTTCTAGTTCTTAATTAGCAAAGATTTTACGTCGTGAGATGTGACGAGGATTTGAGATTAGATTCTACTTATATATTTTTATAAATGATGGTAACAGAAGATTGTATTCGCCTGTGTCGCGTTTGAGTAATCAATTAAGGCGTTTTTCAAACTTTGCAATGCATATTTCTAAGGGATACAACAACAACAACTTGTTTTATTCCAAATATTTTGGATACGATGATTTTCAAATGTCAAAGATTTTCCATCGAGCAAGCTTTGTTGCACAGTAATTATATAACAAATAAAGTATAGGATGCACGCGTGCAAAAATACCTCGAGTATTTTTTGTGCTGTTTCGTTCGTAACTGTTGCCTGTTGTAGGATAATGTTTATGCACAGCGTCTAAAATTGTTTCGAAAGTGGCACATCTTTTGTCAATAGATAAGTTCCTATCGATATTACTTTCAATTCTCTTATTGAACCTCTTATTGAATTGAAAGAAACTAAATTAAGCGCTTAACAAAATATTCTCTCTTAAAAATTATTTTATATTGTAATCAGAACGGTGTATACAATTTACAAATGTGTTATTGCAGCTGTTGATTAAAAAATTTTCAAATCAAGTTTCCAATTTATGCTACGTTATAGCGTCCGAGCGTTGAAACAATTGTGAAAAAGCATTGTACAAACTTTTGTAAAATTTTAATAAAATATGAATTATTGTAAGCGATGTAAGGCGATGTGATTTTTTGTGTTTCGTTCGACAGCTGTAACCAAATTAAATGAATTCAACAACAAAGTTTGATCTAAACAAAAAAAAAGTAATGTTATTCTTGAATTTACACAATGGTATTCCATAAAAGGATTTGAATCGGTGTGTGGATTCAGATCGATTAATATCGCCTTCTATATTCGGCGCTAACTTCAACCTGGTACGAGCGCCAGCAAAAAGGCATTGTTGTGATTGTGTTGGTGGCGAAACCAATTTCAATGTGGAGTCGAACTGTAAATCGAAGATGTCACGTCTTGGAGTTAACGGTGTCTGAGGCAACCAGGACGTTCGGCTGTTCAGTTGGGTAATCCGCCTGTCAAGATAATGCCAGGGTACGTGCGTCACGTTTCAAAAAAACTTTCGTCCAAGCTCATTTGCCTTATCGCAACCGACGCGAGTTGGAAGAAGAAAAAAAAGAGCTATTGTAGTGGCAATAACCCATCGCTGAGAACTTGGCTCGAATAAACGGGACTCTCACTTTCCTCGGAGCTCTTGGCTGCTGTCACGCTTTTGACAGGTCGCACATGGTTGGTTGCTGTCAAAGGTCCCCGTCCCGTTGTTTTGACTCCGGAACATGTAACCTACGGCTCTCTCGCGTGGCGCTGTCAAAATTGTCATCGTTCCGACTTATTGACTCGCCGTCTGAATTTAACATTCCATCTTATCTCAAGTGAACATTAGGCTCGAGCTCTTTTTTATTTATGTATTTTTTTATAAACAATCTTTACGTCAATGAACATCGTTATCGAATTTCGTGCGATTCAATTTCTGAAACTAAGCTGCATCGTGTATTGTGTTTACAAGTTAGGTACAGTTGTTTGTGTTCGCTTTGCATCTTATTGCCACTGCAATTATAAAACAATTTGTAAACTCTCATCGATTGATATTGGAAAAATGCTTTTTTTAATATTATAATTTTAGTGTTATTCATTTTTATTTTCACTATTTTGTGCATTTTATGTTGAAAAGTTTTATGAGATAAGATAAGATTTACATTATGAATAAAAATTTTTACTTACTAATTTTCTTTCTCAATTTGTAATTGTATTTTTTTTTTCATAATTCAAGTATTTTAAAGTTTTATTTACATTTACTTTCAGTTAGTTTAGTTTTTAATTGCATTTGGAAAAAAAAAGTGTTTAGAATTTGTTATCGATTCAAAAAATTAATTTTTCAGATGTCAAGTTTCAGTGGAAACTCCCATGCTCAAAGATCCCCTGTGATAGATTATGAGCGCCAATTCCAGGAGGATTTGGAGCGCGCTCAGGCTCTGAGCTTGGAGAGTTTGGCATTGGAAAAGTTCCGATTACAAAAACAACTAACAACCTGTAAAGAGGACAGAAACAGAAGCAGCGTAGTCAGCTCTCAAAATGCTAACAGTGCAAGTTCGGAAACCGACGGGACAACTCCAACAGAGAAGTGCGTTAATGTAACTTTGATCAGAAACCAAATTTTTTATTTCAAATATAAAAATTGTACAACAAAAATTTTAAATAATATTGTGATGTTATCAGAATGCTTTTTCTAGTTCCGCATCGTGTGATAAAAACAATTAATTCCTGTTTTAATAATTATTATGATTGAAATCATCTGATGTTGAATACCGAGGCAATTAAATCCATTGACGTCATAGGTGTGAATTATTAATTTTTTTTCATCGTTCACTTTGCTTATAGACTGCAGCTTCGTAGTCGTCCAAGACCCGGCTCAAATAACACCGGCCACAATAGAAACGCCGCGATAATAGTCCCGCCACCGCCAATCCCATCCAGAAAGAATTCAACTACAGCAGTGCCAGGACCATCTGCTGATCTCATCAATTTCACGAGTCCTATCAAACAGGAATTGTCAAGATACGATTCAGTAGCACCCCCACCTCCTCCGTAAGGATCCGTTTTAACACCTACTAACTTCAATATAGTTAAACTCGTTTTATTTCGAACTGTTCATCTCTAATTTTCTATTTCTCTATTTGTTATCATTAGAACAAAAAAAAAAGAAATTAAATTGTACCAATTGTCAAATTTATTATATAAGATTTATAATTTTATTTATAATTTATAAGCGTATGAATGATGGATGTATAACGTTTAAATATTTAGAAAAACACCCGTTGAGCCGAAATGGGACTCACATCCAAACTTGATGAGGAGACCGTCGAAAGTATCGCGGAGCAACAGTTCGGTTGCCTCGTATCAATTGCGGGACGTCAACTACCGCGCGACATTGAACGAGTCGGCAACTTCCACTGCGCTGTGCCCTTCCAGTACTTCTCAAATTAGTCCTGTCTTGTCAAGAGCTGGTTCTGTCAGCAGTAGCATCCCAGACATAGTTCCGCAGGTAAAAATTTTACGTCAAATAAATATCTACTTACAAAGAACACTATTCATTTTGTGCAAAATGAACTCAAATTTTATTTTTTCAATTTTTTTAATGTACCGTATCAAAATTTGAATAAATTTTCGTTATTCCAGCCTGCCTGAAACCTGCTTGCTAATTTGTTTAGCAGGTAGATTCCGAATGGACGTGTGTTTGCATGCATTAGAAAAAAAAGATTCTATTTCTCATTTGAATTTCATTTGATGCTAATCTCAGTTTATCGCTGAAAAAAAATTAGATTTGCTAATTGACGAATGTTATTCAACGGTGTGTTTGAATGAAGAATCGTCACATTTCAGATACCTCCACTACCAATTAATTATCGCTCAGGCATGTCACCGATCGCCAATGTGCCTCAAATTACTTATCCAACGGATGACGGGGAGCTGAATGTTTTGAAAGTGATTGAAAAGAAGCCAAACAATAATTTAATAGACTTAAGTAGTTATGAATCAGGAGAGGAGAGGACAAATGTTCGAGTGAGCGTGCTGGAAGCGTTCGATCCTTTGTTGATCAAAGTCGATGGAAACTTTGAGAATATCAAAGAAACTATCTCTGGTAATTTATCTTTCTCCATTTCATATCTCCATTTATTACTTAGATCTGTCTTATTTTGGTTTTCACTTAGTAAAATTTAATAATCAAAATTCGTTTTTTTTTTTTTTCAGAACAAGAATCTCAATACAGCGGTTCGGTTTACGACCCGTTCGATCCCTTTGACTACATGTATAGTACTACAGAAACAGTGAACTCTGACCCAGTATACGCTGCTGTGGAGAAATCAACCAAGTCTCCAGCTGTATCGCCAGCAGCACCTCCACTGCCTCCGAGAAATTCATCAGCATGGAACACCATAGAGAGAAGAAAAACATCTCTGGAACGGCGGGTATGAATAAAATATGAGAATAGTATGCCCAATTTAGATAGAAAATTTGTTCAAGTTTTGGACTGGGATTATCGTTTGTTTTTTTTTTTAGCAAAAGAGACAGTCGCGTTTGTACGAGAATGTAACAGTGATCAAGACCCGAGCTTCTCTCAACGACTGCGACCTGAAGGCCTTTCACACGATGGTCAAAGCAGTTCGAGGTTCGCATTGATTTATTAACTAAAGCTTTTAATGTAAACATTTTTTTTCAGCTTGATGAAATTTGTGAATCATGGTTTATTTTATCTTCAGCTGAATTTCCATTTAATGATCCGAATACAAATGTTGGTCATGTTATAAGTCCGATGATAGAAAACATGTATCCTGACGGTACAAGTATAAAACTGGTTGTACACCCACAATTACCAGAAGAAAGTAAAGAGCCTGTTCCGTCCATTAACTTCACCTGTGATGGTACGTAGTTAATCTTATCCTAAATGTCTCGGTACATTAAACTGTTAGAAAACGAATTAAAATTTTAAGTTTAATTACAATTTTATTTTCAATTACAATTTTATTCTGTAATTCCAATTTTATTTTCGGTTCAGTTAATTGTAGCGTGGAGCACGTGATTCTAAACGTAGCGTGTTCTTTGGAAGATGAAGATACAGTGAACGTGGAAAAGTATTATCTACGTGTTTGGGGGTTGGCAGAATATTTAGCACCCAATACGACACTCGCACAATATGAATACATCCACCAGTGTATTAAACTGGAGAAAGATATTGAATTGGCCATCATGACTAGAGAACAAGCAAAACAACCTCTTGCTAGAACGGTAATTTCATTTGAATGAATGAATGAAATTAACTTTTTAACGAAATAAAGTTGGTCTTTTACTTTTTGCTATTTCTTTTTTTTAGTTACAAGACGATAACCGAGATCAGTGTATCAAATTGGAAGAACTTCTGCCAAGTGAACCCATGCAACCAATCTCTTACGATGCTCTACTTATTTTGTTAGGTGAAAAATCATTTGATGATTTAAGAAGATGTTTTTTTTCAAAACCTTAAAATCAAAAATTGATTTTAATTGTACGATACAATTTGTAACAGAAACGGTTGAGAGGGAAATGGAACGCATCGAAACAACAGCGATACAGTTAGCCACGACAAACCACGGTACGAGTCTCCTGCCACAATTACAACCCCGCGGCGTTATTCAGGCGGTTAAAGCCGTGTGTACTTTGATGGGAACTATTGAAACGTACGAGATCACCGAAGCAATCGACAATTTTGTGATCGCGTGCTGTAAATTCCTTCCGCAGTCACACACCACCAACATCGAGTGCAAAAGGCCGGAGATTTTGCACGAGGACGGCGATTACTCCGTCGTTACTCTGAGGACCAAATTCCCTGACGTTATATCGTCGCACTGCCACAAAATACGAGATGCCGTGCAGGATCTGGTTGAGACTTACTGTCACGCTTTTCATGTTGATTTTCAGCTGAACAGCAGAGGGGAATATCCAACAAGTGAGAGCTGAACTAACTTAAACTTAATTTATTCAAAAAATATACAAATATAATTTATATTCATTATTTAAATTAAAAATATTAATACAATTAATCATAACAATTTTATAGATACGCTCATCTCGTGCGAAGTCTTGGATACTATTCTGGTGCGAGTTGGATCGTTGCACAGATTGTTGGGATCGTGGAATCATGACGATTACATTATTGCCGCTCAAATTTTTCATGGCACAAGACCCGTGGGGAATCCCGTTCTTTCGGAACCTATGACCCTCAACAACAGTTTTTATCCAAGAGTGTTGTTCAACACTTGGTTAGTGAAGCTTGATTATTTCTGAACCTGTTTATCTTCAATCAGAGCAATTTTTTATAAATGAGATCTCGGGTATTTTAGGCTTGAGTTCAGAGGGATAAGTGTGTGCCAAGTACCGCGTGAAGCGAGATTGGTGATTGTATTGTACGGTCGTACGATGCAACAAACAGAGCAAGAGAGTTCGGATGAAGGTTCCATGAGAAAAGAAGAACTAGGATGGGGTGCGATACAATTTTTCAATTATGACGGGTAAATTAATTGGAATATTTTGTATTCCTTAAAAGTTATAACTGAGCAAATTTGAAAGCTGAAAAGCATTGTTGCAAAATTGCAGCGTCATGTGTCAAGGCAGCTATTTTCTTTCGATGTGGCCTGCGAATGCTGACAAACGTTTGGGACCGGCACCGACCCCTGGCATACATCCCCTTTCCGACACTCATCCCATTATCGGGATCGAGCTTCCAGATTATGGGGGTCGAGTGTTGTTTCCAACTGAACTTCGAGATCACGACGTCGAGTCTCTCGACTTCAACTCATTGGATATTAATACTCAAGAATTACTAACCGATATTACTCTGCAGGACACTTTCTCTAGGTAATCGCAATTTAAATTTACAAACGATAAAGAAAATTAATAATTCATATCAAAACCGGCACGCAAAAACAGGTTGCTAATTATTTTGAATTAAATTTGCAGGCCACCTGTGGATGCTCGTGAGGTATTATGGGAAAAGCGTCATTATTTGCATAACAAACCGGAAGCTTTGCCGAAAGTATTACTCGCGGCTCACAGTTGGGATTGGGCATGTTTGCCAGACCTGCACGCGTCATTGCGCGTCTGGAAGCCTCTGCCGCCCATTCAAGCACTGCAATTACTCCTGCCTTGGTAAGAATCTTGTCCTTGAACTTTCCATCAATATTTCTTTTCGCCTACAATTTCTTCTTTTTTCTTCTTACAGCTTTCCAGACATGAAAGTTCGAGAGATGGCCGTCGGCTGGATTCGGCAGCTCAGCTGCGATGAATTGGTGGATTACTTACCTCAACTTTTACAAGCTCTTAAACACGAGACCTACGAAGCGTCGCCTTTGGCGAGATTCCTTTTGGAGCGTGCGCTCATGTCACCGAAAGTTGCGCATCACGTCTATTGGCTGTTAAACCAAGCTCTGCCCGGTCTAAGCCCGCAGGTAACATTGAATTAAATTCATTTAATATATCATTTTGTATATTTCAAAATGTTTCATAACATTTTGCTTTTCTTCCATTTTTTTAATGACTGACTGACATTAAATTTATAATTTCTTTATAGAATTCAGCTGAGACGTCCTGGTTCAATGACAAAAATTTGTGCGCCGCTCGTTATCAAAGAAGATTGCAACTCATGTTGAGAGCGCTACTTGCCATCATCGGTGACGCATTAAGGAACAGCTTTTTGACTCAACAGCTACTTGTTAAGGTATCTTCGTGGAATTGAAAAAAGTATGATAAAATTAGTCAGTGAAAGGTAACTTGAATTTTTGAATGCAGAATCTTCATGAGGTAGCTGAGAATATAAAAAATTCCAAGGACTCATTAAGATTGGACACGCTCAAGCTCGGACTGCAAAACATTCATTGTCAGTTGTTGGAAGATAATGGGACATGTCTACCGTTGTCTCCTAGCAAACAAGTGTACGGGATCAATGTCCAGACGTGTTCTTACTTCCCATCATTCACCTTACCATTGAAGATCAATTTTATTAGCTGTGATAACGTTATTAGTCCTGCGATATTCAAGGTCAGTCATTTTGTTTCATTTTTTCCAATTTATTTAACGTTCGTGAGTTGAACTGAACTTAAATTGTAGGTCGGCGATGATTTGCAACAAGACATGCTGACGTTGCAGATGGTGCGCATAATGGACAAACTGTGGTTAAAAGAAGGTCTGGATCTGAAAATGGTGACGTTCGCTTGCGTGCCGACAGGCTACAAAAGAGGGATGATTGAGATGGTGACCAACGCCGAGACGTTGCGCAAGATTCAAGTGGAGTTCGGTCTAACCGGTTCGTTCAAGGACCGACCGATCGCCGAGTGGTTGGCAAAACACAACCCTTCGGAATTGGAATACCAACGAGCCGTTGAAAACTTCACCGCCTCATGCGCCGGGTATAGCGTCGCCACTTACATTCTTGGGATATGCGACAGACACAACGACAATATTATGCTGAAAACCTCCGGACACTTGTTCCACATTGACTTTGGCAAATTCCTCGGCGACGCTCAGATGTTTGGCAATTTCAAAAGGTGCTGCCTCCCGTTTGCACTTTGATTGCTTTGTATTCCCCGTTCTGCGGGCAAGTTTTTGTCAACTCTGGTCTGTTTGTTGCTTTCATGTTCACAGGGATCGCACGCCGTTCGTATTGACGTCGGACATGGCGTATGTGATTAACGGCGGAGATAAACCGTCGGAAAAGTTTCATCATTTCGTAGATCTGTGCTGCCAGGCGTTCAACATCGTACGAAAACACGGCAACTTGATACTCCATCTGTTTGGACTGGTAAAAGCAACTCATTACAACCAAAGACTGTGACAATATTTTGACGTATCGTTTAATCAGTTTCGCTTGATCGATCTATTGAATTTCGAGTTTCAACAATTCTTTATCCATCCTCCTTGGATACAAATGATGCATCACTCTAACGGAAGAGGAGGATATCATTTTATCAAGAGAGGAACTGCTATCTTGTTCAGGCTTGATTGTCAATTTGCTCGTCTCATTTGAAACTGTGACCGCGTTTTTAGAGAGACAACATTAGTGGACAATATTGACGCTCGAAATGAATTACACAAACATTTCGGATTTTGTGCAACAAAGTCAAATGCATGAATACATTCTTCTTCAGATGACGTCGTCGGGCATCCCCGGTGTGACAATGGATGCTGTGAGTTACGTTCAAAAGGCTTTGCTGCCTGATCAAACGAACCCTGAGGCTGCAGCGACGTTCGCCCGCATGATCGAGAGTTCGTTGAAAAGCTGGTTCACGCAGTTCAATTTCTTTCTGCATAATTTGGCTCAACTCAGGTTTTCTGGAGATCACAATGACGGCACACTTCTGTCTTTTATACCACGTACTTACACGTATGTAAATTACATTTAAATTTTTTCTGAAACTTTGTTCAAGAAAAAAAAAAAAAAAAAACAAAGAAAAAAAGGAAATTGCACAAAAAATTAGAAAGTTGAGTCATTAAATGAAGGTCTTTGAAGGAAAATTTAGATATAAGAATAAAATGAGGAGAACATTTCATGCACTTTTGTGCTATGCAAATGTATATCTTTGAATTGAAGGGGAGAAAAAAATGCGCATTTTTCGCGTATAAGAATATAACAAATCCATTTATGCATACTGCCACACTTGAAATTTTTAGGATGCAACAAGAGGGGCAGTTGACGAGTGTACAAGTTCACGGATATCAAAAAAGATACGACCCGGAGAAGTACTACATGTACATACTACGTATCCAAAGAAAAGGTCAAACGGATCCTACTTACCTTTTTAGATCGTACAAAGAATTCTGTGAATTTTATCAGAAACTGTGCATACATTTTCCACTGGCCAAAGTAGCTAGGTAAGTAATTGAATCTGCGGGATTTTTATTAAAGATGCTCTTGCCTTTGTGCAAGAACAAGATTAAAAGGCGATGTTTATGAATGAATAAATTCGTTTGCTAGTTAGTGATAACAATTGTGCTCGTTGCTACTTTTTCAGCCTACCCAGTGGGATGAGCGTTGGCAGGTCTAATATTAAACAAGTCGCGGATAAACGTCGCGCTGATATTGAAAAGTTCCTGGTAAGCCTATTTAAAATGGCTCCTGAAATATCTCAGAGTGATTTGGTGTACACCTTCTTTCATCCTATTTTACGTGATCAACAAAATGCTGATATTCATTTGCGGAAAGTTAAAGGTAAAATATACTAAGGACTTTAACTTGAGCATTATTAAAGAGCTTTTTCTGCGCTGATAACGGAAAATAAATTAATATTATCATCTTGAACGAAAACTTGAAGCTTCGGAACGAAAAAAAAAAAAAAAAAAATTCAACTTAAGATATAAAAAATTAACAGTTATAGTTTGATAACAGAAAAAAAAAAGGAAATATTAATGATGATTGATTTGAATGTTTCTTGTAATATGTAATTGGAAATTATTGAAGCAATCTGTGTATGATATTTCTTTCAGTTGGCAACTGGTGGACCGAAAAGAAAATGAGGGACGACGTGCAGGGCGGACAAATCAAATTATCTCTTCATTATACGCGTGGGACATTTTCTGTTATGATCCACCATGCGCGAGGATTGCTTAAAGTAGCCAATGCCCAAGAGCCTAATACTTATGTCAAAGTATACTTGAAGCCCGACCCTACGAAAGCAACGAAGCGAAAAACTAAAGTCGTAAAGAAAAACTGTCATCCCTCATTCATGGAAATGGTGAGATCATTTATCTTGAATTGTCCGCTTTAATTTAATCATTCCGTTGCTTGGAATCTTTGATTTTGATAATTATCGACTTCCCGTTGGATCGATAACTCATTACAGTCAACATTTTTTCGCATGTATTTCGCTGTTTGATGGACGCAGTTGCGTTTGCGTTTATTCTCTTAAATTCGATAATTTCTTTCCTTTGCTTGCAGTTGGAGTATCGAATGCCACTGGAAGTAATTAAAGAGCGAACACTGGAAGCTACTATTTGGAATCACGACACATTGCAGGAAAACGAGTTTCTCGGTGGCATTCGATTGCCGTTGCAACGATTTGATTTGACCAATGAAACGGTCGAGTGGTTTCCATTACACTATTTGTAACTAACTTTGTTTACACAAAAAAAAGCAAAATCTAAAAAAAGCAACCAAACAGTAGAAGAAGGAGGAAAGAAAAGTGTTGTAACTGTCAACGATGATTTTTACATCTATTATGTAAAACTGTTTTATTTATTTTGCAACTTTTATTGCACACAAATTTGTATCATCAGATTTATAAATCATTATATTTATTATAAAAAAGTAGATGTTGGCGAAATTTTATACGACAACAGCAATGAGTGTGTCAATGAGTTTTAGAACAGATTTTTATACACCAAAATTTTTACTGGAACGACGATTGTAAATAATGTTCTGACGTTTAGATTGGTGATATACACATTAGTCTTTTGTAAGAGTAAGCGTGATACATTAATTGTACAACTGTATTGCATAAACAATTGTATTAGTTCTTTTTTAACGTATTGACGACTCACTTATATATTTTAATACGCAAATTTAATGCGCAGAGTAATTTATAACGTTTACAGCGTCGTGTAAATGAGTTAACGCGTGCGTCAAAAGTATTATGCGAAATGTTTATCTAATAACCAAATAATTGCGACGAATGTGATGTCATTATTGTCGCAACTATCAATTTAGTCTTTATAGGTCAACCGGGTAATATGCAAATTATTTAAAACTTGAATGCGTATTACCGGGGAATTGCGTTAATGGAAATTCAAATTGTGAATCTTGATATCATTTTGATACACTTTTGTACGTTAATCTCATCAGAAGAGTTGGCGAAAATTACAATAGATTGCGCGATATTTTATCAATTTTATACGCAAGCCGATATTGATATTTTGTAGCTGTGAGATTAAATTTTATAATGAAATTACGAGATCCTACGATTGTTAATATAATGATTTTACAATTACTTTACAATGTACCGTTTCTTGTCAACAAAACATTGTATTGCGCAAGCTTTATGTCACTGATATTATAATATTAAAGATAAACACAGCATATGTCTTTTTAAGTGCTGACTTTTTTTATTCATAATGAAACCAGTCATTCAATAAGAAAACGAGCCAGTAAAATACAGCGTATGATATATCATCACAGATATGATTCTTCACAGAGTAAGATTTTTATTCTTATTCTTATATTCTAAAATAAATGCGTCATTAGGAATTCCGATTATTTCGAAACTTTTTTTTCTTGTTCATTCATCAGAAAGAGGCGAAATGCGAAGCCAAATTCCATTTTCACTTGCTGTAACAAGGCTGCGTTTGCTGAACTTCATGGGAACAGCTGACTTTTCGCACAACTCCACTTGGTACTGTCGCAGAAAAGAGATTACTCCCACTTTTGTTAACAAAAGTGCAAACCGCGAACCTGAAATATATAAAATTGTTTCAATGTTTCATATTTTAATGCGTCGCGTTCGTAAATGCCACAGAGTCAAAATGAAACTTGAAATTTATGGGAGATTCAATTTCTCTAAAGAAAAAATAAAATCATAAATAAAAAATAGGTTTCCCGTAGCAGGGTGTGAATCAGGTTTCCGGGTTGACACCCTGTTAGAAATTTCGTTCTCACTCGATCGAAATAATTGATAATTAAAAAGTCAATCTATCCATCACTCATATTTGCCCAAAGTGTGCATTCTGATTTAGCCGTAGCTTCGCTAACCGGAAGCTCAAACACAATTTACGCAATTATCATGACATGTTTGCGTAACTAGGTCCAGATTTAGCTGATAATGTGTTTTGTCAATTGTGACAACACACGTGCTATATGTAATAACCGCATTGTAATTGCCTTCGACGATAATTTCAATCCCTGTAGGGTCACTTTCTAAAATCAAATCTATGAAATCGTACAAATTTCTTAATACATATAAAAGACGTCTGTAAAAATGGAGGGAAAAAAAAACAAATTTCGTTTGATCTTCGAAAGATAGCTGTTTTTTTGTTTCGGTCACGTATTTACCAATGCAGTTTCGAGGTCCCTCGCCGAACGGGAGAAAGGTGTAGGGATGTCTCGTGCGCTTATTTTCATCAGTGAATCTTTCGGGCTTGAATGCTTCCGGCTCGGGGTAGTAATCGGGATCATGGTGGATGCCATAAATTGGGATGATCACTCTCATGCCTGCCGGCAGTTCGACTTGGCTGTCGGGTATTCGATAGGAATACTCGCATCTCCGCGAGAGGAAAGGCGCTGGTGGATATTTTCTCAGGGTCTCTATATCAGGGGGAGATATTAATATCACGCTGCATTATTCTGAATATGAAAAATTCTCGGCAAATGAATATGTTATTTATGGCGATCTCGGGCAGGAATACTAACGAGGGAAGGGAATTGGCGCTTGGACAAGTAGCAGGGCACGAAATTTCATTTACCCAAAACAACCAGCTCGAGGAATCTCATTTCTTGGATGGCGTCGTACGTCAGTTTTCCGTTGTTCCTCTCGATCGCGTCATTAATATCGCGTCTTGCGGCGAGCCCGATGTCTGGATTCCTTGCCAATTCGTGCAGACAGAACGCGATCGTGTTCGACGACGTCTCGAACCCCGCGACAAAAAATACAAACGCCTGAGCGGCTATTGTGTCGTCGTTTATTTCTGCAAATTCAATGACCATCATTAACACTAAAACCATAACATGACAAATCTCATTTTTATATTCCACATTTGTTACAAAATACACAAATTGATTATTATATTTGATCTTGAAATTGAATGCACGTATAAAAATGAATTCAAATTGCGCATCATAAATAATATGGTTTACTTGATTTATTTTCAATGGGACAAATATAATTAATTCGATCTCAAGTTTGGCATACTTATGAATCAATTAGCAAAACGAATGTAAGAGTCTTACAATGGCTGATGTATATCAACAGACGCGATTGTTCGTTCAAAACTCGTATGCGAATTGAATATTTCAATTTCAATTGACTTTCAGAATTTGGAATGGGAGGACGTTAAGAGTTTCATTAAAATGGAATTATTACGTTGCATTGATGTAAACGCGAACGAATCGAATATTCCATCAGATTGGCAAACAGAAGTTGAGAAGAAGAAGCCGCGCAAGTCTGCGGGTAATCAATTTGTGTATACCGATTTCCTTCGGCGCCCGGCGTTCCTCCTCGTCAGCCTGATCAGGCTCGGAAAACCTCCTTTCTTTTAATTCAATCAACTGGTCAATGAAATCGTGTCTCTTAACTCTATTATCCTTCCTTTGCCGAATTATTTGAGCGACGATGTCTTGGAAGAATGTTGTAACTTCGGGAGCGATCACCTGGACCCTCAGCCATCTGCAAATGAAATTGATCGAACATTTGCAACTATTTTATAACACGATTATTCAGACGCGGTGATTATAAGCCCGCTAGGAGCCGGCTAGGAGAATTTGGATCGCATTGGAAATTCGCGAGCGCGAATTGCATGCCAAAAATGTCAAAGACATTTCGGATAACTAATGTTATGAAACACAGTTTGCGGGGGTGGGTTCTCTCATAAGCGTCTCGTTTTCACATTGACAGTCAAACCGTCCGTCCCTTTTTATCATAACGCTTCCACTGGCTTTACAGTCTAATTTGACAGAATTACGTTATCAACGTTAATTATGGGCCACTAAAAATTTAGTAGAAAATGCACACAACAATTTGGCAAGTTGCGCGCGGTGCACACAGCAAGCTCTCTGTTTATTTCGGCCTCTTTTTCTTTGGGAATTTATTTTACGATGTGTTCAAAAATTACTCTCAGACAATTAAATCCGTTAGATTTAACGTGTCCAACTCGAACGAGTATTTTACAGGCAACACACTCGCGCACCGCCAAACCCGGCTAATGAAACTAATTGTTCGTAAGCAAATTTTGGTTTAATTTATCAAACTTTGTTTTGCAAACTGGCTCAGCTGAATTTTGCACTAACGTGCGTGTTATATCATTCTAACGAGGTTTAGAAAACTGGTGCTAAACGTACATTTTTTCAAATGCTTTTTTCTCGCAAATATTAATTGTTGTAACAAACGTCAAGTGCAAAAAATAATAAAAAAGATTTAAGCTGGTGAGACAGTAAAACTAACATTTTTCAAATAGCAATTAGTTGGACATCTTTAAAATTACAACAAAAAAAAAGAGAGAAAACGTTTTAGACTGTTTGAAAGAAACGAAAGAAAAATCAATGATTCTTTACTTGTAGAGCCTTGGCATGGCAGATCGGAGCATACGCCACAGTGCAGCCTTGTAGCTGGGTTTGGAGAGCTTCCTGGCGGCCTTTCGGAACTGCGAATCTTGATCAGTGAGTGCATTGATCTGTATGCCGAAGGCGCAGCTACCGATTACGTCGATCGTAAAGTTAGCAGCCAACTCACGAACCTCGACGATGCCCTGATCGCTCGATACCTCGCCTATCAGTCGCTGAATTTTCTCCGAACATTCCGCCAACAGATAAAACATCTTTTTGAGTTTTCCGGGCGAGAATGTCGGCGTCAGCTTTGAGCGCAGGCTCTTCCAACGGGTGCCCTCGAGGTTGAAGAGGTGGCCCGAGAGCGGATCCTCCGGATTCACTGGGATCGCTCGGTTTACGAAACAGGCGAAATCCTTAACGCAGATGCACTTTATCAGCTCGGGATCGCGCAGGAACAGGACCGGCGAGCGCACCCGGTACGCGCCGAAAAAACGATCCTCCTTGAACCAGTTGTACATGTCCAGACAGCCGTCGGCCTGCGACTTTTTGAACAGCAATTGCGCGGCGAAGTTGCCGAAAATTATTGTTGGTTTTTTGTACGGCACCCCGTGGTTGTGCCAGAAATCGAACGGTGACGTCAGGTAGTAATAGAGAGCGGAGAGAAGTAAAACGAGGAATGTTGAATAGTAGATGACGTCCGAGATGTCCATGTTCTTGAATAAAAACAAAAATTGGTAATCAAATTTTAAAGACCTCGGAAACGTCTCGCGAGATTTTCATTGACATTTTTTTCTGCTTTCGAATGTTTAACTTGTAGATTCAGGTGGGAGAACAAAAATTTTATTCCGTACTGTTTGATTGAATATATTAGTGCTAATGGATAGCTATGATGAAGGAAAAAAATATACTAGAATATTTGACAGCGGGTCTCGATGCAAATGACAGTGTTTTATAGGAAAAAGGAGATAATTTTTTGCGTCTCTGTTTCCAAAGTAGTTTAACGTTGATACAAATGAATGAGTTGTGACAATTATGATCATTAAATAATTAAAGGTGAGTGTCAAGTAAACGAGAGAACAAAATCATAAAAAATGATGGAAGTGAAAAAAAAAATGTATGCCTGCTGTATTTCAACAGTTCTGTCTCGGGGCTATAAAAATGTGTTATCTTTTTACGAATTATTAAATCGACTGCGAAAAGTTGTCATTTAATTGGAGTGTTATGAAATAGGTCAATGAACTCTTGGGTGAAGAAAGACTGGAGCGTTATAAAGTTGTAGTATTAAAGAAGGTGTTATATTATGAATTGATAATATTAAATTAATTAAGTTGAATTTACATGTAACATCTCAAAGAAATAATGAAAAATGATCTACTTAAAGAGAAAAGTAGCAGCCGAGTAGAGATAAAAATCGAGTTTAAATTAGTAATTTGAAATTAGAAAAATAGTACCAATTTTTATTTAACAAACAAAAGGGCAAAAAAAAAAATAAAAATTGATTAAAACCGTTTGGTTAAATTTCAACCGAATTTGAGTTACAATCAATCTACGAAGCGCGAATGATTCGAATTTACATAGTTTTGTTATGTTCAAATATCGCATAAATTTTATGCAAATGTATATCAACCACGAGAATTCGAAGATGATAATTTTCATGAATATTTATAAGGAATTATTCACTTTCTCATTACTTACAATGCAATTTGCTTTAACTTTATCACTTTCATATTTTTGATCATTAAAATATTCGTTGTCAAATTTTAATTCATAATTTTCTTACTACTTAAACGCTATATTGGGCGAAATAATTTTATCGAGCGACTAAAACCCACGTCCTTTCATTTCGCTTATTGATACAATTTACCACTCGTGTGACATTGATGATTACGCGTTTGTTTACTTAACTCATTATACTAATGAATAATTGGCGTACAAAATAAACCATTCAGATATACGTTGACATAGCGACTGATTTTCTGAACTTGAATATTCGCAGTTCATTTTCAATTTAATATAAATTTGTTTTTGAAATGCATGTTTTTTAAACAATGAAATCTTGCAAAAAGATCAGATTAAAAACAAATCAGATCTGACAAATACTTTTGGATCGTTGAAACTAAAACATTTAGAGTTTAGAAT
This sequence comes from Trissolcus japonicus, assembly GCA_030522925.1. NCBI lineage: Eukaryota > Metazoa > Arthropoda > Insecta > Hymenoptera > Scelionidae > Trissolcus > Trissolcus japonicus. The sequence continues at coordinate 48,750 of JAPYZS010000118.1, read as the reverse complement.
TTCAAATGAAACCATATATAAATATTGATTGAATTTTGGAGCAGAGGTGCGCCATTCGCGTTACAAGACACTTGATCGAGTGAGAATATTGATATTGCAAAGCTCATTGGTATTGATTGAACCATGGCTGCTTATTCAATGGATTGCTATTTAGTTTTACAATATAAATGAAATTGATTTGCAAACTTTGAAAGTTCGTAAGGTTTTCAAAGACATAAATATGGGCCGAGAGAAAATTATAGTGTACCGGTTATAACATAAATACCACGGGGATGCCATATTGCAAAAGCATCGACACAATAAGTTTACGATATTAAATTTGCAACCCATTAGCACGCTGTAAAATATGGAACTAGAAATAATAAAGATGCAACATTATAAATTTAATTTAATTTTGGATTATCAAAATGGACAACTTGCATCAATTTATCGTCACTTTATTGATTGGAAATTCAATGACGTTCAATATTTTAATTAATTTTTCAATGCATATCACTAGAACAATTTTTATTTTGATAAAACTCAAAAGGAAAAGAAACAAATATAATTAAATACGTTGCCGGCCAATAGATTCTCTCAAGTCATTATTGATCAAATGTTATTACATTTTCTTTATATATGTAATTTAATTTTGCTTAGTTTTAACTTTGCAGTAAGAAAGTTGAGAACTTTTTCATTAAAAAGTCTGTAAATATGAAGAATCTTGTCAATACTCAGGAGGACGGTTATATACATTCATAAAAAAAGATCTCTCGAATATATATTTGGAATGTTTTTCCCCGTAAGAAAATCTTGGTGAGAACTAAAAACGCAAAGCTAAAATTAAACTAAATAAAGTTGTCGGATGTTACGGCACAAGCAAACACACGTGTTCTATAGTCAATCGAACGGTTCAAGAATAAATCCTTTCACAGATATCGCCAACACTTTATTGTTTTTATTATCTTGTTTCGAGCTATTCAAAGTGACTTGTATTGACGGGGAAACACTGGCCAGCCGGAATTATCGTCTCCTTGTACACATTCGATGTTTCGATAGTATGACGATTTGTTCATACGGCGCGAATGATTATATATTTTGTTAACGCGGACTAATGATCCGGTTAGTCGATTGAGTCGCACGGCCGTGTCGTACGCTCTTCTTTAAAACACTGACTTCACATCGCCCATGGAAGTCAAGACCGTTCGCATTTCCAGAAGTCTTCTGTCAGCCTCGAAACCCTGCGCTTATCTTTCAGAGAAATCCCCGCT